>CM032358.1:3053013-3333013 GCA_019023105.1 Diglossa brunneiventris | reverse complement strand
ATTAGTCAAAGAATTATCTTAATCTTTCTAGAACTACTCCTCACTCATGACAGGAGGAAAAGTGAGAAGAAAAGTGAGACTGTATGTGCTTAGATGCATTGCTGCAGCCATGTAACCCTCCTTTGACAGCATCCCACCCATAAAATTATCAAAAATGAGAGGCAGTTTTGCTGGGCTTTCTTTGCCAAGATGCAAGGCCAGCGTAGGAGAGGAAGGAATCCTTCTTTTCACCTTACAAAGCACCCAGGAGAAAAACTGGGTTTTGCAAACCTCTTAAAGCTACATCAACCTGGAAAGGGTGCAAAAAACTCTTAATCCTTTCTGAAGGAACCTTTTTCAGGGTTTCTAAGAAGAAGTAAATAGGGGAAAAAATGAAACAAACACAACTACCAGAGCTACTACTAGGCAGAATAAGAGCCCAATGGGCACCCTGTGACAGTGGCATGCTCCTTAACGTTCCCAGCCTTCAAACTGAAAGCCAAAGCCAAATTTAAAGACTTTTTGGATGCTACACTGCAAGCAGACACAAAGTGGGGGCACATGAAATGCCGTGCAGGTACAAGGAAAACCTCTCACACCATCAGGATAATCACCGAGATTTAACCCTGGAATGGGCTGCCTAGAGTTTGTGCAACATCCATCTCTGGAAATAGTCAAAACTTGATGAGATCCATGCCTTGGCAACCTCCTGAGGGAACAAGCAAACTGATGTTCAGCACCTACTTCAAGCAGGAGAATGGACTAAATGACTTCCAGAAGTCTCCCTTCCAATCTAGGTTATTCCATTATCTTAATCCACACAAATACAAAATCAGCTGTTTGATAAAGATCTCAATTCTGCAGGTAACAAAGGTATTGTGGGTATTTGAGAAGCAGTTATTTTAGAAAAAAAAAAAGAAAATAGAGAAAGATTGTTTGAAGCCTGAAGTGTACTTGTATTATTTTTTTTGCTGCAGTTAGCTTGTCACTGTAAAATGTCAAGGAAACAGTTCCTTTTCTAATAACAAAAGCTTCACAGCTTTCTAAACCATTGTCTGTTCAGCTGTATTTGAAACTATATGGTGAGCCAATAATTTAAATGGGAGGCTTTGGACTGATTCCAAATGCACCAGGATGGGCACATGATATGGCTGCATAAATATCCAAAGCAGGCACAGAACTCTACAAATACTCAATCATAAATAATCTTAAAACATTAACTGTTTTAATAATCAGCTTCTAGACTGAACATAGACCAAAACATCTGCTCAGTGTATTTGCTAGCTTTTATAACTACTTTTTTTTCACCTTTTTTAACATAATTTTTATTATTCCATAAAGGTTCTGATCTTTGGACTAAGGATTCTTTCCTTTGGCTTCGAGGCTTACAAAAAACAGCTAAAAATGGAATGGTGAACTTCTAGAGAGAGGCAAAAAAGCTTTTAAGAATTTACACAAGGTATTAATCTGTTTAATTTACATAAATCCTTCCCATCACTTCAAATGTCTGGTGCTGTCTGAACTTCATGGGAAAGAAGCAATCCAATTGCTTTCCCTCCCATATTAACATGTATAAGTGGATCTTCAATTTTTTTGTCTTTCTTGTTGTCTTTTTTCTCTCTGACTATCAGAAAACGAAGGATAAAGGCAAAAAGAAATAAATTTGTCTCAAAAAACATTGTTTGTTTCCCATTTTCTTCAAGGCAAGGCTTCTGGATTTGCCCTAAAGCTTTCCCATCTCTAAGCTAAGGAGCAGAACTGTCAGGTACAGGCATTTCTACACCTGACAGCACCTGCTTTACTGAAGAAAACCAACCAAATGAACTGTCCAAAAAGTGTTATTATTTCTGTGTTTCAGTTCTCACATGAAAAGGAAAGAATATCTGGTTACTTCTGCAATGTTTGCTTTGGCAGTGCCACTTTGGATTGTCTCTGTCCTGGCTCGGTTTGGTCAGACCACATGAGAGGGCAAAAGTGGGAAAAAACTGCCTTGAAAGATTTCCATGGGATAAGAAATTCCCTCTGCAGCCCAGCTCCACAACAATTGTACCATCCTGCTGGGAAAAGCTCTGCCAAAGACACAGAAATTGCATTTCGGATATTAAGAAAGAGGAAATGTCATAAACCATAAAAATTCAGACCAGCCTTGGGAACGCTCCAGTTCATACCAGAAACAGAGTCAGTTTGGGGTCTTTCTTTTTTCTTCCCTTCCCTCCCTTCTTTTTTCCATAGAAACAGCTTTAGATTGTTTTCCTCACTCCCTTTTTCAAATCCTAGCATGAAAAGAAATACTCTTATTTTAAATTACCTCTGGGGGTGTAGTGATATGACAAAAGAAGTAAGGAAGAGGATTTGTAACAATTGTTCCTATGACATTTTTTAAGCTTTCATCAAAACCATTAAGTACAATATTAGAGTTACATTTGAAGAAAAAGGTTTTGTCAGAGCTGGTGAGGAAACTCCAAGTTTTACTTGGATGTTGAGAAATAATAATCATTTACTGTACTGTAGATAAGACACTTCTCCTGCTCTATATTACCTATGAGTTAACCTTGTCCTACTCTTCTAGCTATCAAAATTATTTTCTTTTAATTATTCCATGCCTCACTGATTTAATTACAGTATGATAAATTGTTTCCCACCCAGAAAGCTACTAAAAACAATTAACAGGATGTTAAGTTTGTTTTCCTTTTTGGGTTTGTCGGTTATGTTTGGAGAGAAAGAATTTCTAAATATACCATTTACTTGAACACTATTAAATTAATGTGTAAATTAACGTGAAAACCATTAATTTACATCTGCTGTAATTTTGTTGATGCTGTTGGGTTTTGTCATTCTAATGCATTATTTAGGATGTTCTCATTTTATTTCCTTCTATGTCTTTAAAAAAAAAAAAAAGCCAGCCCTGTGTTTCTGACAAGCATTTACAAGGTCAGGGAAAGCACAAACTCCCAGAAGTCTGCCAACAATATTTACTTCTTTTTCTAATATTTAAGAGACTTTTATCTAAAAGAAATTCAAATTCCTCTGAAAGCCTGTACAACCCTTTAGCCAATAGATGGCCAGCAATTTTTACACTGACAGTATATTTGACAACCACATTCTTCAAAACAATTTTCATTTAGGAAAGTGTGCTGGTTTAGCCAAGACAGGCTCCATCTACACCAGAATCTGTCAGCTGACAAGGGTCAACATTCTAAAAATTTGCAGCAAAATGTTTCTTATTTAAGGCATAACATAGAAGCTAAAACAAATGATGCAATTTCTGTTGTCATTTTGTGGGGTTTTTTTCATTAATTTGTTTTTAAATGTGTTGTTAACACAGTTTAAACAAACCAAGCAGACTTGGTGATTAATGTTGGATTAAACACAGTAAAATTAATATGAAGTTCAACAATGCTGCCATAATTCCACATTTACATCCCTGCACAGGATGAGGATCTTTTCTCCACTAGATCTCCACACAAAACAATCAAACATGATCACTTCTCAAAACTTCACTACATAAATACACACCAGAGTATCCTTCTTCAGTTTTACTTTTTTAACATTTCACATGTACTGTCAGAAAATATAACTCAGAGAAGCATCACAGCGAGAGCAAAGGATTCTAAAGCTTTTCTTACAAATTTCCTCTTGCTCCCAAATCCTTTTGGTGTCTTCATGTCCCACTCAGGGCTGCCACCACACACCCACACAGGAGCTGGCTGACTTCAGGACTAATTTGGCCATCATATTCAATATGTGAATATAACACAGCAAAAAGCTCTGGGGGAAATCACAGCTGTACATGCTGCAGTCTTGTATTCTCCCTCAGAAAATCTCTCTGTTCTTTGCTTGAATGGCCACAGGACATAAATATTAAATGAAAATCTTGGGGATAAGAAGTTGTACTGACACGGTAATTTCTGACAGGAACGCTACACCTGTTACTTGCAAAAAAAAAAAAAAAAAAAAGAAAAACTAAAACAAAAAAAGCAACATTACTTAAATCCCATTGCTGTTCATGGGCTATATCTTCACCAGGGATTCTGACAGTCCCCACTTTTTGCAGCAATCTCTGTGAATTTCAGAGCTGAGCATTACAGGATGCAATTAGAGCAGATTGGATAGGACTGAGTGTTTGGAGGATGGATTTATCTTGTTATTCTAAGTAGTGCTTTTGTAGAGTAGATAGAAACAATCTACCAAAGGTGGGACTACAAGGTTTTTGTCAAACTAGTAAGCCCAAAGTCCTATTACATGAAAAATCAGATAACCAATGCAAAGCACCTGTGTGCTAACTAACAAATCCTAAAAACAAAATGAAAAATAAAGCAAAATAAAAAACACTTATCGTGCTGCAATTTATTTCTGCCTAAGGTCTCTGCAACCTTTATAACACTCACCCACTTGCACAGGGAATTTAAATACTTCGTTTCTTTGGGTGTTTAAACCATGCCCCTTTTGCCAGCCTGTTTTACCTGATATGGCAGGGTGGGGAAGAAATCCAACCACACAGGCAAGGCCACACCTCAAACCCTCACATCTGTTCCTTCACCTGTCCCCAGGTTCCCTGCCTGACTTGTGGTTACTGCTTATCTAACAGTAGTAGTAGTAGTAATAATAATAATAATAATAATAATAATAATAATAATAATAATAATAATAATAATAATAATAATAATAATAATAATAATAATAATAATAATTTGCCATGATTGCACAGCCCACGAGGTCAGCTGAGACAGAGCAAAAGCATCTTTTCCCTTTTACACCATTGCTTTTAATCTCTATAATCCACTCACATTCTCCTCCCCACTTGAATCACTTTCTCCTGCTCCAGGCTGGGGCAGTAAAAAAAGAACCATCACTTTTTTTATATATTTTAAAAAACCCCAAAAGCAAAATTTAAGCATGACCATGAGTGGCCAGTTAATGAAGCCAGAAAAAAATTCCAAAACTTTAGAAAAAAATATTCTAAATTTTTAGTATTTATAAAGCATGAAGTAAAAGAAT
Organism: Diglossa brunneiventris; assembly: GCA_019023105.1. Classification (NCBI taxonomy): domain Eukaryota; kingdom Metazoa; phylum Chordata; class Aves; order Passeriformes; family Thraupidae; genus Diglossa; species Diglossa brunneiventris. The sequence continues at coordinate 3,328,036 of CM032358.1, read as the reverse complement.
TCGAAGATAAGACAAAAAATAAGAGCTGTCATTCTCCTACTGTTTTTTAAAAAGCTGCCAACAAGCAATACATTGAAATTATGTTTAAATTAATAAATTATTTGCTTGCACAGAAAAAAATTTATTTGTCAAAAGCAATATCCTAACAAAGCCCATCCATTCATCAAATACTGATTAGTGGATAGTCAGCAGTAGGAATCTAGATTGGAATAAAGTATTTGATGCTTTCAAATCTGAAAAAAAATCTTCATTTGAATTGACAGGAGCCTGAAGGTGAACTCCACAATTAATGGAACAAATTAACACCCACTGAAACAAAGATAACTTAATTTAATATTGAAATGCTTAATACTGCTTCTTAAAAGAGACCTTACTGTTATGAATGTATTTCCCAGAGAAGTTTTTGATGCAATATCTTTAGCACTCGAGGTTGAGTGGAGCTGGAGCCATCAGAAGAGACTTGTCAGTTCTTTAGTGCAGCCCAGACACAGATCTCATCTGTCAAGAATTAATGCCTGAAACAACTGAATCTCCTCTACCTGGGCTGTTCTGGGAGCTCTCCCTGACAGCTGGGGCTGCTCAGTCTATTGAACATTCAGCCACATAATGCCAGCAGGTGCTGGGTGTTCGTGCTGAAAGACAGGGGTGCAGGGAAATGAAAGAAAATAAGGGACCAATAACAGAGTTGTTACTGGTAACTCCTCCACTTCCCTCATTCTGAAGGGGCACTACATTGGGAAGAAGGCGAATTCAAATACATATCATATATTGGGAAGAAGGCAAATTCAAATTGAAATAGCTGAAAGACCCCCCTGCTTATGAAACACATAATTATGAAAGATCAAATGAATCCATTAAATTCTTCCACATTATGAGGGTTGTTTTCAGCAAGCTTCTCCATTGTTTAACACCTGCTCCTAGCTAAGAACAGTGAGAGAGCACTGCCTCCAGCTCACACAAATGTTCTCCTTGCCAAAATTCCCTGCAGCAGGGATTTGCAGCAAACATTGCTGCCAAACTTTGGCCCACAGGTTTTTGGAGAATGCAATGGCAGGGAACTTGCACATCAGGGTCTTTGCTCTTCCCACTTCAGCCCTAAAAATGCCAAAATCATACAACCTTCTCATGTCTCATTAGCTGCCAACACCAGTGGCACTGGCTGCACTTTGGCTACAGCAGAGCAAAGAAAATGATGGAGAAAGAGGAATTGCTAAACACATGAAAGTGAGAAAAATACTCTCAGGGATAAGAAAAACAGCAGTGGTGAAGGGTGCAGAAACAGATTAGGAAATGGATCAAAAACTGTCCAAGACATGCATAGGAAGGGTGAGAACCAAGCCCACAATCTCTTTTCTGCAGCAGTGCATTGTCAGACTGTGGGTGTGATTATATTGAAATTATAAACATCAACCCCCCCAAATCACTCTGGGGTAATGAAACTCCTTAAAAGATTGTGGTTCCTTTTCATGGTGATTTTATGCATTTTCTGCACAACAACATGCAGCAGCAGGGGGGGGAAACAAACCCTATAGGCTCAAGAAGCTTTTTGCCTCAGTGGGGTTCCTGAAGTTGATCCGGATAAAGGTCAGCATTTCATAGAGGAAGTGATTACAACTGTGCTTAGAGGAGCAGGGATTAAGCAAAAGATCCAGGCTCTGTATCTCCCTCAATCACAGGGACAGGGAGAGCACATGAATAAGACTATTAAAGGACCATTGTGAACAGTAGCGAGCAGTAATGACAGGGATTAGAATGATAAATCACCCTTTATATTGAGAAGAAGGCACAGACAAGGTACTGGAATTCATCCCTACCACATTTTATGGAACCAAAGTGCAGTTAATGAGATTCTTAACTTCATTAGAAACTCTAAAAGGGAGATGTTTTAATGTGGATAATTGAGATACACCAAGTGTGATTAGAGATACAGGAGGAAATAGAGATTTCATTGTTCAGAATTTGTGGGGAAAAGTCAGGATGCTCCTTCAGGCACCTGTATGGGAAACAGGTGAATCCATCATGGGTTTGAGACTGACAACCAAGCAGTGCCATCAAAACATTTTCAAATTTTGGTCCAGGCTTTGAAACTGAAGCAACAAGGAAAACAGATTTCCTGATCTTGTAGACAAAAATATAAGGTAATTTTGTTTATTATAGTAGGGAGTTATTTGTTGCCACCAAACATTCAAACTGAAAATGAGACAGAAAAAAAATTGCATGCTCTGAAAACTAAAAACATAGAATTTACAGCTATACTATGTGGAGGATGTTTAGAAAACCCAGATGTGTCCCACAATCTTGTGCTTCTGTTAGGGAACACTCTGGTGACACCTGACTGACCTTCTCCTGAAATCAATTACCAACTTCACTTACACCTAATCAGAAGGGAACTGCAGCCTGAATTTCTTATGAGGCGTGAGTGGCCAGTGGAAAACCAGAAAATTATAAGGACAGCACTTAGAACTTTATTCTCACTGAGCCAAGGCACTTACTGAAAAAGACAATGCAGACAACACACATCCAAGTACCTGTCAAATTTGCCTCCTCTTCAGTTTAGCTTCATTTTACTTACTTGCCTGGACATATTTAGCATTTTCTGAGTAAAACTGTGTGGCAGAAATACAGATTACCATTATAAAAGCAGGAAGAATGATAACTATTTGTGTTTCTTTGCCATATTGAAGACAACTTTTTGGCCGCAATTAATTCAGAGAAATTAGATAAATGCCTTTCGTTAATGTTTTGCTGTCTAAATTAACCTGATGAGCAAGACAACGTCTTTATGAGCAGTCATGAGATGGTGGTGCCTCAACACCTTTGCATGGGGAACATATTTTTTTATATGAGCTTCTTGTATCATCATACATCTACTTCAGCCACCACTGCCGGGCAGTTGCATTATGAGAGAGCACAAATTTATTTCTCTGTATATAAAACTAGTATATATTCCATTTTCAGAGAAATCTATGGCAAGCAACAGTCTGACAGGTAATCTGTAAAACTGAAATGAGTTGGTTCATATTAGGGTTATCCCGAGGCTCCACACACAGCAGTGAGGGAGCATCAAGCTCATTATCCCTCTAATGAGCAGAGCTCAGTCCCTCCCTAGACACAGGCCTCTAACCCAGACCTTTCTGCAGCAAATGAAACCCAGAAACCATTAAAAAAGCTAAAAATCAAATGTGCTTTCTGGTGCATTGCAAGGCTTCAAACTAGATTCTGCTGGAGCAGTGAACTGATGGAGCAACAAATCCATTTCTTGGGGAAAGCAGGGAAAAAACGTCCAGGCTGCTGCTGTTCAGAGAGCAGAGATATTTAATGCATGTCTAATGATGCAGAAAAGATGGAAAAAGGGGGCACCTAATTACTGAAAGAAAAAAAAAGGAATGGCCCACCCAATTATTGGTTGAATTTAGTGTTTCAATCCTTTCACAACAGCCCTAAAATTGTCAACGCAGGTAACGAGAAAGACAAAAACAATCACTTCCACAGCTGGTTCACGCAAAGAAAAATTCCTTTTCTGGGTGGTTTTTCGGCCTTTCAGAATTTCTAAAGAGCTGCAATAATACAAATAGCTGCCCTTTAAGGGAACAAATCAGAATTGATGTTGTGGTGCTTTACATGAAGCAAAGCATCAAGATAAATACAGTGTTCAGGTTCTGAGACCCTTACTGAGCCCTTAGGGACTCTCCAGATAACAAATGTAAACTCACATGAGACTTGAAACACTGTTCACCCCAAGGGAGGATGGCCAGAATCCAGCACAAATTCATGCATTTGCCTTTCATGGTGTAACAGAGCTGTGCTAGAAGTTGTAACTGCACAATGTGCTCTGCAGAGCTGCTCTGGATTTCTGCAGGCACCACACAGACACCTCACCAAATTCTTACATCACCCTGCTAGAAAAGTTCCTCTAGTGGAAATTTCATCCCATACATGCAGTGCAGCTTACATTTAACTGCAGGATTACCTACACACCCTCACAGAACACAATCTTGAAATACTGATTGTATTGTGAGGAAGCAAGTGACCATTTCTGCCATGTTTGTGACTAACTTAGATTTTGTAATGCCTAGGAACCACCAGTGTGCTGTAGGATTGAGAACATTCACTGCTCATCTACGTCTCCTTTATCTGGGTCAATAGACATTTTGAATAATGAAGGATCTTGCCAAAATGTTATAACAGCAGGTTTAGTTAAAGCCTCAATCACTAGGCACAGACTGGATAAAATAATTTGTTGCCAAAACTAAAAATTACACTACTTATCTTTTTAATTACCTCCTTTCATCATTGCTGTACTCAATTTGCCCTTCACATTCACTGATGTGCAATGAGAACACCACCATACTACAGTAAGCAAAACATATTTGAGCCCACTGGAGTGCTGGTTTCAATAGAGAGACCAAAATCTCTTTATCTGTGACCTGCAGAAACAGTATGACATCTTGATTCATGAATAAAATGCATATTTTAAAAATGTATCACATTGCATTAAAATAAAGCCTTCAGTTCCTGAGACAAGACAAATCAATTCCTTAACATGAATTATCATGCATAACTTCAGGCAGTTATAAAAAAACTGATTTCAAGCATTCAGTAATAAAAAATGACAATGCTTCTGATGCCATCAATAGTGACACTCTGTATGTTTTGAAAGGAAATCAAATTATGACTATCATTATAATTTCTATTCCTTTTCTCTCTTTGTTTCCCCTCAGAAAATGACAATGGCCTTGAAGTCGAATTAAACATCTGTTTGCAAAATAAACCAGTGCTATTGACAGCTGCTGCCGAATGGCAAATGTCCTACAGCTGTCAGGCTCCTAAATTAACAATGATTTTCATTACAAACAGCAAACAACAAGCAAATTACACAGCTGATTTTTTTTCTTCCATCCCACTATTTCAAATTTATGAAAATGCAGACTCTCCTAGAGACTCAGCCAGAAAGAAATCACAGTTACTGTTTTAGTTCCCCACTTGCAGGTAGCAAAAAGTCAGACAAAATCAGATTTCAGTGTAAGATACTTTACAGAATGTCCCTTCTGACACGTCTTAAATCCTTTTTTGCATTTTCCTCTAGGATATGTAACTAGAATTAACAATTACTTGAGGATTTACCTTGCTCTGATGCAAATTCTGTCAATAACAAAAAGTATTGAAGAAACATTTTCTTGATTTTTCCTATATCTATTTGTATTGGTAAATACACAGGTGCAGGGGAAGCTTGATCATAGTACACACTACAGTCACCCAGTAAAGTCAGACAGAAAAGGCTTGGGAAGTTCATTAAAGTCTCTTCTGTCATCACTTTTTACAGCTTCCTCATTTATCTTCAAGTTTGGGATCAGAAAGTAGGAACATTAGAAAGCACTGCACCTCATTTTCCACTTCACATGACTTGTTGAAGTGCACAATTTGAACACAACAAGTGCCCTTAGAACAGCGTTGAGAACCTGGAAGGAGCAAGGAACTCGGAGTGGATAATGGTTAGGAAATAAAAATGGAAGTTTTAAATGTCCTGTGTGGTTTTGTAAATGCCAAATTAGGGTGCAGGTGAATTCTGACTGGTTCTGTGTTTGTGTCCACATTTAACCTTATTAATTCTTTTTTTCTTGAAGTATTTCCCCACAAACTCTGGAGAAAACACAATGATGATCAAAGATGTAACTGATGTCACTGTCTTGTGATAATGCATGTTGAACTTTTCCCTGAATTCCTACCCCACTGCACATCCAGGCACAATCTTTTTCTTTCTCACAAAACAGCTTGTTTTACAAAAAGACATTTGTGAAAAAACAAAAATTATATGGAACAATGAAAGTAACTGCACGTGCCTTCAGTTTACCACAAACAGTGCCATAACACCGATTTTTTTTTTAAATATGAAATTATTGTAGACATTTTCAAGGTAGAGTGTAAAACAGTTTTAAAATATTATCTTTCATAATAAAGCCATAACTATATTCCCTCTGCTGCTAGAGAAAGACCACCACCCTTCTCCTTACCCTGTTTTTCTCATTGTTTTTCTGTTGTTTTGCTCTCCTCAAGGAATAAACCCATCCTTGAGTGACAAAATCATTAAGCTGTTTTGAAACACTACACCTTTACAAACAAAACACCATATGAATGAACCTAACTAGATTTTATAGGATTACTTTAATTATTGCACCATAAAATAGATTATCTAGAAGACCACAAAATTATAAGGAAATCAATTTTTAACACTTTCCATATTCACATGTGATGTTAAAGGAACAATATTAAACCTGTGAGAAAATGAAAGTGAAATGGCTTTTGGTTTTAAATGTAGATGTGTCAGTAGATCCAGGGGGCTGCTACCATATATACTGAGATGAAATATGCCTTTTTCCACCTAATAGTAAAGCTGATATAAATTAGAAGCCACCTGAAAATGCAGCTTTCTTCTCTTTCTTCCTAACACAAACTCTCTGTAGGTGTTTCATCTATGAAATAAAATATAGGTTTCTAAGTTAGTTTAATTTAAAAGTTTAAACTTTTGTCCTGTTTGTTTAAAAAAAATAAAATTGCTGGATGAAGACAAGATTTAATTCATTTTTAAGCATAGCAATACAAGCTTTTCTATCCTGCAGTAGTTTATAAAGAGTCACTAGGCTGCTCTTGAGAAAACAGAAAAAATGAAAAATTAGTTGAGCAGTGCATAATAATCCAGCATTGAAGGACAGCAATGGACCCAAATTTATTAATTCCCAAACCATGCCTATGGCCATTTAAAGCTGGGCACATTTCTGTTACATCTCCTAAAAGTGAAGAATGGGGAAAAATGAAGGCACACCCAAAGGATTTCACATGGAAAATGGCACATTTTCTATCTGTCAAAGGTTTGTTCTCTGGACTGTTAGGATGCACAGAGATATCTTAGTTTGCTATCTTAATTGTGTAGAAATACCTAAAATGTCTATATAACACATTCTACTTAAGCTATGAAATATGAGGCTATACTGCCACTATCTCTATCAAAAATGAAGTTCAGAAGATGCTGTCATGTGGTAGTTAACTGGAAGATAAAGATTTTGATTTTATTTTTTTTTTTAATAGTAGTGTAGAAATTATAAAAAGTTCTCTGCATGCAGAAGACTCACTGATTCTACTAGGAAAAAGAATAAAGTTATTTATAACATGAAAACTTTTATCTTGTGTTGTTCCATAAACAGAGCCCTTTCTAGGCAAGGAGGGCTGGTTGGTCTCTCTTTTTCCTTGGCTGTTGTTATTTCCTCATTATGGCAAGCTGTCAGTAAATGCTTTACAGTTCTGCTCACTGTTAGCACTCTAATAAACAGTTGACATGAAATGTCTGCACAATCTGAGAGCATGAATGGAAAAGACAGAATAACAAATTTAATACCTGATTCAAACAAGCAGGGTTTCTAGGTTTGGTTTCTGGGTTTCAGTGTTGCTAGTTTTTATGTTTGGAAAATTTAGAGGCACAATTTTATAGTGAATTTCTCATAGCTCGTCAACTGTGTGCCCGTTGTGCTCATCTGCTTCAAAAAAGTATCCCAACAAATCAAGAAAAATCCTGTGTATTGGGGTAAGTAGGCCCTACCAAAAAAAAAAGGAAATGTTTTAGTGATTAAAACATCAGAGAGGAGCAAAGAATCTACTCAGAGAACTATGGGGATTTTTGAAGGAATTTCGAATGAGTTAAGAGATGGGACCTCTGAGTTGTTGTTGATGATGAAGTTTATTTTCTTATCTTCTGCTCAGGCAGGAAGGGTGAGCTCAGCTCACACTTCACTGCATGGTTCAGAAGGTCACAAGACCCTCAGTTACAAGACATTTTAAGGATTTATTAACCAATAAAACCAACAAGGATATTTATGGTTTGGACTCAATCCTTAAATATTTCACCTTATAGACTCATACTACAGTGTAAGCTTTCTTAACCAATCATGTTATGACACACAAAGCTACAGTGCTGCTTTTTAAATTCCTTGTTTACCTTTGTAGCTACTTTAATTTCTGTATCTTAAACTCAAACTTCAAACTTTCCTTTACTTAGCTGAACTAAAGGAAAAGTAAAGGTCGTCTCTGCTTTAAGCTATAAATCTACATTCTTGCCTCTAGCACCTACGTTTGGAAGCCTTTTCCAAGGTTTCAGATCAAATCCTGTGTTTAATTCTAAGCTTTGGCTTACAGGCCCAAAGTTCTGAGAGTTCTTTGCATTTTTGGATTCCAACAGAGAATTTCATCACCTTAATCAAGCAACCTGAACAAATTCAAACCATGCCCAGCTTCTCTTCCCTGTGCCAGCTCATTGATACTGATGAGGGATTTAGGACAAGCATGAAAAGTTGCAAACAACTTTTTCAGCTGGAACTGCACATAATTCTTTGTTCTTTATTGTTTGGTTTTTTTTTTTTTAATTCAGCTCTGTGATCATCCATCAGATGTTTTTACATGACTGGCAGCAGTTTCAGAAGCACTGCAGCTTCCACCCATGTAAAGCAGTCTGGCAACTGGAACTTCTTTCTGTTGGAGGCAAATTTATGCAATGTTGGTTTTTTGGGAATCACAGTAACAACACTTTTAGTCAGAGATATTAAAAGTCTATTTCAGAATTATTCTGAGCACCTCAGTTTGGCCTTCCTCATAAACACTCCTCTTAACACAGGGTTAAGGATTTGATCACATATTAATTTACACACCACAAAGCTGTTCCTGTGAATTTTGGGCCTTGCTATCCAGGTGTCTCGTACTCTGTTTCTGGCCCAGGGATCTCGTCTTGAGTTCTGAGTGCAGAGAAGAGATTTGGCTGCACACCAAGACCGTTTCAGGAGGTAGGTGCAGTTATGAACTCCTGAGGTTTTATGACACTTGGTTCTTTTTTTAGTCTCTCCTACAGCACATTTCAGCACAGTGTTTACTCAGAGTGACAGGCCAAGTGACCTGAATGAATAGAATGCCTGAAGTTACAAGAAATCAAAAGGTCAATGTTCAAAAACTGGAGTTCCTTCACCCTCAGAGCTTTGAAGCTTGAGAGGAAGAGGATGGTCAGAACCCACAAGGAGGTTGGAAACTGAATGTTATATCCAAGGCCCAGACCCAGGGACTGGAACTGAATTTGTCCTCATGGATATGACAGCTTTGCTCCAGTAGCACAACTATCTAAAAGATTTTGCTTGATATACACTAAATATGCCATACTTTTTATTTAGAAGGCTGCAATTCTTTAAAATGCCTCTGCTCTCTCATTACATGCAAACAAGAGCCAGTGTAATTAAAATCATGATGATAATTACATATTCAGGAAAACAAGAAGCTCCACACTTTTCCTCAAGAACTATAAAACATTTCCCTAGCGATGGCTCAGAACACATTCCCAGAAACAAACAGCAGAGACACCATCATGAACCCAGTACATTTCTGCAAGTTGCTGATGGTAATAAACAGCATTTACAGATAGCAGATTTTAATTTGTTGGTTGTTTAAGCACGATATGTATAGCAGAAATAAATAACTTGTCTGCAGGAACTTTTGCTGCATTTGCCATACAAATCACAGGAGTTGTCTGAGAACCCAATTAGTTCAAGAGCCAGTTGCAAACTGTGGTTTCTTCTCTACATGGTAAATTGAATATAACTTCTCTGCATGTGGCCATCATTTACTGCATCTGACTATTAATCTCAGCCTCAGTAGCAAATGCTAAAGGAGGAGAAGATAATTACAATCTCACAGGACTTGACTCTTCATGAGATCCACCCAGCTGACAGATTTACTCAGTTTGGATATTAACAAGATCCTCCCTACCACGAAATTTTAATATATGACAAGCTAAGAACTTGACCAAATTTTCCTCACTCTTGTGTTCTAGCACAGAATTCTAAAAAGGACTTGCAGAAAACTGTTTGTTCTGAATTTCCCACCCATTACCTGGGTCAGACCTTTACACACCCTCAGCTGAGACACTGTCTTGAGGAATACAACAAACCAGCTGAATCTAGGGCTCAAAGCAACCTAAAAGAGGTGATTTTCCATCACTACTAAGTAGCTTTCAATAAACTTTTATTGTCCTTTTATTGGTCAATGGGATGAATCACTATTTGAAATCCATACTTTAGACTTTGCTTGTTTAACAAGATAAATTTCCATTGCTTGGAGTTTTTTTTTTTACAGAATTAAGCACAGCCTCTGAATATTAGGTGTCAGATTAAAAAAAAAAATGCATGTGTACTGTTCTAGTTTTTATGAAAAGTAGAATATGCTAAGCCAAGCATGAAAGTTTATATGAAGAAAAAAAATGGTGCTTCTTAAAACAGTTTTCATTCACTTCAACAATATATTAAAACAGATTGACCAAGACAGGGTTCAAAACCCTGAAAATTTCTCTACTTCCCTGTGATGATACAAACACCACCAGGCTGTGACACTGCTCTATTGTTTATGTATTTTTTTCTGTTTAATTGCACATTGCAAAAAAAACCCATCATTTTTTCTCAAGCCATTTTTAACAGTGGGTTTTCAAAGACCCTAGAAAGCAAATGCATTCTGAAGAGCTCAGAAACATAGTTAAGTGAAGTTTCAACCAGAAACTTTTATCAGAAGAAGAAGGAATGACCTGGCCCTCCCATCCTGATGTGTGACAGGTTGGTGTGCAATCAATCACAAAAAACAAGGGAAAGAAAACAGGGAGAGAAAGAGGTTGCACTGTGACCATGGAAACAAGCAGGCTGTGCACACCATGGCAGCTTGGAAGGTCCAAATGGAAAAATAGGAAAGAGGGCTTAAAGCTTGAGGGTCTCCCAAGCAGTGTGTAAAATAAAAGTCTTTTCTCTTCAGTGAGACTCAAGCACATGCCTAAGTGTGTGGATAAATGGAGCCTCAGCTATTTTTCCAACCCAAAAGCACATTTAGTGCTGGCAGTTTCAGTAGAGTCCAGAAGGATTCAAACCTTTAGGGTATTTCACTGTCATCTCTTGTTGGGAATGAAGAAAATGCATGAATTATTCTCAAGTAAACAATTACTGCACAACATCGTATGTTAATCCATTTTCTTCTTTTTTCTCCTCACAATTCCTAGTCTTCACAGAGAGAAAGATGTTTTAGAAAGCAAGGTAGTGACAATAAGTCAAATTCAAATATGTTTTTTACCCCTAAACTTTGAATTTTGCAGTCACCCAGAAATTTAGCATTACACACAATCGTGCACATGTCAAATGATTTAGGATCCCTTACTGAACCCTACAGCCACAGGTTCCCATTTTTCTGTGTCATTTTGTGCAACTGATCACATGCACTGTGCCTAGAAAGCTCAGGGAAGGTACCCCCCAAATCTGAGCAAGTCTTTCTACCAAAGCTACCAGACTCCAGAAACTGCAGAAAAATAGCTGTTCCCAAACCTCACTACTAGTTCAGGAAAAGCTTCCTGAAGACTCTCTACTTAGTTATACCACTACAAAAAATTGCATTATTTGGCACTGAAACTGTAATACGTTTTTATAGATCAGTTACATTTAACTTGTGACTACGTTTAACTTTTCAATATATTGAAGTCAGCAGATCAGGGCTAGGGAAAAAGTAAATCCTCATGATCCAGAACAGGCTCCAAAATGCTGCCATTGTGTTTTGGAAATTCTAAAACAACGATATCATAGTCTGCAAGGATTGAAACAGATATGTGTCATGGACATATTTTATGAAAAATCTTTTTGCTAAGATTTTTTTCTCTTGAGAAGCTGAGAGGCCTCAGAAATGAAATGTAAACAGTGGTTATCTGCTGCTGTGGAATGCAACAGGTGCATCTGGGATTGGTCTTATGTGGTTGTTTTTAATTAATGGCCAATCACAGTCCAGCTGTCTCTGACTATATGGTCAGTCACAAGATTTTATTATCATTCTTTTTGTTTTCTTTGCTAACTTTCTGATGAAATATTTTCTTCTATTTCTTTAATATAGTTTTAATATATTATCTTTTTAATATAATATATATCATAAAATAATAAATCAGCCTTCTGAAACATGGAGTCAAGATTCTCATCTCTTCCCTTGTCCTGAGACCACTGCAAACACCACTACAGATATGTATTGGCAATTAAAAACATATATTCACTCCCATCACATACAGAAGAAAGAAAAACACAGAGGGTTTGTATCCCTTAAAGGTCATGGTTTCAGAATTTTTCCATTACGGGTTTGGACTGAATTCTTCAAAACAATATTTGCTTTTAGATTTTTTTTTCTTTTATCATCTAGGATAATCAGGAAATAATTATTTCTAATGCTGATGTTCCAATAATTATTTCCAATAATTTCTAAAATTTCCATTCTATTATATGGGAGAGGACCATAAAGAAGGTTTCTGAAGAAGGCTGACTACAAACTTTAACTCAAATGCCACCAAATCTTTACATGCAAAAGAGAAAATATAAATGTTTTTAATGCCAGGAGTGATTGTTATGCATGGGCCTATGGAGGGCTGCACTGCAGCACAAACAAATGCCACATTTTGAGGTTCATCTCTGGCATCAGCAACTCTCAATAATAATGCTCAATATGCTCAATAATGAGCATTATTGAGCATATTCTTTATGCTTTCTTTAAACAGCCCTGGGCATGGAGCTGTTCCTTACTTCCTGAGACAAACAAAGCATTCATTGGGAGGAAACTCTTATTTGTCATTTAATTTTTCCTGAAAGTTACTTAACAACTTCCCTCCACTTTTCAGCAGCACACACACACACACACCAAAGACACCCACAGCACACTGTAAATAGGTGGTCATATGTGACAGTGGTCACGGGGGTTTTCAGGATGAAGGGAGAGACGTAGATCTGACTCCATGATCAGAAGGCTTGATTTATTATTTTATGATATAAATATATTACTTTATACTAACTAAAAAAAAAAAGAAGGAAAGGTTTCCAGAAGCTAGCTAAGCTAAGAATAGAATAGAAAGAATGATAACAAAGGCAGCTCTCCGACCGAGCGAGAGCCAGCTCTGCCGTGACTGGTCACTGAACCAAAACATCCACACCAGACCAATCACGGATCCACCTGCTGCATTCCACAGCAGCAGATAACCATTGTTTACATCTTGTCGCTTAAACTTCTCAGCTTCAGCAGGAAAAATCCTAAGAAAGGATTTTTAATGAAAAAGATGTCTGCGACAGTCATAAACACCAATTTTGTTTCCTTTTCCTGGAACCTGCATTTCCAAGCTGCCCTTTTGTTTTCCCTGATGGGTTCTGGGAGCTGGTACCAGTCAGCTGATCTAGCTCTTCATTGGCACTTCAGAGTTTCAGCTCTCACTGAGGCACACACAGCAGCCTGAGAGGGCTGTAAGCCCCTGGTTCCCTCTGCACACTCTCTGAGACAGTGGCAATTTCATATTTTCATGTGCAGAACATCAGAACTGCAGCTCTGACTGTTACATTTTGTAGCCTCCCTTGACTTTTCTGCAAGAATTCAAGTACTTCACAGGAAAAATATCAGTGTTGAACATCCAGCATGACCTGACTAGCAGTGAGGAGAGAGAAGAAACACTTATCAAGATCCTGCAGTTGGTGGTACTTTACTGCATTCCTTCTCTACCAAGACCTGAACTGATTTCAGCCACAGTTGTCTTAAGTTTCAGTCAGAAAAACACAGATCTAAGTTAATTTTTTTTTTTTTTTCAGTGCTGGGGATAGTGACTGCAAAATTCAAAGTTTAGGGGTACAAAACATATTTGAATTTGACTTATTGTCACTACCTTGCTTTCTAAAACATCCTTCTCTCTCACAATTCTATTTAGGACAGTAATGGAAAAAAAAAATAGATCTATCAACCTGTGTTGTTGAATATCATTACTGGATTAAATTTTAAATCTTGTCTCTTTGTAAAACATCATCACCTTACTATTACTTTACTTCAATAGCAAGTGCCCTAAGCAATACTGGTTATACAGCTAAGAGGGGGTCAGTCCTGGGGGGAAGAACAAGGAGCTTTACTGATAAAAAGCTCAGCAACACTCAAGGAATCTTTTGGATTGCCAGAGGAAGGCTCAAAAAATTCCATCTATAAACATTACCAAACTTATTTCCAGGTTTTTTTTTTCAGCCTGATGCGCACTTGTCTGTGCCGAGCTAAAGAAAAGACTCTAAGTGAATTCTTGAGCTGCTTTAGTACGCACTAAACCAGAGGATTCTTTAAATTATCATACTGAAACTAAGCAGCAGCAAGTAAAAGCACAGTGCCAAAGATTTGAGACTGTTCCACAGCCAGAGTTGGGACTAGAGAACCCTCAGAGATGTGGAAGAGGTCAGTGTCTGTCTCGTGCCCATCAGCAGGAGCAGAAGTGAAGCACAGGGTGAAAGGAAAGCAGCCACAGACCATTTTTGCTGGTGGCAATTTCACAGCCTGTCCAGAAATCAATTGCAATTCTAATAAAAACATTTTCCTGAACTGGTCTGAGCGATCTTCAGCACAACCTTTGTGATAGCATTTCCTTAAAAGCCTAAAAGTCACTATCCCCAGCACTGAAAAGCCTCTTGAAATAAGGGCACATCTTAGCAATTTTTAAGGCTTCTCCCAGACATGGATTCAAAACAAGCAAAGGAATCCCAATTGCCCATGAATATTTGACCAATCTGTCCAATTAAATACAGCAAACCAAGTCTTAAGTGACAGGACAGCTGACAGGACAGCATTTCTCTGGCACTCTTAATTCTGCAGACTAACGAGTGACCCTAATCCAAGTAAACATACATAGAGTTATTTTTATTTACTGCTTGAAAAGTATGATTCCACATGAGAGTGTGTAATAATAGTAAACTATCAGTAAATGATCACTAGGCCTAGAATGAAAGCATTCACCTCTAAATAAATCTGGTTTTTCTGATAAAAGTCCATTTAGACAATCATGACTTTGCAGAACATTTTTATTATCCATCTCAACAAAGAGCCTGTTTTTTACCCACAAGAGGAATGCAGTTTTGATCTTAAAAATTAAGAACTTTTAGGGGTTTTTTTTATGTGAAACTAAAGGCTAACAAGTTCAATTAAGGTTGCTGACTCAATGGTGTTTGAAGGCTTGGACTTCCTTTTGAACACTGAGGCTTTAAATTGCTAACGTTTCACTCTGCAAGTAGAACTAAACTTAGTAAAATGCATCCAAAGAGAAAAAAGAGTTAATAACTCCATTGTTTCCAATAAATATTCAGCTTATTCACTGAATTTTACTTTAATATGCCTTAAAATACTTACTTCAGGATGACACAGCCTGTTCCAGTGGGAGGAGCTGTCCAAAACACCTGGATGCGCGTCCTCCTTCTGGGTGTGCTCTCAGTCACAGCCACGGGACAATTGCTCATGAACTGGGTTTCTTCTTCATCTATGATCTAGGGAAATGTAAAGGAGAGGAACAGGAAAAAGATAAGGACCTGCATGGCCAGCACCTGCCACCTGTGTTTTGTCAGTTCGTGTTTTCTTTGAGTGGAATATTTATAATTCTCTCTGCTCAGCCCAGCACCACTTCAGTGAATTTATGTAGAACATGCAGACTGAACGGAAGACCAAAAGCTCACAAAATAAAGGCAGAAGAATAAGTCAGTTCTGGGTATAGAGAATTCAGGCCTTTCGGAGCATCGCTGCAAATAAACTTTTTTTTTTTTTTTGTGGATCTTGATTACTTGGAGGTTCCTGTAAATATTAATGAACTGAGAATAATAAAATATTCATCATTTCAGATGATTAGGATTCCATTATTTAGTCCAAACTGCAGCTATTTTTGCTTTTTTGATTGACTGATGTTTAACAGAAAAGTTTAAATGGTACAAGTCAAAAGCCAGAGAGGCAGATTTGGATGTTCCAAGGATTTTACTCAAAGGTGTCATGTCAAAATAGCTTTCTCACTGCATATGTGTTTCATGGATTGTACTTTAAGCCTTCTGTTCATCAGATCTCAAAGACATTTCATCAGAAACTGTTAAGTTTTATCTGGAAACAGGCAATGCTCTGATATTACAAAATTTCTCTTCAAAATGCTCAGTGGTCCTGTTTCATTTGATGAAGCCACAATTCACACAACATTGGGTCAGCATTCAGGCAATGAATTACAAACCTTACCATTTTGAGAAAAAAAAGCTGCATTTATCAATTTATGGGCAGATTCAACTCTGAAGGGGCTTTTTCAGAATCCTGGTTCTAACAAACACACACACACACACACACACACAAACATACACTTTTACCAATTAAACTTTAAAAAGGAATCAAATCTTTTGGCAGCCAACATAAGATTAAACAAGTGTTTTGACTAAAAAAAAAAACAAAAAAAACAAACCTAAAAACAACTCCTTTGCATTCTAAAAAGAGCAAAAAAGAGAGGCAATATCTTTAATTGGGCCAGATCTGCTTTAGTGAGTGGGCATCCTCGCTATCTCACCCAAGGATACTGCCACCATTCCCAAACATTTTTAACTAAGCCAACAAACATTTCTGTATTTCCGTGGCAGAATGAAGTGGTGCTGGCCCAGAGGAGTGCTGGGAAACTCTCTTTAGCTGGTCAATAGGGCAGTGGCTAATGAGTTTTAAATTTAAAGCCATTAACACGCCTGGAGTTTTTTAAGGCTTTGTAGAATCTGTGTAAGCAAACACAATGTGCACATTTGCTGGGTGTTAATTAACAGGAAGCAGTGGGAAGTGTGGGATCCAGTGGAGGCTTGAGCTGACTGCAGAGTTTCTACTTCTGCTGGATACAATTTAATGGGTGTAAGTTGAGCACCAAGAAATCCCTGACCAACAATTCCGTTTCGGCCACCAACTGTACTTATTCCAGCTGCCTTATTCCTGCATCAGTGAAATAAAGAAATAAAACTGCCTCCTCATCCCTCAGAAAGGTGAAATAAAGAAATAAAACTGCCTGTTCATCCCTCAGAAAGGTTGTCTCAATTATTCCAGGACCATATCAATTGACCTTTTATCCCTGTCTCACAGCAATCCATTCGCAATCAAAACCCAATTTTGGTGGCAGCTCTGAGAGAAGAATGAGTGATTTTCTACCATCTCATACACAATGAAATACTGTTGCACATTGTACAAAAGCATGGTAATTCCCATTGAAAAGGCTCTTAGGAGGTCATCAGAATGTTCTTCTTTTAAAGGACAGCTTTTCTAAAAAATGGAAATATTACAAATTACTGTACAAATTACACTGGCTCCCTTGCCAGATGCAAAGTCTTGGATAAAAACTTTAAGAATGTGTTAAATCCAGGTCAAGATAATGTAATTACATGTAAGTATCAACAGGATTGATCAGATACAAGCTATTCCACAATGACCAATGAAACTTGTTCCCAATCTGGCTGAGCTCTTGCCTGGCACAGGTTCCACCTGTGAATTGAAATGAATTGGTGCTCTCCAAGTATAAAATCACTATTTTCACTTAGCAAGACCTAAAGATCATTCCTCCAGCAGTCATCATTGTAGACCTACCCATGTGCATTTGCATGTTAAATAAATTCTTATTCCAGTTGAATCTATCTTGCTTTTTCCCCAGCAGGGAATGGAATCACAAGGAACCCCAAAACCAAATCCAACAACCAAAGGAAGGCGTTGTGAGTAGTTATTACAAGCCAAATTTATGACTTGCCTGCAAAAGCAGAAGCTGAAATACGTGCTTGGATTTTAGATAGCCGTTACACCGAAGCACATCCTTGTTCCAGTTGCAGCAAATGAACACAGAAATGGTTTTTGCACTTCTAACTGCAGATCTAGTTCCTTCAAATTAGCAAGTAAAGAGTTTTCTCAAGTATTTCTATAATAAACTAATTAGAAAGTTCTGTTTGCATTTTAGAACATGATCCTGGAAGAACAGGAAGTGGCTGAGCCCCAAGGCCACATCATGATTTCCTCCATCACTAACCATCAAAGCAGAAGGCTTATGCAATCAGTGTCTACTGGAAAACACTGAGCTGAAAATCATAAGGTCTTCCAAAAAGCATTCCTTTGAAGAAAAACTGGACAGAAGCTTTCTCAGTAAAGGCTCCTGATGTTGACAGAATAAAGTACAGAACTCCTAAATTAGTTGGAAAGGCTCAAATGCAAGCTGATTTGAGATGATTCAAGAAAGTCATTTAACCATATATAATAAACACAAGAATTTTTCAAATTCTAGGATTTCAGATAAACCATCTCAAATCCATTTGTTAAAAAGATGGGAGGGGTTCTTTCTGTATCCATGGAGGTTCAATTATTTATAAAAAATTTCTCAGGAGTGATAAGAAGGGAATCCTGATTTATACTCCAGGATTACAAATGACATGATCTTTTAGGGCAGTGGATGATATTATTACGCTCCCACGTAGGAGAAAAGCAATAGTATCCTGGCCAACTTTGGGGGAAAAAAGAGACATGTAATACAATCCTGATTTTTTTCTGGAATCAAGTCAGACCACATAGGCGTGAAGGAAAGATTTGGCAGGGAAAAGGCACGCAGATTAAAACGTAGCATTTGCAAAATTACAGCTTTTAAACCCCAGGTTATCTCTAATGGGAAGCCTTACATTTTCAAGAATGGGCCAGCAAATTACCCACATGTTGGACAAAAATCCTAAACCCAAAAAATAAGACACTTGGCCAAAGAATCTGAGCCCTCAGAGGGAGGGATCTCTACGTGATTTATCCTTTTGAATCCACAAATGCAATAACATTAGATTTTAACATTCTAGTTGGGTTTTGGTGTGGTGGTTTTTTGTTTATTTGGGGTTGATTTCTGGTTTTGTTTTGGGGATTTTTTTGTGTTTTGGTGGGTTTTTTGGTTTGTTTTTTTTTTCCCCCCCATTATAATTGTGGTATTATTGGACCAATTTATTCCTTCAGGAAAACTAGCATAAATCCCAAACAAGAGTTCTGGAGTTAACTGGGATTCAAATGAATGTCACAACAGGAAGAATTTGGCTGAACTTGGGTAAATCTACAAACATGAAAGTATGGATATTACAAGGGAAAATTTACCAGCTCTAGGCATTCTTTGCTTATTCCAAAGACTGATGAGGTTGAGGACAAGTTTTGGGTGCTCCTGAAAAGCAGGAGTGGATAACTGCTTAGTTGTTAAAAGAAAAAGGAACAGTTGGTTTTCTCAGAATTGGAGCATTTCATGCTGACTGACAAAGCTTGCTGTTTCTGGTTTCTTTAAACTGTTAGTCAAATAAACCAGGCAGCTAAACTCTCTATCCTTAATTTATATCAGTATTGAAAAAAAAAAGTTTAAAAATTTCAAAACAGCATACATCACAAAGAAAGGGATTAGTGCTGAGTACAAAAGGAGATGAAGTTACATAAACCCTCTACTGGCTTGTGTCCACTTCCTTAGCTGGAACCACTGGCGAGGACCTTCAGCACCATTCCTTGTTCTGTGGACACATCATCACTTTCCACTCACTGAAACAGCTGCACTCTACTGGAACAATAGAATTACAGGAAAGGAAAAAAAAAAGGGACACAGCTAAAAGTTCACAAGATAAGCATCTTTGTGGGCAGATTTCTTCCTTGGAAGAGCTAATATGAATGTTGCAAAACTGTCTTCTCCTTGAGGAAACTTTCCAGTCATAAAAAAGAACATTGGGTCTAAGTAACAGCAATAATATTTGGCCTTTAGGGATTAATCTAGAACAGAGCTTATTATACAGAAGATAAAATTAATGATGTACAAAGTCAGTTTAAAAACCCTACCTCAAAGATATGCTTCACATAACCACATTCTCTGACTAAAGGACACAGCATTTGTCTCAGAGTCTGTGCTCAGAACCAGAAGAATCAGAACTGGGATGTTTTATGCAGTGTCAGTAGCCAGTCTTGGTGCAGATCATGGTTCAGGTTGCACAGAACCCCTGAGCACTCAGGGGGGCTCTCTGGCCATCCTTAGCAATGCATCACAAGGCTGAGGTGGCTTTAATATCATTATATCAAATTATATAATATATATATGTATATAAATAAAAATTATATAATAATATAGTATATATTATAATATACATATTATAATTATAGGTTAATTATAATAATTATAATAATTACATTTACTATATTATTACTATCATAGTATTATAATATAATATTAATTACCATAATTATTAATAGCATAATTAATAATATATTATGTATTGTTATATAGTTATTATAATTAAATAATAATATATTTATATTATAAATTTATATAAATATATTGAATTATATAATATAATCTATTTATATAAATTAAAAATATATAATATTAATGATTAGGGTTGGGATTTGATAAGGGTTAGGGTTAGGATTTGGCTCTGATAAGGGTTAGGGTTACTCTGAAGCACTGAGAAAAGTGCAGATTCATTGAAGGAAGGCAGTGCTAAAATGCACCTGTAGATTATCGCTGCGTTCTGGTAACTTCTAGCACAAACTACATAGATCTCGCACAAAGTTGCAATTAGAAATCAAATTTAGTTCTGTAATCATTACCTGAGGAAAAATATTCTTGCTGTCAAGAGTCTGCTGTGTTTTGCTCTGCAGTCCAAACAAACCTGAGGTCTTTTATTCCTGCAGGGCTGCTGCAGGGTCTGTTTCAAGGTGTAACTCAAACATAGAGAGAAATAAAGCAGTTCAGGGAGACAGGAGCCTGAAGTGCAGTGAAGATGCAGCACTACACACCACCAGCTTCACACCAAACAGCTTCTCCTGCCCAAGCCTGGCTATGGGAGGCTTAACAAAAATAGCTATTTCTTCGTTCCTTAATATGCATGAAAAGAGTAAAGAGATTATGTGTACTGCCAGAAACAGGTGACAGTAGCTTGACAGGATTTAGTAAATGTAAAATGTCACACTGCATATTTTTCTTGCTTCAGAACCACTCTTAGTTAACTTAAAGCTCTAACGTGCTGAATTATAAAGCTTGCACCGAAGACTCATGCTTGTAAAGTTAAAGTGGCCAATTAAGTTGATGCTGTCAGTAAAACTCAAGAGATGAATGAGCACAGATTGTTGTGAGTTGAGGCAGTTTTCATTTAACTAGTCACTAAGAGGGGGCTGAAGGTCCAAAGTTTCATCTTTGTTTCCTCCCATGAAGTTTCCTCCTTGACTACAACACTAACATCTCTGTGAGAGCAGATTGGTAAGCTGACTTTATCACACTGCATGACTGGGGAGAGGGGTTGGTGGATAACCCAGCTTTTCCCAGATAACATTATTTTTATCATCTCTGACAGAGAAACTCTACCAGGCACAGAAAGCTGTCACTGCTATAAATCACATTGGGTTCTATCAGTAATTTTCTTTAAGTAGTTACTTCGACTGAGGAAAATTCTTTCATTTCACATTTTAAAAGCAATTTGCAAACACCAATTTCCAGCAGGGGAAGGACAAAACCTTTACAAATTCAACCAGCTTTTGAAATCCCTTCAAACATTCCAGCTTCTTAGCACATCCAGTGCTCTCCAGCAACGCTCGCCAGAAACTGGGAATTATTTTGAACACTGAACTTGCTTTTCACACCTTGGCACACAAAGACCCAAAGTGGCCCTTGCCAAAGAGAGTTCCCTGGCACCAGAGCATACGAATTACTCCCAGCACCAGGAAATTGTGCAAAGGAACTCTGTGTGACGTTCTGTACAAAAGCAACGAGTCACTCTGTGCCTTGCATGGCAAATGGCTTAACTTCATTCCCACTGCTCGCTGTCCACTCCACACAGCACATTTAGAGTATTTGAAATTATGTGTATGGATTCTGGGAAAGACTGAAAGTTTTAGTTCAAAGAAACTGGACTTTTGGCCCACTTTGAAGTACAATTTAATCAAGTTAGACCTAAATCTAGAGTAAATTTACTGAGGTCAGACTCTGTGCTGACCAATTCAAACACATTCATTTGTGGGTTACAGGTTTTTTTCATTATAGTCAGGCAGTAGCTAAAGAAATGGATTTGCTTTTCTATGAAATGAGAGGGGGTTTTATGGTCTAAGCATAGTTTAAATTAGGAAGCATGAAACAGCAGATAAAAAATGAGTAAATTTTATCATTGTAAAATGGAAATGAAGAAATTTTACTACCAAAACTCTGTTCCAAGATTTAGGAAGCAGAGCTGTCCCACTGCAGCCTTAAAACAGATTCACAACCACTGAGGATGATGGGGGACACGGAGGAAGGCTGCGCAGTGGTGACCCTTAGCAGGGGAACAGAGTCAGCATCAGTCAGAGCAGTCCTCTGGCCAGCCCAAAACAGCAGCTATGGAGAATTAAAGCCAATATTGAAAAATAAAAAATAAAAAAAAAAAAAAATGGAGCACAGCCGCTTAGGGCTCTCACAGATTTCTTATTTCTGTTTTCCATGTAATGGAGAGATCAGAGTGCCAACAGTCCTTCCAAGATGACAAAACCAACACACTCATTTCAGATGGGAGTATAACCACAATAAACCTCGACAAAGATCCATGCAGGCTTCTCTGTGTGGAGTACTTCCACAGAGACATTATTTATGCTCAGTGTTCCGTTGTCAAACTATTTCAGTGTGAACATTATTTATTTGGCAAAAAATAGCCACCACTCCAATCTGGTAAAAAATAGCTTTTGATAGATGATGTCTCCAGTGCTTTAGCCTGGGAGAAACATTGCTTGCTGAAGGGGATACTGTATAGAAATCAACAATTTTTAGATAAAAATCACTTGAAAGAAGTAAAAGTTTAAGGATTTTTGTATATTTCTTAATCAGTCTGTACAGTTAGGACATTTCACTCAAGTCCATAATACACACATTTTTCTGGAAAGTGAGAAAATTGCTGTTAATGTATTTCCCACCACTATATCCAGATATATGTACCACAATCAGCTACCTCACATTAAAGACAGCCTTCTAATCTGATTTTCTAGACAGATAAAAAAGCTTTGGGAAGTTGTTTAAAGAACAAAATGCTTTTGCAGCCTCATAAAAGAAAGTGATATAAAGCAAGGCAATGTGCACACAAGCCTGGACTGGAAGTGAGACGTGACTTGGATTGCTGAGCAATCCATTTCAGAGCAGCCCGTGAGGCAGGGATGCAGACACTGAGCTCCTTTTTTCAAACCAATATATCAAATGCCCTATGATAACTTACTTATGATCCTTAACAGCTTGTCACACCTCCAGTTGTTCTCAGGCTCCATAAACAGGAGTTCTTTGGGAAGAGATTAAACCTGAGATTCCAGACCTTCAGCCTCTACCGCGATGTGCCAATTGCTCCAATTAAATGGAAAAGTAGCTTAGAGAGTCAACTAGAGTTTAAGCCAGGGAAATCCAAGGAAGACATAAAGTTGGAGTGGCCCCCTGTGTACCAAGCCTTTGTCTTGCTTTCGTGGAAAGAACAGCCAAATTCTATCAAAGATCTCCCAGCTCAGCGAATTGATGCTCACAGAACCCAGGAAGCAGAACAAAAACAAATCTGGCAGAGCTGCTGCAGCTTGAGGACCACATCTTCTCCACCAGAGCACTTCTTCAGTGTTTCCAGGGATTGTGGCACGATAAAAAGGAAATTTAAATAGGGCAAAAAAAAAAAAAAAAAAGACCCTTAGTTTGGGAAGAATTTGTTTATATTTTCATTTGGTTGTATAGTGGGATCAGAAGACAAAACTTGTTTAGTTATTTCTCTTATTTATCCTGCAAAAAGCTGAGACATTCTATTGGGGTGTGCTCTGGGACCAGCACTGAAGACTCTGCTTGTGAGATGCAAGGTGCAGGTTCACAAATCCCTTCTGAATGAGGCTGTTCACTGCCAGTGAAAGGTTTTACACAAGGAGTAGCCTTCAGCCAGCCTCTTTTCTGAGCTGTTCTACCTCACACAGGTGCTGAACCAAGGAGAAACACTGCCTTGGCCCCCAGCTAATGGAAAGCACTGACGTGTCTTTAACTCTCTGCTCTGTTTATTTTGATGACTTTCCCCCCCAAGTTACAGAGCCGTCCCTGCTGGTCTAGTGAAGTGTTTCACACTCATTTTACAAAGCAGAGGGGTGCAACAAAAGAGGCTGAGTGAAATTTGTCCTGAAGGAGACTGGTGCTGTGTGGAGAAGCATCTTTTAGGGTGCAAACCTCTCTGGTGCAATCTGTGTCCTAATGGCTCAGACACCTGAACCTTCTCCTCCCCATCCAGGTATAAATCCTTTTCCAATTTGTACTCGGTGTCTCCTTCAACCTGGAAATTACATCTGGATGAAAAGTTTTCCCACCCTCAAAAAATTGTGAAAATTGATATCATCCATTAAAAAGTTTAATATTTGAGTGTTTATTTCTGGGGAGAAAAGAGACCAAAATGTTTCCCCAAAATATTAAGAATTCCTTCTAGCATTGGCTTGCTAGTCCAGGACTGCAATTGCATCAGTTCTAGGAGTGCTAACACAGAACTTTTTAAAATGTTCAATCAAAAAACAAATTACAGAACTCCTTTTTGAACTTTTTTTCTGATCACCCTTGTTTGAAAAGGGACAAAAGAGGGCTCTGAGCTTCCTCCCCAGACCTGGCCTTCTGTGTTGTCTTGAACCAGGGCACATGCATTTAAACCAGACTATAAAGCATGTTTCAAACACATTTTCCAAATCCACATGGTGAAGAATTCATTCAGATTCTTTCAATCTCAGCACAAACCAAAGATTTATAAATATGGACCTAAATCAACTTCCAGGTCTTATGCTAAGCATACAATTTGAGGCATTAAAAAGTTTGATGCAGAGTGCTCAGTATCTGGCACAACTGAATCCAGGATAAAGAAGAATTATGTTTATGGACATGTGTGTGCAAAGCTGAAGGACTCCCTAATTGCTGTGAGCAAAACTCAGCATTTTAATTTTTGCTAAATGCAAATTAAAACCTTGTCAGCACATTCTTAATTCATCAAAACAATGTGAAACTTTTCATACCAGTACCAGGATTTCACTCAATTTCTGCAGCAACTCTTGTTATCTGCCTGAGCCCATGTGTCTTTGCCTCTGTCAATGCACAGAATTTTTTGCACAAAAATGCCATTTATGAATGCTTGAAGGAAAGTGCCTCCACTGTGACTAATAAATATTTCATACTTACTAATTATATTCATACTAATATTTCATACTTACTAATGGAAGGACCTCCAGTCACCATTCAAGGCCAGTCAATAACATATTTTAAATTCAGTGGTCCAGAACTTCTGTTCACTCTGAAAACAAGCTTCAAGCACTTAAACAGTTAAGAAATTTAAGTAAGAAAAAAAAAAAGATGCTCTCATGTTCATAGTGCAACAATGCTTGAGAGAAGGCATGATCCAATCCTAAATCCACTATTCTTATTATCAGTTCTAGAAAGCTTGGCTAAGGGCAGCCAAGGAAACATGACCTTCCTATCAGAACAAAGCACATGGGCTGGTGAGAGTCATTAGTGACTAATTACTGCAGTACAGCAGTTTCAGAAAGTTGGTGTTAAATGATACTGATGAGGTGTCTCTGCCATTTGAAATTAGTAACACTCTTATCTTTTGATAAGATTATCTTTCTTGTACTGTTGGATGTTACCAACATCTCCCAGCCCCACAATGAGCAATGCATGAGTGATGTGGGTGCCAGAGAAGTATTTGCTGTGGACTCACACAGAAGAAGACATGGACCTTATCTTCTGCTCACACTGGCATTTCTCATTTACATTTCTGCAGTGAGGAAACCCAGGCTTGTTGTCAATTCAATTTAAAACTCGGGAACTGCCATTTTTATTTCAGGAACAAAATCCCAGGTAAGAACGCAATTGCAACAGCAGTTGATCAAAGAAAAAGGAATATTAAATTTGAGGAGGCACATAAAATACCTGATCAGGAAGAAATATTATAGTGGCTGGTCAAACATATACAGCTTGAGCGCTGGAGGCACCTTTCTGTGTGTCAGGTGCTCCCTTCCCTGCAGAGGGATGATAAGGGGCTCCTTTTCTCCCCAGTCATTCTCTCTTTGCCATTTGTCATAGCATTAATTGCCAGCCAAAGGAGCCTTTTCTAATTATGACTTTGTGGAGTAAAAAGTGCAACATGGGCTTAAGGGTAGAGGGGGTCTGCTTTACTAATATAATCAATAATAACATTATTGTAGAGATGACACTTCTCTGCAATACAGTGAGACAACAGGCAGCAAAGTACAAAGGAATTGCCTCTTCTGCTCTTAGGAACACCAGAACTGATGAAGGTCATTTGAAATACATAGTTAAATGTGAGTCTGCACATTTTACTGGATCAGCATTTCTCAGTCTCTTAGCTTGTTCAGGCTTTTCCTCTAACCTTCATTTTAGAAAATATTACACTACTCAGCACTATGACTGTGGTGCCAAGAACAGCTACCTCACTTGGAGCCCCTGGCTTAAGAAGGGATTTAAGGATTACAGAAAATACATATTTTTAATAGCATTATTGTCCTGCTCAGTGTTGGAGCTTTAAAGCATCAGCAGCTCTGGCACATGTGCTGTTCATGCTCCTCCTGAGTGTCTCAGTGCCAAAATATACAAAATATACATCCCAACCCAGCTCAAGCCCACACCACGCAAATTCTCGCAGCCTTTGGATGACTGCGTACAGAACATAATCTACTTCTGAGAGACTTAATCCACTGCTAAAACCACATTTACAGCAGAAATTCCAGTGATCTGGAACTACAGGCTTGGTGCAGATAAACTTAAGAAGGCATTTGCCTCCTTAGAAAAGCTCTCAAATCTTTTGCAGAACAATTCGCGCCCAGTGCCGGGTCAGGGATGCTGCTGGTGCAGAAGAGCTGCAGGAAGTCAGGAGAGGCTCCTGGCAGCCCTGACAGGAGCTGTGAGCAATTGAAAACCCACCAGGCTTTTTGTGTGCATGTGAATGTGTGCCTGAACACCAGACAGAGTCAAGAGATAATAATCCAGGCTCTGGCTCCTCGTACTTTTGATATGCTGATCAATTTAATGCACGGCTTCTCCAATTCCTCCCTTCCTTAGAGGGCATCACAGATTATATCCTCCTCTCACCATCAATTCCCCTGCCTGACACTTTATAAAGCCAAATTTCATGTTACCTTGAGCACTCTTCCAGCAAATTAAACCTTCAGGCTAAGAGTCTGCAAGAAATCAAAAAATTTCTGCTTTCTCCTTTCCAGAATGAGAGGATTCTGATTCAGGAAGACACATTGCATTCAGACAACATGATTTGGCAAAAAAGGAGAATCTTGTGGCCAGAACAGATATTTTTCAAGAGTTTGGTAAGCTCTCCTCAAATGCTGACTGAAGTCCAAGCCAGTTAAGTGCTGAGACTAAAAGAAAAGCTCACATTAAAACATGGTTTAGACACTTTTTTGGAACAGTATCTTGCACTAAAAGTTCATTATGAGAACCTAACAGTGACATGAGCAACAGAAAAATAACTAAAAGCTTCAGAGGTTGCATGAGACTGTGTGTGAGGTTGTGTACCAGTGGTTTTGTTTGATTTTGGGGCTTTCTGTGTTTTTTTCCAGAGAGGTTTTCTATTGTCTTGAATACAGCAAGGTATTTCCCCATGATATATTATTTCCCCACATTTCCGGAGGAAATAATAATGCAAAAAAGGGATTCTGAAAAAAAGCAGAATAATGAAGAACTTTGGTAAAGGTTTCTAATAAAATTCTTAATCTCTTTGCAAATTGAACAATTCCAAAAATACAGCTGTAAAATGAAATGGCAGTGTCTCAAATTCTACTTCTACACAGATCAACACTGTAATAACTGAGCTAATCTCAGGGCCATACACTGAATGAAGGGTTCACTTCCTGGTATTTCTATATTACACATGGGCCATGAATTTTGGCAAGAACTTGGCATAAAACAATTTTTTTAAACCAAATAATAAAAGGCAGTGATTTTGTTAAATCTGCTTCTGACACTTTGTACATGTTCTAAATGAAACTCCAAGAGAGTCTGCATAAGGGACAGTTGATTACTGAAGCTTCAGAGGAACCTTATATAAAAGCATTAGAATAAGTTTTCAGCTCCTGCCGCTTTGGCACATTTTGTTTTGAAATAACAGTTTTCTTTATATGTGTCAATTTTGTGGGTGGACTTCCCAATTAAAAAGTTGTACCCTCATCTTACCATACATATGGCAACAACAAAAAAAAAAGAGAAAAAAGCACAAATTTATCTCAATCTCAATTCTGAAGATTATGTTTTCACAGATTATAAAGTTATTCTATTTGAAATTTCATCAGGATGAGTAGAAATTCTATATATGTAATTATAGACCGAGAGGGTGGTAAATAAATTTCCTTTTGGGGGTCCCTTGCAACTCAGCATGTTCTATGATTCTATTAAAAAAAAAATTCACAGTGAGAATAATCAATCTACAAGAATATGTAGAATCTCCATCTCTGGAAGTTTTCAATAAGTGGCTGGACAAGGGTCAAAATAACTAAATAACTTAATCCAGTTTCCTTTTCACATGAATGGTTGGATCAGATGCTCTTTCAAGGTCCCTTCCAACCTAAACTGCTCCATGATTTTATGAAGTAGGCATTCAATGAATTTCTGCTCTCATTTTTTAAATGCATTGCAAATTGCATCTTGGCAGTTCCTTGCCCTTTTTCTCCTGCACTTGGTCTGCTTTAGGTAGTTTTTCCAACCCGGAACAAAGCTTCTTTCATCCAGATGACTTCATTTACTCACTGTGCTTCTCTCCAAAACAATTACACAGTGCAGCACCAAATATGAGCCCAGACAAAACCACCTTCTCAAAGAGATGGAGTGTTGGTGTGTAGGAATATAAACAGCTGTCCCTTCCTTCTTGACTCCCATGTGAGGATCTGAAGTGTGTAACTGTGAGAGTTTTTATCTGAGAATTTCACCAAAAGGGGCAGGAACAGTCTAACCCATCTATCTAAGCATCTGCAGCACATAAGCATGGAAGAGCAAAAAATAATTCATATTTTCATGGCAGAAACTGAATATTGCCCTGCAGGTCAGCTCTAACTCATGAGGAGTCTCAAGCCACCTCTCACTCCTAAAGCTGAATTTTGGTGATGCAGGAAATAAGTCTCAGGTGTTAGGGATGATCAATCACACCAGTGTTTGTTCAGAGGTATTTGATAGTTTCAATATTATTCTGAATTATTCTTAATAAATTTCAATGAAAAGCTGCATGAAGCTCAAAGTCATCACCCTGGATCTGTTCTTTTTCTGTGCTTTTCCATCTTTTGGAGACTAATAATACACACTTTGCACAGGTACTTGAGAAAATAATTCTATAAGGAATGCAACTGTAAAACAACTTGAGCAAAAAGAATAAAAACAAAACCTGGTTCAGAAAGGGAAAATCAGCTACTGTGATGGTCAGACACTCAACCACATCTAAAAGAAAAATTAATTTGCAGGAGATACCAACCCTTGATAAATGACAGCTACTCTCTGGAGGATGAACTAAATAGAGAAGTATTAATATTAAAGGTGAGGAATCATATTTAATAGATGAGATTCTTATTATTTCTTATTTTCACTTAAAAAAAAAAAACAAAACAACACTTCCACGTTATACAGAGCACAGTAGGCATTACACCATCCAGCTTAGTGATCCAAAATACATGTAAATGTTGCTGTTTCTGATTCTGCGCCAAACAACAGGAAGAACAAAAACATAGTATGAATCCAAACACATTTATTTGTTTAAGTGCCTAAACCTGCTAAGAGTGCTAAGAGAGTATTTGGAGGGGCTTCATCACTTTAATTCTGTAGCAGGAAAGATTTGCTTATCTTTTTGATACAGACCAGGACAACAGCTATTATTACTGGAATTGTTTTTATGGTTCCTACCAAATATATAAAATTAGACCGTGCTCCCCTATTTTAAAATCTCTATATTATAGTTCACATTCATGATTGGAAGGTTCTACATTTAACAGACATTTGTTATTTAATGCGTGGGCAATATTTATATGCAAGGAGATGGATGATTATTGAAACATTCCTGACTTGGGAGGTGAACGCTGCACGTGAAAAGCAGAACCCCTGAAGTTTAGTCATGGCTCAAGTTTGATATGTAATCTTGAGCAAGTTCCTTCAATGCTTAATCTTCTGCAAAATGCCTATCATAAATTCACATTCCAGGAAAAAAATATTTATGGAAGTTAGTTCATGTAGAAAACTTCAGAGTCTTAATCAGAAAGACAATATAAAACAATATTTGAGAGGTGTATTATATCCATAAATGTGCAGATGTGGAGCACTGACAAGGAAGAATCATCAGGACAAGACCAAGTAAATTTAACTGGGAAAACATTCAGTTAGGATTTCTCAAAATTCAAGAAAATTTTTTAAGTATCTTCATGAGCTTAGCATTTTATCCTGCCTTTATATTTTTATCATGTTTTTAATCCTGCTGTACTCCTTTCCATTTTTATGTAAATTTAGCTTATTAGGCTCAGGCACATCCCAAGTTTTTAGAGGATGTGATGTGTACAGATGTAGAAACATGACCAGAAATGGTGAAACTCCAGGACCAGCTTTTCCACAGGTTTTATCAGGTTTGCTCCTCCCAAGAGAAAATCCCAAATCTCTCTCACAGTCAGCAGAGAGAGGGCAGATGGGTTCAGAAGCCTAAGAACACCCTGCCATGTACACAGTGTTCTTCCTGTGAAAGCTGCCAGTGGAATAACATCTGCACCACACACAAAGCTGCCTGTTCAGAACGTGGCTTTAATTCATCTTGCAAGTAAATGCAATCAGTGGAACATCAGATGAACTAAAAGGGGAAAAAAAAAATAGACAAATAGAGAGTTTTGAGAAGCTACCATATGGGTCTTTTTCATCTTTTGGGGAAATCTTACACAATGTCTAAGAAATTATTGTTTGGACACATGGTATTGAAGCTAAGGCCATTATATAAGGCCAGTGTCTAAATATATCATAACCCAATTCTAATTCACACAAGCACTTTGTACAATCTTTATGGACAACAAAACTGGGTTACTGAAAGAATCTAAAGGAAGCCAAGAAACTGCACAGTCAAAAAACCCCACTGCAGCTAATACAGAAAACATTTATGTTTATCTTAATCTGGGATTTATCACAATGTGTGGGCAGGTTTGCTTAACAGGAAGGATTAGTGAGGGGGGGTGATTTACTGACTAGGGGTTTCTCATTTACTCCTCCAAGTGAGATTCCCACAGTACCATGTAAAGAGAGGCCAGAGCAAAAGGACAGCAATAAGAGGCAAACTGCTGCCTTAGCAACCATTTAAAATACCCCCCTGAAGCTTCCAGAAGGCATTCCTCATGCAATGGTATAAAACAGGGAGTTCATTTTCCTGGGAATGTACCTATTGCTCAAGAGAGATTGTGGTGAAAAGTATTATTCCATTTTCATAATTTGTTTGCTACTTTATGTCCCCTCTCTCCTCTACTCTGTCTCATTCCTATTTAAAAGCAGTCTGTTAGCTAAAATAAGTTTGTGACAAACAGGAAAAGAGCAATAACAGGTATAATTAAGTCACCTATACAAGCAGAATCAACTTTGCTCATCCAGCTGAAATTAGGAGGAAAAATGAAAAAAAATAAAAAAAAAAATTAAAAAAAGAAGAGAGTAAATGGGTTGTAGGAGAACAAAAACCTGATGTGTGCCTGACAAATAATGAATAAAGGAACTTCTACTACACTACTGACTGTATCAAGATATATAATCATTAAAGTTATAGAACACTAAGAACCAAAGCTACCTCTTACACACTCAGTCTTTTAAATGTTTCTTTGGAAAAGAAAAGCAGGTTCAAATGAACTGTGCCCACCCACAAGGAGAAAAAAAGAGGCAAGAGCAGCAACAGTGCCTCAATTCACTCAATAGATGAGAATAATTGGGGCCCAGTTCAATCTGTGAAGTAAACAGAAGCAGGATGAAGGCTTTTCAATTTACACCTACAGCCTACAAATTAGTGAGCAGTCTGGTAGGATGAGCTTGGGAGGGATTGCATAATAAGCCTACCCCCAGCAACAATGCAGGGAACAGGGAACAAAATGGTAGCTCTACACCAGCAGGGAATTTCCCTTTCTAATTACTGACTACTCTGAAAAGCATTCTCAAGAGCCAAACATCAGCTTTTGTGCAACTGGATCGGGAATTTCTTCGTTATTCTTGATTTATTCTCATCCCAAAATTAATTTCAATGCTGTTTTAAGAATCAAAAGTAACTATTCATAAAAAATGCAAAGTGTCTTCTGGCAAATATTTGTATGAGAATTTGTTTGGTAAAATATTTATTTTTTTGTGCCAAAAGTTCAACAGATTCCCAATAAATAGGGCTTGTGTATATATCTTGCCTATGTCAGTATTCATTATATAGTCACTTGTCTATGGCCATTGAAACCAAAAGTACCTAATCCAGAAAATTCCGAACATTTGCAGAACATGTTGTGTACATTCACATCCTGCCTCTTGTGCAACCTTGAGAAAAGTGGAGCTGAATATATGACTTTCAGTTTTTCTCACAGCAAGTGAAAAAGGAGACAAAGCAGAGCAGAAGGGGGATGGTTTGAGATAAATAAGTTAAAAAAAAGAAATACACCCTCTTCTGAGGAACACAATTACTCACTAGAAAGTTTTCTTGTCCCCTTTCAATGATTGTTCATACGTAAATTTCCACTTTGGGCAACTCCCAATAACAGGTCCTTCCAGAGGCACAACTACTTGGAGCAGGAGTCAAGAATCATTTCAGAAAGCAGAACTACAGAACTGTAGAGGCAAGTGGTATGTCACTGTCATATTTTCTGAAAAATCCCTTCGCCAGGATTTCTTCTCCTGGGAAGATGAGAAGCCTCAGAGAAAAAGGAAAACAATATTATCTCATTTGCTTCTCCCTGTTTTGCTGCTTTGGAATGTGGTCTGGAGATGGTTTACCAACAGGCGCATGTTTGATTGGTTCCATGCGAATTGTTTTTAATTAATGACCAATCACCATCAGCTGTGTCAGACTGAGGAGTCAGTCACGAGTTTTTATTATCATTCTTGTTAATCCTTCTGTCTGTATGCTTTTCTCTTTCTTTAGTATAGTTTTAGTATAGCATTCTTTAATGTAATATCATAAAATAATAAATCAGCCTTCTGAGAACATGGAGTCAGACTCATCACTTCAGCTCGTCCTGAGGACCCTCACAAACTCAACAGTGGTAACATTATTTCTAAACAAATCCTTGAATATTTAGAGCTCGATCAGTAAGTCAAGCTCCTACAAGTCAGTCCTGATGGAATGGGAACATCCAGACCATGGCCTGAGAAACAACCTGGCTCAGAAGGGTCTGTGGTGAGGCCATTTCTGCTCATGGCTGATTCTCTGCTAGGAACACAAAAATGAGAGGAAAGCACCTGGCTCAGCCAGTTGAGAAGGCAAGCCTTGTGTTGAGGGAGGTCAGAGCAAAAGGAGCAAAAGGGGAAGGCAGAGACAACTTTATCTCCTGCCTGGAGCAAAAGCCACATCTCCTGGCTTCATCTCCTGATTAAGATGTCAGTCCTGCACAGGCAGCAGGGCTGTCAGAGCAAAATTCTCACGTTCCCAGGTGAGAGAGCATCCATGAAAGCATTATTCTTACAGCAGCAATGGCCATAGCCAGGAAACCCCCTCAGAGGGGGACAGGCTGGGATCAGGGATCAGAGGAAAGGTCACAGAATCACAGAATGTGCTGACATGGAAGGGATCCATAAGGATCATTGAGTCCTGGCCCTGCACAGGACCATCCCCAGGAGTCCCACCATGTGCCCAAGAGCATTGTCCAACTGCTTCCTCATCTCTTTAGGGGAAGGGCACCTCATTCAGGTGATAATTAAGCAGAGGTTGGTTGAGGTGGACAGCAAAGATTGAAGGAAATCAGGATGAGAGATAACAGACCAGGAGAAATTCTGATGACTGAATTTGGTCTGTATGTCCAAAGAGAACTTTTTGTGTAAGCACTTTCAGCTAGAGTTATCCCTACAATCCCAGACTTCACAGAGATGAACAAGGGCCCTTCACCTTGAAGGGGTCCAGCATTGTGCTAGATGAGGCAAGAGTTTTAGTATAGCATAATATAATATAAAATAATTTAATATAATATAATAAAATAATAAATTTGCCTTCTGAGAACATGGAGTCAGACTCATCTCTTCACCTCGCAAGTGCTGCAAAAGTGTGAAAGAAAGAGCAACATTAAGTGGATTTTTTTAGTCTGGGACTCCAAATAGCCTCAACCTGGTCAGGGAAAAAAACTTCTCAAAGCTACATCCAAGCTTTACTGCACAGTTTTGTGAGAAAACAGACCAGAGAAAAACAAAGCATCCTGATGAGAAACACGTCTGCAAAGTCTCCTGAGTAAAGACTAGCACTGAAGCAAAACATCTGATGAGATTAGGATGAGAGGGCAAATTTCTCAGTTGTGTGAGCCCCTGCACATCATTCTGAGGGCACCATTACAGACTTCCACTCATCACTGCACGAAGTGAAATGACCAAAACCATCTCTGAAGGTATGTGAAGATAAAGCACCAAAAGGCAAACATGTTGAACGTGCCAGAATCCAGGGATATGCTCTTTTCCTGGGCAGGTCTTACATCATTGTGAGGCAGGATAAATAAATGCTCTGTGATCAGATGAGTAACGAGCCTGGGGTGTGAGGTCAGGAGAGAGAGCCATCACAGCAAAGACAAGAAACAATTACAACTGCTCAGGGCAGCAGTGGAAGCTGAAACAATATCCTTGGCAGACACTGAGAGGTCACTTCCATCATTAGAAAGGGGAGAGTTGAGGAGGAGGACTCTCAGGGCTAGGTCTGAGCAGGCTGCATGTGCAGTCTAGGATAATGGAAGCTAAAAATATTGTCACTTGAATAATGCAAAAAGTGCCTTCTGGATTCAGGAGGCAGTTCTCAAGACAACAGGCACAGCGAGCAGTACTTCAGTCCAGCAGCAATTAATTCAGCAGTGAGCTGCAGTGAGAACTGACCATGAAGCCTGGAGGATGGATTTTGCCTACAGCAGA
This sequence comes from Diglossa brunneiventris, assembly GCA_019023105.1. NCBI lineage: Eukaryota > Metazoa > Chordata > Aves > Passeriformes > Thraupidae > Diglossa > Diglossa brunneiventris. Next base: position 3,293,082 of record CM032358.1, on the reverse strand, counting down.
CATTCCTAAATGAGTCAGGTAGGCAAACTCCTGAATTTAAAACAGCCATTCTGCTTAGAAGTCACCAAAATCTCAGAACACAGTGGAGGGAGAAAAAAGGAAAAAAAAAAAACTAAACCAAAACAAAACAAACCACTCAAAAAACAAAAAAACAAACAAAAAAAAAAAAAAAAAAAAAGAAGAGCAATTTAAATTTATTTGGGAGATTTTCTACTGGCATCTGTGTACCTTCAGAAGTCCAGAGGACTGAAAACAGGATTTTCTTCTAGTCCATATAACCTGGAGAAACTGTCAAGCTGAGCCTCAGCCTTTATCATCACATTCATTCACCCTCCTGCCCTCTATCCCCACTGTCCCAATTCACATGGTGGGAAAAGAAAACACATAATGAAAAGACTCTCAGGCACAGGCAGAATTCCCTATGCCCATAGCCTGTCCTTGCAGCCTGGAAGCTGACAGTGCTTCCTTGGAGAGAAGTGGAGGAATGAAGCCATTTTCCCAGAATAACCCTTCCTTTCAAAGGCCTGTGCCATTCTGGGGGTAGCACACGTGTCCAGATCCATATTGCCAGGGTGAGGATTACAGGCAGTGATAGCTCAGACAGTCCAGGCAGCAGGGAATGCCTGATAAATGCTCTCTAACCTGATGCAGAGTGCCAGTGCAAAGAACAAGCACTCGCTCTGAGGCCCCACTGATTGGAAGTGACGTGCTGAAGGCCTCAGCAGAAAGGCAAACTACATCAGAGGGAATTCTTGGGGCATTTCAGGAGGGGACAGGAGCTGAGAGATAAGCGTGCTGATCTCTCTCAGCAGAGAAACAAACCAGAGGAATTGATGGCTGCCTTGGGTGAATTATGGGTGACAAAAAGGGAAATCTAGGAGGGAAAGCATAATGGCAGCATTTATAAAGGAAGGAAGAGCTGCTGAATAGATGTTCCAATGAACCTGGAGCCTACACACATCTGGAGTTATAACCCATGACAGCTGCCATATGGCACCTGTAAAGCATCTGACTGCTGCCAGAGGGGTTAAATGTCTTCACTAAAAGTTCACATGGCCCAGGCGCCACCATCTGAAGAAAGATTATCTGAGAGGGGACTAACAATGAGTTAGGCAGTTTACCTAGGCTGGAAGTAAATGGATATTTGAAGTAAATCCCCTTAGAGTCACTGAGACAGGTTATGTCCACTTAAACACTGCCCGGGGAAGAACACACAGCTCTCACTGATTGACACGACAGAGTTAGAGGGATCCAGGCTTTGTCTCAGGGTGAGACAATTGCAAATGCAAAACTGGCCTCTGGACTGCAAGCAGGACCTGAACAGGGAACCCTCTTCAGGCATCAAATAATCCCAAACCCCCAGAGAGCCCCGGAGTGGGACTCTGAACACTGATGCGTCTGAGGAGCAGACTGGGATCTCCAAGGCAGAAGGGAACAGTGTAATTTCCAGCGTCATTTCCTCTCTTGAGGATTGATTTGTCAAGCGCCAGTGACAAATTCTAGGAAACACTTCTTTAATGAGTCTCTCTAGAAGCCTCTCAGAGCCAGGAAGTCTTGCAGTTTAATGCTAATCCAAAGAGCAGAATAAACTAATAGATATTTTTCTTGAACAGGGGATTTAATTAGGCAATTCTGATATTTTACCATGATGTAGTCTGGCTCTGCTGCACTGGCAGTGTGCAAAAAAGGGCGGAAGTTACAACTGAGATAATCCAGCTCTGATAAGCTTTGGATCTGAAGAGGAGCCTGGAGTTTCAGCTAACCAATCTCAAAAAGCATGCTTCCTGTTTTTGGTTTTACTGTTTTTAGAGGGTTTCTTTAATTTGTGTTTTGGCTGGTATTTTTCCAAAACAGAACTTGAATCATCACAAATTAAATATTTGTTTAGGCATAACCCTTTCCAAAAAACATAAGCTCTTACTGAGACACAATCATCATTTGAAGTCTGGGAAAGGGAAAGGGTGAAGAAAAAGAAACGTCAGAAGATAAACTAAAGCCAAATTAACTAAAAAAGTTGTTTTTTAAAGAGATGATAGTGACGTAGCAAGAAAACCCTCAGAAAAGGCACTCTAACAAAGCTGTGATAAGCAAGTGGACATCAGAAGAATGAGCCCAGCTTAAGTGACTGAATCCCATTTTTGTTCAGCAGTGCACTAAGTTACACTGCAAGTACAATTTAATATTTATTTCCACTTTGTACCTGTGTTAGTAGTTCAAAGATCCACTGTAATAAAATACATAACAAAACAGTATTCAGAAATTTCTTATGTTTTCTGATTTTGGCTGTGAAATGTTATGGTTTGAATCATTTATTCTAAAAGACACAGCAGTTCAGTGCACAACCAACAAGGTGTAACAACCCAGAGCTAGGCCGTGCAAAACCTGCAAAACATTACCATGCAAAGATTTTCTGGTCTCATTCATAGCACAGGCTAAAACTTGAATAAAAATGTAAAGGAAGGAACAAAAAAACTGCACAGTTGAAATCCAGTTTGGTTTTTCTCCAGCCTCACCAGTGGCAAATAATGACCATCAAAGCTGCTTCTGTTCTGCAAGTTCCATCACTCTCTTACATCACCTTTTACTGCTCCAAAGCAAGGCATAACTACCTCACCTCCTGAGGCAATTTCTTAACCAAAATATTGCCTCTAAGTGCTTCAGGTTGAGGTTTTTCCAGTGTACCAGAGATATTTATATTTAATCTCACTCAAAGTGTTCACATCTTCCAGTCACTGCTAAAACTGACTGCACTGGCAGATACTTTTTTGGGGATTTTTATTTTTAAGCTCATTTTTAATCCCTGAATATTAAAGACATGGAATCTGGAGTTCTGGAAAAATGTGTGAAAGTGTTCATCAAGGTTAAACAAATCCACCCTACTAGAAAGGTGAACTGGAGTTTGGTTTTCCATCAAAACATATAGGGGGTTTATGCCTAGAATAATATTTGCAGTGATTCTTAGAGAAAGAAAATTTAGGAATACTCTTGTAAATGCAAAAGAACAAGAGATTTAAATTTTACAGACTCAGAATTCATGTCTACCTGCTTAGTCTACAAATCCTATACCTGGCATATTCCATTTAAAATATTCCTGTAATTATAGCTTTGGATCATTACCTCCACATGCTTCTAAGCAGTAAGATGACAGACTCTGTCTCAGTGATGAGATGCTGGGACAGGGAATGTGGAGAATGCAAACATGGGCAAAATACTTGGAAGTTCTGGGCTTGTTAAAGAAAACTACATCAATTCATGCACCTCAGAATAAGCTATTTACAAAGTAGCCTGATGAGCTTATATTGGGATACAAGCTTAAAAATCCCAAACATACAAGCCTAAAAGATGACCCAAGTATACCTGAATTTTTATCATTAAAGGCTTAAAAAATAATTGCAGTCATTAATTCTTTTAAAAACCATAAAACAACCTTCGCTTATAAATACAAGAATAAATCATTTGAAATGGCTGAAAGCCTTTTAAGACTGCATCTTTCAAAATGCACTGTATCAAGAAGATGTAAGATTCCTATAAAACAGAGCATTAGAGGAGCTGCTTTTCCAAGAGGTTGTAAAAATAGCTTTTCATCTAAACGCCTTGCTGAGCACATCAGTCAACTAAGCAGCATCAAAAGAATGGGGTGACCAAAAACAAAGGATGTGTCTGGGCTCTTGGTGCAGGGACCAAAGATAAAGGACCCCTTGCTCACCTTACTTGGCTGACTACTCCAATTTCCCTTAAATGTTTTCTTCTTCAGGACAGCCTCAAGGTTTTATAAATGCCACATCTTTAATGAAACCTTCATTCTGGCTGCTGCTGTGCTTGCTCGCTTTCTTACATTGCTTTTTTAAATTCAGCCACCTAAACTAAGAATTTTTCTGGTTCACTCTAGAGCAAAAAATTGGCAAAAGGACACCTCCAGAGGAACTACTATGCTGAAGGCATTTAACACCAAACTATCACCAAAATGCAGGTATATAAGATACAAATCTAACAAGTGATTATGCCAAAGCAGTACAAGGAAGTGCTTAATTTTGAGTCTTTGTGATTCAGCTTATCACTGTAGATGAAAGAGATCATGTTTGCACACCATTTTAGATATATAAAATTATTTATATATTTATACAGATATATTTATATATTGATATTTTATATATGTAATTATTACATATATTATATTATGTATATTTGTATATTTATGTATTTATATATAATTAAATGATTATATAAATAGTTATATATAATTAGTTATATTATTTTTATATATTTTAATATATATTTTATATATTATTTCATTACTATTTATAATTAATATTTTAATTCTAAAACCATTTTCTACATTTTTTTTTAATTTAGTGTTTAATTATCAGGTATGTTCACAAATAGTAACCTCTTTGGGAGGAATGAATGGCATCCTGAAGGACAGGATTGCAGTTCATAACTTCCTTGATAAATCGGATGAAGCTCTACATTAAAAAACAAGAATAAAAAGCCACAGACTGAGAAAATCCTTCCTGAACACCAGGGACTCCAAAGCTGTGCCACTTCAGGGATTACTGCACCCAAATACTGTGATTTTATTCTGAGAGTCCAGATCGACTCCTGGGTACAATTCTGAGGAAGGTGAGACTGGAATCTCAGCTTGACTGCAGAAAAAGCAAAGCTGGAAGGAGATGGCCTACAATGAAAATATTTGAATAATGAACAGGCAGAGTGGGTTTGGAATTGGAGGGGGTAATGAAGGAAACTTCAGACTACCTTCCTCATAATGTATCAAGAAAATTCTTAACTCAGGAAGACAATTTCATAAGAGAGCAATTTAACCACTGTTAGTGAAGACGCAGTTTGGATGTTAGTAAAAGATCTACAAAGTTCTCCTTAAACTTTCTAATAAATACCATAGATTGAAGTGTTTAAACTTGGAGAGATGAATTTGTTCTTCTTGTTGAAGACTTCAGAACGGATTGACAAAACATCCACCGAAAATTTCCTTGGAATATTTATCCTTCCTCAGAGAACAAGGAAGACAGATGAGATGAGGTTCGGCGCTGCATTTCTGATATTGTACATTATTTATCAGACCGAATCTATTACACTGCATGCATGTGTTGATTCAAATGGCCTATACAGACACTCTTCTGCAGTCAGCCAGTGGTGACTGGCTGCCCTGGGGTTTAATTTGCCTTCCAAACGATTTGCAGACTGTTGCTAAACATTACAAAAGAGAAGGATCAGCAGTCTGCATGACAAGAGCTGGGAATGGTTTGTGTAAAGAGGCCAATGGGACAGATACCCAAAGCTTTCAGAGGGCCTCACTGAGCTGTACAATTACTACTGGCATAAGGAAGAGCCCTGTTCTATATCCCCAGATTTCTATGGCTGGATTTGGCATCTTGGATTCCCTAGCCATATTTAATTTAGCTATTTAACACGTGTTTCTCGGAGACAAAGTGATTTATTTTAAGGCTGGATTGTGTCTTGTGTGCACTACAAGGACAAAAAACCAAGGAAGTTTGACTGCATTGAGTAAACAAACAGTAAAATCAGATTTTAAAGTCTCAGTATTCTCAGAGGAGAACAGATTTTGGTGTGGACTCCACCATCCTAACATCTGTAAAAGTCTCAAGTATAGGGGTAACCAGAAAGTGTACAGAAAAAAAATACCTGTCCAACCAAGAATTTTAACAGCTGTGCTATTTTTAGGATCACAACCCTGCAGCCTGATGATTAACGAAGACTGACTGTGCCTGGTGGCCTGCAGAGTGACACAGGAGCAATGAGCCGTGAGGAGCTCACAGCAGCTGCTCACACGGGCTGCAGCTCTGCCCCTGCTCCAGCTGCACTGCCACCCTGGGAACAGCGCTTTCCCCTCCTGGGTGTCCCACATCCACCTCAAAAACTCCATGAGAGCCCTTCTTTACCAGCACATGCTCCTGCCCAGAGCTTGGAGGCACTGCCCTCCCTGCTGGTCAGTCTGACACCAGGGTTTTGGTCCTGAGGGAGCACAGAGCGCAGCCAGGCTTTCTCCAGGAAACCTGCTGGAACTCACAATTCACAGTTTGAGGCGTGTAAATCAAGTGTTTGACAGGCTCTAAGTCATGGAAGGAGAGTCTTAGTTGGTCAGCTCCCATTTCACGTCATGCTTTGGTTACACCAGGAAGTTTTCTGATGCCAGTGTATCGGCAGAATTTTGCCCAACAGGTGGGAAGAATTATGAGCAGGATTCCATTGTATCAGAAGGCTAATTAACTACTTTATTATACTATATTCTTTATACTACTTTATTATTACTTTGTTCTATACTATATTACACTTTATTACACTACATCTAAGCTGAAACTCAACAAGAACTCAACTGAACAAAATCTTGTGATTGCCCCCTGAGCAACCGTCAGGACACAGCCTGAAGAGATTGGCCAAGAAAACAAAATCTCACCAGAATCCAATCACCAAATTCCTTCAGGTAAACAATCTTCCACAATGCACTCCACTTGTGCACAAACACACGAGCAGCAGATGAGATAAGAATCGTTTTGATCATTCTTTTCTCTGCTTCTCCAGGAAAAAAAAAACTGAGAGAGAGAATGGTCTCTCTCTGCTTGGACAATGTGAATCCCACACCAGTGAAGCTCTTGCTTCAAGCAGGGCTCTCTTTTGACCAGGCTCTGGGCAGTGCATGTGTCTCCTCATGGAGGCAGAGGTGTAGTCCAAAAGCAGCATTCAGTCTCATGCCACTGTTAAGGAATTTTCCCCGAGTTCTGCTGCACTGTGTGAGCTGTTGGATGACATATGCTCCATCTGAACAGAGGGAAAACAGAGCTGCAAGTGGCATCCACGTTACTGTACACACACAGCTTTTTCTTACTCTGCACAGCTGTTCAGCCACCCTTGGCATCTTCACTTTCTAATAAAAACACAGCGCAAACACTTGAAACAAACATCTTTTCTCTCCTGGTTGCTACCACCCAGCCACGTACAAGGGACGTCTGTATTTACCACTGCAAGCATTCTTTGAATTCTTAAATGAGAATCTTACATCTGTATCCACAGAGGCAGAACAGGCAGACACCGTCTGAATAAACTTCAGGGAGTTGTGCTAACGTGGGATGAGCATGGTGAGTACTGTTTAAACCACAGATATACAAATTTACCTATGGATAACCTTTGAGACTCCCACCTGCCCATAAGAGCACTGAATTCAGACTGCAACCCATACAATGCACTTAATTAAACAATCTTCCCTCAGCTGAGATCCATTGGGATTTTTTTTGTCCATTATATAGAATTTCCATTCGCTTCCCACTCTGCTAACTTCAAAATGCCTCTGCACTTCACCAAAGCTTAGTGAGTTTCTCAGTATGAATTAGAAACAAAGACAAAACTCAGGCCAAATTTTTCCCATTAGCCACAGCCACAGAGATACTAACAACTGAAATGAAGAAATTAATGGTGACAAGCTTCTTTTAAAATAGAAGAAACATCACTATTTCTACTTCTTAGCAGTAGCTGATCCTTCAATACCAGCTTATTCTTTAAAAATCCAACCTTATCAAAAGTACATATTAAAAAGATTTCTCCCAAATAGGAATTTGTTTCATTTTAAGGAAGATGGAGTTATTCCAACCTCAAAGAAGTTCTCACTTATTCTAGATTTTCTTACAAAATGTACGAAAACCAGACAGAGGCCTCTAAGCAAACTCAGCAAGAAAACTGGGCAATTACTTCTTCAGTTTGCACATCGGATTTGCTACACACAAAAATATAGAAGAAATATAGGAAAATGTGTTCATTTCTGGCTCCTTGCAGATCACCACAATTGAAACTTGTATTTTGAAAACCTTGAAACCCAAGACAAGTGAAATCTTCACCTAGAAATCACTGTTAAAATTACTATCAATATTATTACTCATACTGTAAATTGTAATCAATGCAATTCAACAATATTTATAAGCCTGGAAAGTCAAACAGCAAACAATATGAGAATCAAACTTACATGTGTAATTTCTATCTTCTTTCATAAACATTATTTATACTCTCAGTTTCCAGAATTCCCTGCATGGAGCAGCTGAAAATACCAGTTTGTGAATCATCCTTCTGGATTCTAATCCTTTTAATAACAAACATTTCATCCCACTGAATGTGTTCATTAAGTAGAGTACTACTGAGCATAAATAAAACAGCAGAATCTAATTTATGAATGATAAAACAGTCATTACAGCCATGGTAAACACTTCTCAGAGTCATGTTCTACATCTCAGTGGACAAAAATATCAAGGCAGAGAAACACAAAAGCCAAAATATGAATAGACCAATCGTGATATTCACTTTGGATAAAAGGTTCAGGTGTCCTAGGCTCTAGTTCAAATAACTGATGCTCATTTTTAGCTTTAGGAATGAGGGGAGGAAAGCTGCAGTCCAGGTACAGGCTTGAAAAAAACCCTTCGCCAAGGATTTCTTCTCCTGGGAAGCTGAGAAGCCTCAGGGAAAAATGAAAAAACAATTATCTGATTGCTTCTCCTGTGTTTTACTGCTTTGCAATGTGGTTGGAGATGGTTTATCCAAAACAGAGGTTCATGTGATTGTTTCATTGGTTTCATGTGAATTGTTTCAACTTAATGACCAATCGCTGTGCAGCTGTGTCAGACTCTGAAGAGAGAGTCACAAGTTTTTCATTATTATCCTTTAGCCTTCTGTCTGTATCCTTTCTGTATTCTTTAGTACAGCTTTAGTATAGCATTCTTTAATATAATATCATAACATAATAAATTAGCCTTCTAAGAACACGGAGTCAGATTCATCATTCCTCCCTGCCACGGGGGACCCCGAAAATGCCACACGCATGGAATATAAAACATGCTGCGCTGTCCTCATGTCAACACCCACCAACATTTATGCTTACCAAAACACAGTCTGCACTCTGCTGTGCCCACAAAACCTCCCTTTGAGCCAGGCAAACAGTAAAGAAGACTGCCAGGGGCTGTAGGTCAGGCAAAGTTCTCTCACCTGGAAAGATCCTGCATGGTCTTCTTCTTTGTCTCCTTCTTTCCCTTCCTTGAGGGCGATCAAGGTGAAGCCTCGGAAGTAGGCGGGAGTGGCAGCAGACAGCGTCACTGGGGTGTGATGAGCAGGGAAACAACAAAAACAAACCATCAGCTGCGAAATCAGCCACCTGCATCTCGTTTCACAGCTTGAAAGGTGTGCGCTCTGCGTTGGCATTAGCCAAAGTTAGAGCACTGACAACAGGGAGCCAAGCCAGACAGAATACAAAATGTTCAGTCCAAGTTTCCACATCAACTGAGAAACATTGGCATGAAGTAACTCAGCTTTTTTCTTTTTTCCCCCCTACTTTTTTTTTAAACCAGATTGATAATCTGCTCAGATCTACAGGAGGGTTGTTTTGGTGGTGGGGATACATGTACAAGGGGTTTTTCTGCTTTGGGGTTTTTTCTTTGTGAGGGTTATTTTTTTGTTTGTTTTGGGGGGGGGTGAGGGGGTGTTAGATGTAAAGGAGCATCCCTAAACATTTGATTTCGTGTTTTTTGTCCAGTTCTGAGCACAGACAAAGTACTTCAGTGCACAGAAAGTCTCTCTGTCTGTAATGCCAGATGGCCACATTGCCTGCTCCAGCTCAGCTACACTCAACACAACACCCCAGCTTCTGGAAATGGGGGAATCTCAAAATATCTTTCCTCTGCTTCATCCTCAGGGCAAAACATGACACAAAATTAAACTCCTGGCTGAAACTGACCCCCAAAGGTTGTGCTGCCAGCTCTGGTTGCCAAAGCAATCCCACAGAGCAGCAAACACCTTCCTCCTTCACACACCTGTCCTGAGCAGGAAGGCAGCCCTGGATCCACCAGCAGAGCACAGGGAATGTGGTGCTGACTAACCTGATTTCACCATGCTCAGCAGCAGGATTAAATCCCTGACTTGATGCCAGTGCAAGACAGCTTTGTGCGATCTGTTCACTATCAGCAGCACCCAAGCAACACCTGAGTTCACAGAATTATGGGATATTCTGGGTTGGAAGGCACCCACAAGGATCTTCAAATCCAGCTCTGAAGTGAATGGCCCCTACAGAGACTGAAGCCACGTTTTTAGCACCAGGCTCTAACCAGCTGAGATAATCTCAAGGTCCTCAGCTGAGGCTCTTTTGAGCACTATCAGAAAGAGAGAATGAGGCAGAATTTTGAGGCAGGGCTTTTGAAATTACCAAGCTCTCTTCAACAACTTATGAGCAATCCTTTCCTGAAAGAGGGGTAAATTTTAGGGGGGAAAAAAAGTGATTCTAGAATTAAACTAAAAGAGAAAGAAAACTGAACTCTTAATGTTTTAAGTAGCTTTTACTTTAAGCATAAATTGCAGAGTCACTCGTGGTACTTCATTGTCACACTCTCCAACCCTGACAGGCACAATAAAAACTGAAGACCACCCACAGTTTTCAGAGAAAATTAAAACTACCAAGGCTGGTCCATAGACGAGTATCCACAAGAGACTCCCTCTCACACAAATAGGCTGCAAGGGGGTTGAATCACACTGCTAAAAATTACAGATTGCCCTTAAAAGATATGGATTTCAAAATATGCCCTAGAGTTCATTTGGAACATATGGAGAGCTCTTTGATCCAGAAACTCAGTAGCAGGAAAATATAAAATAGGCTAATTGAAAATATATAGCATTATTCAGCTGTATTTGGGTCTAAAACTCATGGTACAAATACCTAACTTTTCTGACTATATGTGGAAAAAAGAAAGGACTGGAGAGATTGATTTCAATTTTCAAACTTTTGGGTAAGTGCCATTTCTTTGACCTATAAACCTGCAAACACCTGTACAAATCTGGGGTAGTGATGGGCACAATAGGAAGTCCCCCAGCTCTCAAGATTTTCATTCCATGGAACCCTATGATGAGTTTAATGTCATGGTTTTGGAGGAAGAAGAAAATTTCACATATTATATTCCAAAATGGGATAGCAGCGTAATGCCATTAAAATTTCTGCTTACTTTACAAAGTATTGCTCCAATCCATTAATTCATTTTCTGCCCAATAATTAGCGTGATTAGTCCAGTTTTGCAAACTTCTGCAGCTCTGGCTAAATGAGAACCCACAGGCAGCCTCTCAGCTGCAATGACTGAGGACAGCACACTGCTGAACTCAACAGAGATGAACACATTACTGCTGCTTGAGCAGTGATTCTTAGAAATTACCTGCCATAAAGGCCTTTTACATGCAACAAATTTTTCCATATCATATGCAATTAAAGGCTCGGAGTCACTGTGAGTTAAAAGTTACACCAGAAATACTCAAATATGTGTGAAAGCAAGCAGAGAATCCAGCTGTGAGTTGACTCAACAAGTTTTCATTTTCCTCACAAAGTCACAAACAGCTTTCCAAATTCTAAACACCTACCTATAAAACAGAGAGAAGACCCGAAACGCTACAGAAACATCAGAAAAGGAAGGCGATTCCAAAGCCTTACTCATAGTTTTTGAATGCCTGGGGCGAGCAGTGCCCCCGCTGCGGTTTGCAGTGATTTTAACCCCGGGTAAATGGGAGAGATGCTCACTCAGCAGCCTCATCCAGGCAGCTGGGCTCGGGATCTCACCCAGCCCAAAGCCAAACCAACTAAATCCAGCCCGAATCCAGCCTCAAAGCCAAACAATTCAAGCCCAGCCCGAATCCAGCCCCGAAGCCAAACAAACCGAGCCCAGCCCCGGGGTTCAGCCGTGTCCGTCCGTGCGCGGCCGCTCCGGAGCGCGGATGGACCGGGAGCGCACGGAGCAGAGCGGGCTCCTGGGGATTTAGGGTCTGTGCTTTGGGATTTACACCTTCGGGATGTGCGCTTTGGGATTTACACCTTTGGGGATGTGTGCTTTGCTAGGCCAGAACGCCGGGGAACACCTGGGCTCGGAAGGTTTCTGTCGGTGCTCGGAACCAGGTGCGCTCAGGCGACACCACAGCACCGGGGTTATCCCAAAATCCGGAGCTGCTCCGGAGTCTCTGCCCCTGCACTGGGTGTTCCTGCACGGGCAGCACTGGGAAGCTGTCAGAGCACATCTGTTTTTCACAAGGGAGCGGCTCGTTTTTGCATAAGAGCCGAGAGTTCTTGGGCTGAACTCCGGCGTTTTGAACAGCAGCTGTGTCCTGCTCACACCGCCTTCACACTAATTAACTTTCACTGAACGATAGGGACTTCCTGCAAGGATCGGAGTTAAGGATTTCACTTTAAAGGGAAGATTACAAATCTGCAGTTACTTTTGTCTGCTTCCATCCCTCTGGCAAATCTCTAATTACTTTACAAGTTGCACTTTGGCACACGCCTTCAGCACGCTCCTCTTTCCCCAGTGTCCCAAGCTGAAGGTGGGGAGATCAAAGCGCTTGCTCCTTTGGTTTCAGGCAGGAAATCTGATTATTCTCATCCTACACAACCGCACATCCTGTGTCGTACGCTGCACAAGTACCAACAAACACACGTTCCAAATTTCACCCTGTATTTTATGAAACGTGGGAATGGCTAATGTAGTTACAGAATATGAGCGCTCGCTTGCAAAGTGTTTGCACGTTGAGGGAGGAAGAAAGAAATGGGAAGAAAAAGACTCAACATTGTTTAGAAGTCCCCAAAGCAATGCAATGGAGCACAACATCTTCAGTGATCCCTTCCTCAAAAACTGAGAAAGCGAACTGACCTACAAGTGGAAATTCCATTAAAACCAGAAACAGCAGCCACACACAGGAGGTATATGTAAGGGTTATAACTAGTCTAGTACTCCTTTTCTTCTTCAGAATAATCACTTCATCCTATCATAGCAGAAAGTAGGTCTGCTGCGTGTTAGCATGTGAAAAGGGCATACTACTGCCTTTTTGTAGAAGCAAGTTTATTTACATTTTAATAGCACGAAACTTACCTCATTTTTTCATGGAAATCTCATGCAATCATTAATCTAACTCTACAATCAGTAAAGCCAGGACTGAGTATTTTCAAGGATCATTACCCTGTATCACCACCCAGACTCCAGGCTCATCTGTGCCTCTGAAGGCAGTGAGAACCCCGACCTTCAGTGGAAGCCAGAGCAGCTCCATCCAGGTGGAAGGTGCCCATCAGGGAGGAGAGGACCTCGACCCCAGGGTGGTGTGCCCACAAACCTGGTCCTGCACGGAGACATTTTTGTCTGGCAGGAGAATGTGCCCTTATTCACTGCTGCCAGGCAGAGGAGGAGAATGCCCACCCAGAGAAGTCACTCAGTGCCCAGGGCTGCTGTTTTCTATCACAGCTCCAGAGGTGGAAAACCGAGGCTTCACAGCTCCTTACACACAGATCCCCCCAGGTTTCCCCCTCAGGGCAAATAGATTCTGATTGATCTAAAGGTGAATAACTGCAGGGGAGCCATAAAAAACTCCTCCAAACAGTGTGGTCTCCTGATTTTCCCACACTGCAAGAGTGCTGAGATATTCCTCCTTGAGAGCCTCAAGTGTCACATCCACTGATGGCATGAAGATAAATGGATGTCCCTACACTGAGGCTTCTGTGGAGCACACTTGCATGCACAGATAATTCCTGTGTTATCCACCTTGAAAATACAAGCTTGTTCCAAGGGCCCACTAGGGAATGTGCTAAGGATCCACATGCATCAATTCAGGCAGGGGCCATGGAAACAGGAATATCTGGCTCCAGTGCTAAGGAGGTTGTGCAAGTCTTCTGCCATGTTGTATATAGAGTAATTTGCAAAAGAATAAATACAAACAAACAAAACCCCACAGACCTGTCATGATATCTCATTTTTTTTTTTAAATAATTGGTTGGATTTTCCATCCTTTGCATAAAACAGTAATAAAGTTCCAGTTGGACTGCAGAAATGGCTTTAAAAGCAAGCTCTCAAAACTTTCTGTATATTGTCAGTTTTAACTACTGCTATGTTACAGCAACATTTATCTGTGTTCTTCCAAGCATTCAGGAATGTGTCCTTAAAGAATAATCTACACACCCCAACGTGCCACCTGAATACTTCAGTCCTAAGGATCAGAAATGCAGGCACACATTCTGTTCTACATTTTAACTTTTTACTATCAGCTGTAATTTTCTCACTTCCAAGCAGCTATAATAGCCTAATGTGATTTTATTAATTGAGTTCCTAATGCCAAGACCTAATATCTCCAGAAAATTAGTTCTGCTAATTCATCTGGGAGTTTCTTCCTACATTTCTATGCAAAAGAAACTCCTTGGTAGATGACAGAGAATGTCCAATAACGCTTTCACAGAAGTGAGTTCCAAAACTTTTAGGAACGTTTGCTTTTGTCACTATCAAAAAACTTGGCACATCTTTATCCTGCTTAGTAGATGTATCAAGCTGACATATCACATGAAATCTTCTAGACTCCATCTACTGATCCCAATGCCTGGAACAGCTACCCAGCTTGTGGGTGATGTGCATTTCCTCACATCGTGTTAAAATAAAACAGTTTTGGGGGGGAAAGATCAAATCAGAAGCATGCAAAGTTACAGACTGGTGCTCAAAACAGGTGAACCACTGCTGCAGATGCATTTCCCAGCCTTTGACATTATTATGCTACATGCACACTTTTTTCTCCCTATATATACTGAGATTCCCATGTTCCTGCAATGGGAAAACCTTGCTCTTTACCCTGGATCTAACAAACACTTTGAAGGATCTCCCAATATCTTTTTTTCCTAAAAGTATGTTAGTTATGGTACCTAAAAATGTCCAAGTTCTCCTTAAAGTGCTTTTAGAATACAAGATCAACAGTACATTCCAAGTAGGTTTATTTCTGAAGGCATTATACAGTGAGGCAGAAAAAGCGACCAAAACCTGTCTTTGCCTATTAATTAGTAAAACACACCCAAAATGTGCTTTGGAAGTTCATTCCAAGGACTGTGTGTGACATGCTCAGGGAAGAAGGAATGCCTCCCTCCATCTCTTATTTACAGTGGTCGTTAGCACTGTCTCTGCCTCTTTCCTGTTTGAACCATCTGTTCATTTGCCCAGAAAAAATAAAAAAAAATTTAAAAAATGGGGTGGGATAAACGTAAGTGGAAAATGTGGGAAGTTGGCAGCGTGCTGCATCATGTTTGCCCATATGCTAACTCATTATGTTAACATTCATATTTCAGGGCAGGAACGATGAGCTCCGAGCTTCCTCTCCTCCCTGCTGAATGCTAAAGCTTCTCCCTTGCCCTGGGTTATATTTAAAGGGATGGGAAGGAATCCCACAGAAGCGGGTAAACGGGGGAAGAGTGAGTGCGCTTTGCATCGCTGCAACTCGCGGTCTTGTGCGAGCGCTGAGCCTGCCGAGAGGGCTCGTAAAAGAAGGGAAATTCCTCTTAATGAGGAGGAGTGCTTGGGAGTAAAGTGATCCACCGAAACCCAACTCCTCTCACTTGCCATGGAAGCAGCATCCCCAATAAAGTAACGCGTGGGGGTGCATCACCCTGCCTTAACCCACACACTCACACACGCACACGCCAAGAGGGATCCGGGATGACAGGCAGAGCCACGCTACAGCTCCACAGCCCCTGATCCTCACCATTCTCGCCAGTAAGGGATGCGGAGGATGCACAACTTACCCCGGTAACTGTTCCCAGGCTTGTAAAATTCCGGATCGCCCTCCACCCTGAGGCTGAATTCATTGTACCCTTCCCTCCGGGTGCCTTGCGCTCGCAGGATCCGGCTGCAATATCCCTCGGATTTCGCGGCTTTCTCCAGGGTTTCGTCGGGAAAACCCTTGGCCACCAAGGGGAAAGTGAGCGCCAGGAGCCGCAGGGCCAGCGGCTGCAGATGCGCTCCCATCCTCGGCGCTCCGCACAACTTTTGGGGGGCACGGCAGGCCGGGCAGGGCTGGGCAGGGCTGGGCAGCTCGGGATGAGCGCTCCGGGCAGCGCCGGGCCCCGGCGTGAGGCTGCGGGCTCGGCTGGGCTCGGCTGGGCTGGGCTGGGCTGCTGCCGGCGGAGGGAGGGGAAAAGCAGCGAGGGGGCAGAGAGGGAGGGGACGGCGGGAGGGGAGGAGGGAGGGAGGGAGGGAGGGAGGGAAGTGTGATCTTGCCCAGATCCCGGAGCGAAGCGCTGTTTTGTCTCAGAGCCTGCGATCCGCGGCTCGGCGGTGTTTGAATCCTCAGGGTTCGGTGGGAGAGGGGCAGGGGACGCTGCTGAGCCCCCAGCGCTGAATTCAATCACCCGCATTCCTGCCAAAGTCTGGAGTTACTGTAGGGATAACAAGGCTCACAGAATAACCCCACATCCCCTCTAGCCTCCCGTCCTCCTGCGAAGCAGCAGACGCGATAAACATCACCGGCTAAACAGTGCGGACAGACCGACAGCCCTGCCCGCCAGGAGCATCGCTGCGGCTCCTCGGGTACCACGGAGGGGACAGAGTGGGACAGGGATGGGGGGACGTGGCTGTGCCACAAACACGAGGACCATGTCCCCACCAACCTAGCACAGTGCGCATCAGAGCCGCAGGATGTGTGGGTGTGTGTGCGCTCCCTGCAGCTCCTCGGGTACCACGGAGGGGAGAGAGTGGGACAGGGATGGGGGGACGTGGCTGTGCCACAAACACGAGGTCCATGTCCCCATCAGAGCCGCAGGATTGTGTGTGTGTGTGTGTGTGTGTGTGTGTGTGTGTGTGTGCGCGCTCCCAGCGCTGCTCCGCTCGCCTCGGGCAGCGTGGTTGGTGTGTCCCTCCCAGCCCCCGGGAGAATCCCAGCCGATGCCCGCAGCAGAGAGCACGGCTCGTCATTTTGCCTTTACACAAGGCACGCTGAGGCGAGACGAGGCTGAATGACTTGTCTAAATCCACAAAAGAAGATTACAACGGTGGGAGAAAAGAAAGTGAACCTAGAGCCCTGGGGTCCCTAACTCCAGGGGTTTGAGCCTAAGATGCTCTTCTCTCTCTCTCTCTCTCCCTCCACTGCTTTGTAAGTGGAGGAGAAAGCAGGAAAGGTCTTCAGGCAGGACCTGAATACTTTCAGGATGACAGATGCACAAGAGGGCACAGATCCCTTTCTCACCCCTTTCTCCAGGATAGGACTGTAGCAAATGCATGGACACAACTGCGTTTATGCACAACTTCCAAGAAGTAGAACAAACAGCAAGCAGTTTGAAGTTCTCCTGGACCCCCACTAAGGCATTTGTTAGCATCAGATTTGCAAATTTTTGGGTTCCAAACTTACCTTTGGAAGTTGATTAGCAACAACCTCACGTTGTGTGTCAAATAAAGGTGTTTATTTAGGTGTCTGTGAGATGCAGGACCTTTATTTTGTGAACGATTACTTGCCAAGAGCTTTGCTACTGCATAAGTTTGTTTGTATTTCAGTCTGTTACATGCTTATAAAGAATGTAAATTGCCACAGCCTCAAATTCTTCATTCATTAAAGGTGATGTTAACAAAAATGGGACTGGTTGGGTGAGATTTTAGCTTTTGCTGCAAACACAGAGGTATCTGGCAATGTCCCTCCAGGTCTGTGAAGGGTGGCAGTCAAGCTCTGGTCCCAAACTGAGTGGTAAAATCCCATTAGTGAGGACATGCCTGCTGAGACACCTGCTACAGAGGCTGGGACTGACTGCAGGGACTCCTACTGCTCAGGAAAGAGTTTGATTAGGGGAGGAGAAGAGGTCTTTGCAGCACAAGATGCTTTTCCTGTTCCTCTCATGCAGCTGGAGGAAGGAGAATGAGCAACCCTGAGTTTCCAGTGTAACACACCAGTTTCCATTCAGTCTGCTCCCTCCACCCAACCTGGCAGCACGAGGGCAAATCAATCCATCACCTTTAAGGCAACATTATTCAGCCTGCTTTTGCTACTGAAGCCTTGAGTTGGCACAGTAAATGCAGGATATTTAGTTTCATGCTCCCAAATACTCATGTTCATGTGGGTAATTAAGGGACTACAGTTCAGCAATGTCACAAACTCTTGGGTCTCATTTGACCATGATCTTCACCTCATTGATTCAGGAGAACAAGCTTTGCTTTATGTGGGTCCCACAGCCAAAGATGCCTGTGAATTTGATTAATTTGATATTTGACTTCTAATTTCTTTTGCTGAGATTGATTGAAAAGCAATTACCTGACTAAAGCATTCCTGGTAAGAACTGCACAGGCTTCTGCACAATCCACCTTTGTTTTGAGCCACTGTTGTGCTCTAACTCAACACTCCTCAAAGTGTTCTTAGTCCTTCTCAGATTTTTGGGGGTTTTTACATGGTAACTAATTCATCTGCATCTATTGACTCTTAGCTTCCAGTAGATTTTATGTCTCTTAGGTTTTAATTCCTGAAATGGCCTGGGCTGTTACTTCTGGCACTTTTTTGTTCAAAAGCATTGTAAAGTTTCCTAGAAAGGCATAGCACAGTGTCTTGCTAAAAGTGAATGCTTCAACTTAGCAACTGATACAGACAAATTAACCTGCACTGCCTACAGCCATGAAATGAGTAATTTGTTGTAGAGACAGTGTAGAGTATGGGCAATGTCATTAAGCATGGGCATCCTCGGGGTTTTCTATTTGTTCTACTAATTAGTGTGTGTTTGCCCAAAGCATGGTGTATCAGTCAGAGATGCATGCAGACTGATGAGCCCAACCATCCATGGCAAATTTAACAGAGGAAGCTTTGCATCTGGGAGACTGCTTTCCTTTGTGCGCTTTCTAGGATGAATAAAATTGCTGTCCGTGACTATTAGGCACAACAATCATTACTGGGGTAATATTGCATCTGATGGGGCTGTAATGGTTGCAGGAAATTCTCTCTCCCCTCCCCCTCACCCCCACAAAGTGGGCTTTCCTAACAAACAAAAACCATCCCACAGTGTCAGCAGTCTTTCTCCCTTTTTGCTTCCCCAAAAAGGGGCCCATTTTTTCAAGTGGCATTTTAGAAGGCTGCTCTAACTACTGCAGAATACCCCAGCATTGACTGGAAGATATGATAGGGGGCATTTAATAGGTTTTTTTTTCCTTCTGCTTCTATGATTTCAGTTAGTTGTTTGAAGTCTTGGGAATTGTCTACAAAGCAATGTGCAATGCAATGCTTGGCTACACAACACCTGATTTTAGAGACCACAGACCTCAAAGTAAACCAGTGCCTCAGGTAAATATATAAACTGATTACATGAATATTAGACCCCTTGAAAGAGCCAGCTCTCAGAGCAAGAAGCCAAAAAAACCCAGCTAAAATAACACATCAGGGTGGTTGGTGCCCTAAATCTCATAACCATCAGGTGCTTGATAACTTCCCTGGGCTGTAGGATTCACCTCCCTAACCCCAGGAGCTTTAGTATTTCCTATAAATAAATACAGAAATAATAATAATAATAACAGGGGATACATCCCTTTCACAAGATGTCTGGAATCTTACCCACTCTTCCACAAGAGCTAATGATTAAAATATTCCTGTAGAATGTCAGAGACAAATGGGTTTCAGCTCCTTGCTTGGTTTGCAAGTCCTCAGATCCTCATTTCTCAGGAAGCTGCTCATTGTGAACATTTAAATCTTCTCAAAGCACTCTCAGTCCCTCATAGAAATTGTAGACTTCTAAAGTTGAACTGATGCTGAAATAAAAGAAAAGAGATGGAGGGTGTTGTGTCAATTAGAATGGATTTTCTGGAGACAGATCCAGGGTGCCTTTTCCTTCTCCTTCTCAGACATTAATTGTATTGGAATTGTATTGGGATCAAAAGCTCTCCAGGGGTTCTGGTGGTCGCCTACCATCAAAAGTTTGTACTAAGTGTATTCTGAATACCTCTGCCAAATTAGGAGATGTAAGCTGAGGAAAGTGACCAAAAGTGACTTTTAACGTTTCCTCATGAGCAAGATACTCCCTTGCTCACAGGTGCCAGGGCAGAGGATGCTGCTGTCCAGGCAAAGAAGGGTCTGGCTGGCTGGGAAGGAAGGAGCAGGCTCTGGATGCCTGGGAAACAACACTGCCACACAATCTGCAATAAAACCTTCTGTGAGGGCAAGAAAGGCATCTGAGGATTGCACTTTCCAAGGTGCTTATCTCATTTTCAGACCTTTGTGTCCTACTATAGATTTAGCTATTAGTCTAATTTGCATCTCTCTCCTTTCCCACTGCTCCAGCAGTCACAGTCAGTTTTTCTTAAACAAGACAGAAACTCCCTCTATTGATTTAGATGAAATAATAACCCTGTTGCTATTAAAATCCCCCTGAACCTACAGCAAGAATGAGGCTTTTCTCATACAGTTCACACTGTCTGAAAGGGCATGAAAGAAAGGGATCCAGAGATATCTGCTGTCCTATTAGACAAAGTAAAGAGCTTGGGAGGCACTTAAAATGATTTCTTACTTCTCTGTAGCACTGTTCTCCGCTTCTTTTCTCTCAAGAATCCAAGCAGTGACAAGTAACGTCAGTAAATGTTTGCAGAGGTCTGTTTGCCATTTACACCACTGTCAGTCAATACCATGGATCTCCAAAATTAAACTTCCCAGCAGCTCGCTGTATTTGCCTGTTCAGTCATGCATGCCCTCTGCATATTTTCACACTGACAATGCAGAGAGTTTTCATTTCCAGGGCATTTTATAGAAATATTTTGTTCCTGACACGGTGAGAATAGCATCATGCTTATTACTGAAGGTGCTGAGAGAAAGAGAGGCAGAGAGAACAGCCTTTTGCAGGTTCCTCCTGGGCTCAAATGGGGCAAAACCTCAATGAAACTGGAAAAATGTGGGACAAAACACATGTTTTGAAATAGCACAGAGGCTGCAGAAGATCTAGAAAAGTCTGTCCAGCACTGTGGATAACAAAGGCAGAATGTGATTTAAACTAAGACCGCTCTTGAATGGATTTTTCAGGATGAGAAGTTGACAGAAGCTTATGTTCCACACAGAGTCTATTTTGGGGAGGAGGCTTGCTAAGGAAAGGCCCAGGCTTCTTGGAACATTTAACTCAGGGTTCCTTCCAATATCAGAAAGTAAATATGTTCTTAAAACATCTCTCCCTTTATCCCACACAGCTACTCGAGATCTATCTTGGGAATGCCTGAAAACTCCCAAGAGCAGAATAAACAACTGGTTCCTCCAAGCCCAGTATCAGCTTCATTTACCCCTAGGGAAATTCACTGCTGCAAACCTGGAGCATCACCACATTTCTGTTTTGGAGGTCACATCCCCTCCCTTTACACCCAACTTTCTCCCTCAGCAGCCTCTGCCTTTAGGAACTTCCCAGTTTCCATGGACAGGGCAGAAAAAAACCATAAAACCTCCCCCTAAATTTCATCTCTGCTCCTGCCAACTAAGCCACACAATAACATTGCAAGCATCTGTGTTAATTTAAAACCTCAATACCAACCTAAAATTCAGCATCTTGGTGGTTTACTGAATCACCTGTCACTGATTTGATATGACTGCATGTTCTTCTGTATCTGCCTTGACCTCAGTGCCTCTAACCTGACTGTATCTGGCTAAAATACTAATGGACAATAACCAGACTGAATTCAGCTTTTTGGCATGTTCACTATTCAGAGTCAGCTGTTGAGTGTTTTCTTATCACCATATTTTCCTCCCTGAATTGCTCAACACCTGCAGATTGGCTGTTGCTTTCACCTGTTCACCCTCTAGTTGTATTTCTCCAAGACATGAGGTATGTGATAAAGTTCCTATTTTTTTCAGTAGCTGAGCTCTCAAAGTCAGAATATAACTGAAACTTTGCATACAGAAGAAAACCTTTCTTCACCAAGTTTCAGGCTGGATGTTTTGCCAGGAAGAACATAAAAAAAACAACTTACACTGTCTAAGAAAATAAATGGTTTCTATCTAGACAAATAATTTCTAAAAATACACTCCCCAAATTTTATACATGCCCATTATTTACTCAATCAATCTATCCTCTTTTTCAAAAGCATTTTGATTGTGATACAGTAATTAAATCTTCAGTTAACTCTGGTTAGAATAGATCTTAATTAGATGGCAAATGTGGAAGGAAAATGTACAGTAACACATCCCACGAACACAACAGGTCCTGAAGCAAGAATGACATCATCTTCAGGCTCCAAAAAAGCCTCAAAACCAAAACTAAACAGAAAAAAAACCCAACCCAGAAAGTAAAAACAACATAAACTCACAGCCAGGCAGATAAGGGAAGGATGAAAAATTCTTTGGGATTTCTGGTGCTGACCATGAAATCAAGACAGAAAAAAACAAGAATAAATCATAACTATAAGGTGATACCATCAGTGAACTGGCTGACACATTTGGGAACAGGGGCTGCACTTCAAGCACTGATATTGCAGAACAGGATTGTCTCCCAAAGCAAGCTCTCTACAACAACCTCCTGCTAGGTGATATGAATTTCTTTTACCCCTGTTCTCCTGCTGTACTCAGCAGCCATTCCTTTTAAAGGAAATATTTACTGTACCATGCTAGACCACTGCATCTTCTTTCATCATTAGCTGGCAGGTTTATTTGAGCCTCAGGCTGCCAAGTGCAGCACTCCTGTGGTTTATGGACTGCTGACACTTCCCTTACAAGACCCATTGTCCCTGGGAATCTAAATCAGCTCCTCCTGCCTCCAGCCTGATGGGAATTTAAATATTTGGAAGTACAATGAATTCTAAAGGGGGAAGTGTTCATCTGGCACAAGGTCCTACCAAGGACAGAGCATGGCCAAGCTGAGAATGCAGGACTAAGAGGAGACACTTGGAATTCCAGAATTCATCCTGTCACCACATCTCTCTGTTGCTCAGTTCCTTCTCAGGGTAGCAGAACATCTCCAGGTAAAAACATCACCTAAGAACAGACAATACCTATTATTATTGCAATTGTTAAAGCTCTACAAGTATCAGAACATGGTTTCAAAGCAGCTTTTGCACAATGAAAGGTTTTTTGGAAAGTTTTCTTTCAGCTTATTTGTGAAATACAAATTATGCCAAGTATTGCTAGATATTCCTATGGATCACCAGGAGCTCAGACAAAGTGACTGCTCAGAGAATCCCTGCAGAGAGATTCTGCAGTTGGGGATATTGGAAAACAAACCTCAATAGTTCTCCAAGAAAGTTTCTTAAATCTCAGATTTCCAGCTCAAATATTAAAGGAGCTTTGGGAAATCTTCTGAAGATTTGCAGCCCCACATCGTTTTTATATCAAAGGAAGTTTTGTGTCTGTAATTTAAAAAGGAATCTAAACTATCTGACAGCAAGTGGGTGAAATATACATATATGAAGACATTTCAAATATGGATATTCATATACACGGGGAAAAATTTATTACACATTAAAAAGTTATCATTTCTTGCTTGGCAAAGAGATGGAAGATCAAATAGGCAAAGGTATGTTAACAATGCACTTCATTGTGTGTTCTGTGGATGTATTTTAATTGTCATCAGCATACAAGGCTAAAATTGCAAGCTGGTAATGCAGAAGAGGGTTTGTGGGAGGAGGAAATATCTTTTCCCAGAGCAGCTGGTATGGCTGAAAAAAAAATCTCCAAGCTTTCAAACACAGCAGCCCTTCTGCAGGGTCTGAAAGCGAGTTATTTTACAAAGCCAAGTGCACCTCCACAGCCATCTCTCAGAGTTTAGCTGGGCACACACGCATCAGGAGATCTTTGAGGAGAGAGAGAATTGGTACCTGTGAAGTAAAGAGGATGAGGAAGGGCATGAAGGAGGGAGGTGCCAGGGAGAGAGGAGGACAGTGATGAGTTGGTGAAAGGGAGATGTTTTATAGCCGGCAGAATAAAGGGAACTTCGTGTGGGAGAGCAATCCTGGAGAATGCCACAAAACAACATCTCCAGCAAGCTCCTGGGTCTTGGTGTCCCAAATTCTGCTACAGTTTAGTTTGCAAGCTCAACTTTGGGAAGTATTTCCCAAGTTTTCCTTAATGGCACGAACTGAGAGAGAGACAGGGATGCACTTTGCTGGGAAATGCTTGGGAATGGCAGCTGGGAGTGGTGTCCTTGATGGATCTCTGTGGTATTTTTTGGGTCCCCCATTGAAGGGAGGAAATGATGAATCTGACTGCACGTTCTCAGAAGGCTAATTTATTATTTTATATTCTATTAAAGAATGCTATACTAAACTATACTACAGAATAAAGGATACTGACAGAAGGCTAAATGATAATAATGAAAAACCTGTGATTCCTTCCAGAGCCCTGACACAGCTGGCTGGGATTGGTCATTAAGTCAAAACAATTCACATGAAACCAATGAAACAATCACCAGTTGATAAACAATGTCCAAACCACATTCCAAAGCAGCAAAACACAGGAGAAGCAAATCAAATAATTATTGTTTCCCCTTTTCTCTGAGGCTTCTCAGCTTCCCAGGAGAGAAATCCCGGCAAAGGGATTTTTCAGAAAATGTGACAGTGACAGATCTCCCCAGAGGTTCCCTGGGAGAGGGTGTCCCATTCCCTGACACACAATCCACCAGTCACCACAGGCACAGTCAGGACTGCCAAGTTGTCAGCAAATTACTTCTATTTTTTTTTTTTTTTTTTTTTTCAGTATCTGTTTCCCAGGTCAGGTTTTTGCCTGAGCAGATGATGAAGTCTGACAGGCTCCATCCAGATTTTGGTTCTGAAAACTGACAGAAGTTCACTTGGAATGGTTCTGGATGAACCAGAAGAATTATCAAGGGAAATTCTGGACACAGAATTATTGATGCTGCTCTTACCCCACTGTACAAAACAAGCCTAGAATCCAACACATTTACAAAACATATCTGTCTTTTTTTTCCCCCCTTTTTAAAATTAAATCACAGAAGCAATGTCAGGGCATGGATTTCTCAAACTACCAGGTGTCTTGCCTTCCCCTGCCCAAAGTATAACATAATATCACATTTCATCAGTCCCCTTCAGTCATTCCGATTTTTTTTTCATTACTTTGCACTGTCACATAAGAAAGTCAAGTGTAAAATACCAGTGTCCAAAAAAACCAAGTTTTATACCAATAACTTTTCTTTTCTATGCAGATAACTAAAAGTTTCTGCTGTTAGTAAAATATGCTTAATTTGCTTCTTATCCTTCAAAATGCTGTTTCATTTCCCTTCTCACTCTCTTTCAAAATAGCCTGATTCATTTCACTTCTAATCTCTCAAACAATGTCAATTAATACAATTCAGAAGCATTGTATTCTCCCTTAAGAACAAGTAAAACTATCTTTTAATTTTTTTTAAAATTTTTTTTGTTAAAGTTAAGGTTTTCTTAGAGTAAAACAACTCCACAAGAAGGTTATGATGAAAGGGTCTATGAGAAATAAGCAGTCCTTTACTCTCAAATGTAAGGATATGAAGAAATTGCATTGTGGAACTGAACTACATTAATAACAGCATTAAAATATTTTATAATCAATAAATGTACAAGTAATAAATGTCAATAATAAATAATAGGTTATTATGTAATATAATAATACTTTATAGATGTACATAATGTAATGATGTATAATTTTTATTCATTAATAACATTATTGCTAATAAGTAATTTAAAATAAGTAATCACTGATAGTCAATTTTAAATAATTAATAATTAATAACTGCAGTTAAACTTACAAAATTACATTAATAAGAGCAATTAAAATTACAAAAAAAAGAAATAAAAAATTACTACAGTTAAAATTACTGCAGACTAAAAATGGCAGAGGCTCAATTTGCCAATTTTATTATTTTAGTCAGAAGAAACTTAAGGGAAATGGGCCTGAAACAGTTATTGTAGAAACTGCTCTTCCAAAGTCCTTATAATTGTCAGAAATCTTATCCAAAACTACCACTCAAGTAAATTTGTGCTAAAATAAACATCATAACATGGCAGCTGCCCAAATTGTTTGAATGAAGACCTTGAAAACCCTGAATTGCCTTTAAGGTTAACAAACAATGGCATTATCACAGGGATGAAATACATTTACAGTTGGGTTGGTGCATCCTTCTCCCTTCCTTGACAGCTAAATGATTTTATTAGTAAAATCATTTAATTTACTAATCAGTAAAAAGATTTTCACACAGAAAAGTTTGGTTAGTTCTCTAAGAGGTACATAAATATATATTTATATATAAATATCTCCTACTTTTGTGCCCACTCATTAGATCCATTATTAAGATGGAGACACCACGAATGACTTAAGACAGTAATCCAGAAGCCATAAAGTGAAATTTTTAGTGTTTTGTGAAAAGAAAGTCTTCATGTTCTTTCACTCAGTGATACAAATCATGTTACTGCTCACTCAGTTCCACAGGAGACCCATTAATGAAAAATTCATCCTAAAAAACAACTATTGACAAACTATTGATATTGGATCACAGGAGCAATCCTATGAAACTTCAGAGCAAAGAATGAACTGCTGAATGAATATTTTAACAGATTATTTAGCAGTGTTAAGGTTTATAATAACATGCACAGAAGCACCTCTCTCGTTTTGTTACTAACTAAATCCCAGCCTGGTAGGATATTTTTGTTTTCCGCTGTATGATAAGGAAAAAAAAAAACATACAGTCTGTTCACTACAAGTTCTAGATAAGAGTTTTTGAAAATTAAAAAAAAACACTTGGAAAAGAAAAAACATTTTAGCTTGTCCTCAGAAATTATTTGAAAATTGAAGCGGTCTAGAAACATAGCAAGATACTTTTGTAAGATATGTGCACAAAGGTAGTGGCATCAAAAGGTGATTTAAAACTTGTAACTATGGAAACCATATCCTTTTTTTAAAAAGCCAAAGCCTGAGATTACTGAAATTGAGAGAAAAATAATGAAATAAGCTGTCTTCTTGACCTGGACATTTCATCAAAGGACAAATCACCACACAGGGAGGTTACTCACAACCTCTGAGGCAAAAACTGTCCCACACCCTGAAAGTGCAGGGAGAGCTTTTTTGGGGATTCAAAATGAATTCCTGCAACTTCCAAACTCTCCCACTGAAACAGGGAAGATGTCTCTAAAAGAACAACGAGTTGTTGTTGAAGGAGGAATATATCACATACACAAAAAATCTAAATTATACTTGATGAAATAGGACATTTTTGAAAAATTACTGTGGAATATTTAGAAAAATCTGCTCATGAGAAAAGTACCTTGTGACATGAGGAACAGCTGCAGACAAAATGGGTCACTCATAAATGCTTTTCTGTGAGAAAATTAGACCTAAAATTACTGTATGGAGTGGCAAATTCTTAGAGTATTTCCTTTGATTGCAAGAATTTATGGTCCCATGCAGGTCCTCACAATTTAATTTATGCAATGTGTGAGGGCTCATAGGAAACACAAAATAGGCTTGAATCACAACTGTATGTTGAAACATACTGAGGAAAAGATAAATATGAGTAAGATTTTCCAGAAACAGAGAAAACCCAGCACTTCATGATTTCTGGAGGAATAGACAATCAAAAATAAGGAACTGTAAGCTAAGAGTAAATAACACCCACCTGTGTACCTGGAGCTAGTGGCCATAAGTGAACTAGGGTTCAAAAACACCTTTAAAATTACATATTAAAAGAATTTCAGCTTTTTGAAGCCCATAGCCTGGTCATGAAAGGTATCAGGATAAGAGTTGAGCACCTGAAGCTGCAAAGTCACCAGCAGGATCTCCTGAAAGAATTTAGAACCTAGCTGTGCTGCATTTTTAAAATAATCTCATTTCTTCAGTGTTTTCTTTGTGCAACCTGACACAGATGCTGAATTATGCACTCTTACACACACAAAGTCTTAACTACTTTGTGAAAATAGACAACATAATTTACCTTCCCTTTGTAAAGGCATCAGCATTTGCTACAGCAAGGGCAGGACGTTACAACAGCTGATCATTAATGCCTAAGTATTCATTTAATTACCAAGGAAATCAATAAATTTAGCATTTAGAAACAGTTTGGATGTTTTTTTCATCATTTCAACTTTTGTTCAAAGACAGAAATAAATGTCACACTTCGATTTTACCACAAATAACACACTGAATAATAAAGGGTGGTACCTCTGAGGGTGCACATTAACCATTTAAAACTCAAAAGCCAAAAACATCACTCTGGAAAAAAAAAAGCTAGAAACACTTACAAGTTGGGGAAATATGTTTTTTAAGCAGCACCTCATTACTGTGTGCTCCTCAAAGTCTCATGTGAAGTTGCAAACACAGAACAAGAACTTGATGGACCATATTTATAACTGATCTACAAAATGATTGTCAAAGCCAAACAAAATTCAGTATAGACTGCAGGAACCAATGGCAATGTGAGTAAAACAAATAAAAAATATAGCAGCCCTGAATATTTAGTTGCAGGACTCATCTGCAGTATCTGAGTGTTTCTGGTGGTCTTTTGGATGAGTCAGATATGAAATAAAGGAAGACATGATTTTTACATGGTCCAAATTCAGTGATTAGAGCTGTGAAAGCAAAAGATTCTCAGAAAAGAGGAAGCATTTGTGTCAAAGCTACTTTGTGATAATTTTTAGGTCATTGTGGTCTCAGAGCTCCTCAGACAAAGAACAGATTAATAATTTGCAATAATCTGAAAGCAATGAAGAAAGAGGGCCAGATCTGTGGCTGGAGCATATCCCATTCTGGGACATGGAGCAACCAGAAATGACTCCAAGCTTATGGCCAAACCATCTTCATATGAATATGAGGCACCTCGTTCCATTCTTGTAACTGCAAGACTGATTTCAAGGCTTTTTAACATGTTTTTGTGCTTGGTCAGAAGGCTTCCTTGGAAATGGCAGGAAGGTAAACCCCCCCTGAAAACAGGTTAGCATTTCACAGAGGCACTGAATCCATGCCACCAACCAAACCAAACCAAACCAAACCAAACCAAACCAAACCAAACCAAACCAAACCAAACCAACCAAACAAACCCACCTGGGGACATTGTAAGGAACTGTATTCAGGAGCCTGGGTTTGTGGACACATAAGGCTTAGGTGGTAAAATATGCCCAGCAAAAATTCCATCTTCACTTTTTAAGAGTTTCTGATGATTCAGCTGCTGCAGAATTGGGTATTTTTTGAGCTACAAAAGACATCAAGACATCTCTTACTACTGACTGTTACCAAAGCTAAGGAAAATAATATTTTTTCAGAAAAGGTGAAAATTAAAGATCACAAAATGACTGTGACTCAGTAGAGATGGTGAAGCAACAGACCAGTGTCCAAATCACCACTCTTTGCATATGATCGTCTTTCTTCTCATTTTCATGTAACAGACTGCAATAAACAGCTTAACAACAGTAAAAATAAAAAGAATTAGACACTTGTAGCTTGTGCTAAAGAAACCTCAGTCAGTCCTGACCTAATTAAGGATATTTTTCAAGAGTACTCCCTCATAATGAAAATATAAGCCTTCCCCTGAAATGCTGCCAGGGAAACCTTCCTCTGGGATTATAATTGTCTGCAGCAGTAGAGAATTAGACTAACTGGTGCCTCAAGTGGTTTGCCACTAATGAATTTGTGCTGCTTTGTTTCACTTCTTGTTTAGGTGTTTGGATTTCTGTAGGTCTTCACCACTGTCCCTCCCCCAGAACATATGTTCTGCCAAATGAAAAAAGCTGTATTTTGGGTTGTAATGGCAGGCAAATGCTCCATTATGTAAGTTAGTTCTTAAAACATTAGTCTTGTTGCAAAGGAACTTGAAGTGCACACTGAATGTTTAGTGAAGGCAGAAAACAACACTGAATGTTGTAGAAACACTGAGGCAACAGAACTTTGGAAAGGATCAGATATTTTCATTCCAAAAGTATGTGCAAGAAACTAATCAAACAATTTATACCAAACTACAGAATAGAAGTGTTGTGCATAGCTTTGCTAAAAGTGGGATTTCCTCAGTGTTTTAAAAGGCTCCTTCATGCCTAGCTGAGGTGACTTGGAAAACACTTGAGCCCAGAGCTGTCCACCACTTCAGCCAGAGGCAGCAGGGTTTGGAAAGTGTAAGTCAAAGTTAGAGTCATGATGAGCATGGCACCTGCAAGAGAAAATTGTCAAGATATTTTTAAAGGGTCTCACAAGTTCATCAGCAGTCCCTAATTAACCAGAGAAAGCTGAAACATCTCCAGTCCAAAGGAGAAAATTGTCATCAGATTAAGAAAAAATCTACATTCTATCATCAGATTAAAAAAAAAAAATCAAATTGCACCCTTTGGTAGGTGTTCCTTAGGTCATAGCTAAGCAGAAATGCACATGCATCTGTGAGCCAATCTCTAATTTCACAATTGCACTTTTTCAGATGTCTCCTTTTTTTTTTTTTTTAATACTAATTAAAAGGCAAAGCTTTGTATCCTTCTGTTGTAATGTACAGCTTTGTACATTATTTATGGGTTCTGTCACTTCAGACTCCTGTACAAAAACGGTGCTAAATCCACAGGGTAACTCCGGTGCCAGAATTACAGAGAGTCTCAAAATCCTCAGTCAATGCCACCCACCCACCAGATGCTTAAAAGATGTCTAGTTATGAGAAACAACACAGAATAATAAACAACCTTAATAGCACAACAGATTCTTAAAACAGGGCAATTTCAGGAGGAATTCATACAGGAAAGCTCCTAATCAGAAAGGCTGGCTTGTCTCCCAAGACACTTGGAATATGTGTGCCACATGCTTTGCACAGTTACTAGACACCAGGAATGTCTCAGCTTCATCAGAATATATTTCTGTTTAGTGTTGTTAAGTGCATATGGCAACAGCCTCCTAGCTGGGTCGGACAGGAATATGTCATAATTGAAGCAAACCAGTCTGAGGAGGGGGAATTAAAAGCAGCAACACTTCATGGATTCCATGGGGTCTGTTTGAGGGGGGGTGTTGGTGTTTTTTAAACTCCTACGAACCTTTAATACACATTAGTCTTACAAAAGATCATGAATGTGGTTAAAAATGGTCTCCACCAGGTTTTTTTTTTTCTTCTATTACAAATTGGTTTTGAAATGGAAGAATATTTCACCTTTGTGAACAAGGATGTGCTCCATAAAAACACTTCTGCAAGATCTCTGCATTTTGCTTTGTGTCCCTTTCCCTTTTTTAAGAAATCATTTTATTTCCAGGCAAAGCTGGAAGATGCTGGAAGTAACAATATTTAGAGCAGTGACCAAACTTTATGCTAACTTCCCCCAGCCTTCACTGAGCTTTGGACCCTCAGTGACTTTATAAAATGTGATTATTTGTCACAAACTCAAACCCACACACCAAGGAAAAATCAAGGATCACAAAACATCGTTTTGTGTTTCAGTTGTGAAATTGTGTTTCAGTTCCAGAATTCACCTCATTCCAGAGAATCTCTTAATAAGATTCAGTAGGCTTCAGTCTGTGATCTCTTTTTGGGCAACCCCAAATTCATTTCTTCAGCTCAAAGCAGTGCTGGGGCAAGCCAGGTCATGTGCAAAGTGGGATTTGATTTCACTCTGATGGAGTTTGTGCTTAGCATGAGAAACACAAGATTTGTTTGAGGCAGTGCTTTAATTTCTAGGAACCAGAACAAACTTTCTATCTAATCTTCGGTCTTTCCAGATGAAGGTGTTCCATATTGCCCAAATTATTGACTTTGTCAAGATAGAGCCCATAGCTCCTGTACAAGTCTTAGGCTATAGAAAGGAATTTTGAGCCCCTACCCAGGACACAGTATTTGTTTTTTTCCAATATATCTGTTTAAGCATGGACTTGTCACTTAGGCTGACTTTGACTTTCAGTTCTTTGAACAGCAGGATGAGATACTATGAAGAAGCCAATTTACAATGTTTAGAAATACTTTATGGCAATTTTATTATATATTTGCCTCAGAAGTCAGTATTTCCACAAAAATCTGTGGGCATAATTTCAAATAAATGAGCTGTTATAACAGTAATAAATTTTTTTTGCACTTGTTATTTTTAATTACATTTGTTCTCAGTGTCAGGATTTGGAGGTTTGTAATGTTATAAGAGTAACATAATTTATGTTTTCCCGCTCATCAAAAATACCTTGACAATAATCACTCATTTCAACCACGAGTATGAGCCACATGCATGAACATTTAACTCAAAGGCAAACAAGACTCGGCTGACAGATTGTCACCCTGGTGTTCTCCCTTTGCTCTGATTCTGTTTCTCACCAAAGGGAGAACAAGGACTCCCTGCACGTTCATTTGTCCATCACAGAAATGTGCTCAGGGAAGTGGTGTTTGCAGCTTGGTGTTTCAGGTGCCTGTGCTCACAGGGAGATGCTGGAGAAGAGCATTCTTTGGCTCATTCAGATTCTGAATATAAAATGCAATAAGTAGATACACAACATTATGGAGGGATGCCAAGGGAGAGAAGTGAGAGGCAATAAAGAGCAATTCTCTAGCCCATCTCACTCTGGAGCCTGTAAAATTAGTGTGGATTTGTGTTGGAACCCTGGTTACTGAGAATTTCAGACTTTCTGTGCTGGCAGGCACTGACCCCCAAGAGAACACTGCATTTGACCTGAGGCTGTGGAGAAGCTTCCAAAATGGAATGACAGAACTGGGATTGTGAGTGTGGAGTTTGAACAGAAGGGTGTAATATCACAGAGTAGAAAACTTAAGAGTTTAAAGTTTTAGAATATAATAATATATATAAAACAAGATAGAAGTTTTAAGGCAGAAGCTAATCCTTCTTCTTCATGGATTTAAGTAGTATTGTGTCATTAGACAAAAAAGTCTGCATTGTGGGCCATGAATAGTTAGCTGTTAAGTTAAAAATAAAAATAATTTAGGTGTCATTTCTTAATTAGACAGTTTATCCTTAGGAAAAACCTTGTAAAAAAGAGAGATACAACTCTATTCTTAGTCTCTTAAAGAACTGTAGAACTCATAGTTTGTAAGGCTATAATATAAATAAGAACTAATAAACATCTGAATCCAAACAAAAAATACTGTCTCGCACATTCAATCCCAACCTTAAGAAGAAAACACCAAAAAATCCATTAGATTTGCTTTTAAATAATCACAGTTTTTGTTCAGGACCACACCACACACAGCAGTAACTCCTTGCACAGCATTCCTGCATTTGTGCTTTCAGCTGCAGGTAGGCAATGCAGGAACAACCAGGACAAGGCAACAAAGTTATCCAACTTTCAGAAAAATTCACTCCAGCTTCAAAACCCACTCTAACTCCTACTGGAGCTGATGAAAAGTATACCAGAAGCAATAATGAGCTTTTTTCTTTTAAACTCTCATTTCATGTTCTCACTCAGAGGTTGCCTTAATGCCAGAGACAGTCGGTGGCTCTGGTAATTGTGCAGAGCTCCACAGAGTTCATTCCAGATTTTTATCTGCTCTGCTTGAACAAGGAAAGCAATGGCACAGTCTGTTCTGTGTCGGCTCATCAAATCTAGAATTTCACAGCAAATTTTTAGAAGCAAGATTAATGTTTAAAGAAACCACTCCTGAAAACCAGCAGCACAGGAGTGTAACTGGATAATGGTATAATAAACGACCTGGGTTCCAGTGAAACCCAGACCAATAAATTAATCCATGCTGTAATGTTGAGTAGGCTGCATTGATCTCCAGTTTTTTCTCATAGTACACACTCTCCCTGCTTTATGCATAGGTGCATTAAATATAAACCAAGATCATGGACCCAGGGGCTCCAAGTATCAACCAAGCATCACAAAACCCCCTCACTTTTAAAGCAAAAAACTGGTAGACTTGAAGCATCTTATGTATTTGAAATAAAGTTAACAATGTTTATATATATATACAACTAATAAACATAATTTAATCATTCTCTCTATAAAATACTATGTTTCATCAATTTGTCCCACTAAGTTATATTTTCTTGTTACATCATTTATCCTCTTTACTTTTTTTTGTTGCTGTCATGCATTGGCCTGAAATATTTAGGCATAAATTCAACCTGATTCCATTCCAACAGTAGCCACTGCCCAGAGTTTTTGCCGTGGTGGATTGGGATTCTTTGATCCTAAGAAAAGCAGAGCCCAGCTCACAGAGCCCAGGACCACATGGCTCAAGCTGCAGAAGTGGCATCCTCCCCTGGGAAAAGACTAAATTCTGTAGGTTTTTAAAGAGAAATCTATTGCCAGACTCAACCACAGAACATGACCAACTGTCAGGAAAGGAATAAAGATAAATGTCACTATCATATTTTCTGAAAAATCTCTTTGCTAAGATTTCTTCTCCTGGGAAGCTGAGAAGCCACAGAGAAAAAGGGAAACAATAATTATCTGATTTGCTTCTCCTGTGTTTTGCTGCTTTGGAATGTGGCTTGGACACCGTTTACCAGGAAGTCATTGTTTGATTGGTTTCATATGAATTGTTTTGACTTAATGACCAATCACAGCCAGCTGTGTCGAGGCTCTAGAAGCAGTCACTAGTTTTTAATTATTATCTTGTTAAGCCTTCTGTAAGTATCCTTTCTCTAATCTTTAGTATGGTTTTAGCATAATATAATATAATATAGTATAATATAGTATATATAATATAATATAATATATATAATATAATATAATATAATATAATATAGTATAATATAGTATAATATAATATAGTATAATATAGTATAATATAGTATAATATAGTATAAATATAATATAATATAATATAGTATAATATAATATAGTATAATATAATAGAATAGAATATAAAATCCTTCTAAGAACAGAGAGTCAGATTCATCAATTCCTCCTCCCTCTGAGGAACCCTGCAAATACCACAGATAAAAACATATGTATTTTAATTTTATGTTAGATTATATGCTTAGCTCATGCACCTCTACAGTTTTTTCCTGATTGAACTGTTAAAAGCATCTCCACAGTGACCTTCATTGCTGTATTGTCATAGAACCTAGCAATGATTAATTTTGTCGCATGAATAATGTAATTTCTTATGGATAGCAAATCTTCTACCTGATAATCACTTCTAGTGATCGAGGATTTATGTTTTACAGTGCATCAATCAGAAAATGGCAGACCAAGGGGTTTAGTTCAATCCAACAAAAAGCAGTCAAGTCTTCCTAAGTCTACTGCATTTCCCATGAATACGTCTATAAAGGAGATAGGTGTGAGGTGTTTAAACAAATTTTAATAAATCCAGGTCAGTCCTGGATTGACTACTAAAATGTTGTGTCACTTTTTGAGAAAATTCTTAGGGAAATTATTTTGAGAAATTTATTATTCAAAGAATTCAATATTTAATGTTATCAACCATATTACTTCTATTTTGCTTGTCTAAGTAATCCTGAAATAACACGGAACAAATACTCTTCTAATTACATTTAACTTCTGATTATTCTTCCTTTGATCAGGGAACAAGGAGGGACCCAAACTCCTTCAGTGGTTTTATGATTCAGGATTTAGCACAAATTGCCTACTGACTTAGAATTTAACTTCTCTGACTTTCCCAGTTCCTAGAAAGGGCGTTTATTCAGGAGCTGATTAAGTAATTTTTCCTTAATTGTTATATCAAAACTATAAAACACAAGAGCTAAGCAGCAGCTTATTTACATACCAAAAGCTGGAGGCTGGTCTGTTGAAAAGTGTGTTAAATCCCCCAAAGCTTTCAACAAAGAGGAGGCTGCAGCCTGAGAAACGTCTGAATCTATTTAGCACTTTCAGAGGAAAGCATAAGGAGCAAAGAAAAACCAAGGAAAATGTTTGGATTTCAACTTCCAGTATTTGGGTTTGCAAATAACTTATTCTAGAGACCAAGTGCAGCTCTAGAGCACAAATGCTCCTAAAGCATAAAAATGCTGGGCTTTGTTTAGATTCCCAAGATGAAAAGCCAAGCTCAGATTTAAATGTGCAAATATTAAACACAATCAAAGCATTTCTATTTACTTGAAAATTCAATTATCTGAAGAAATATTACAGCTTTAGGGATATATGCTAATTCTAATTGCATTTATAAGCCAATTGAACAAAACCAAACTCCCCAAAATATCTTCTAATAAAAAAAACACTCAGACCCTATGAAAGTTTCAGCAGATAGACCTCAATTAACATGCAGGCCTCAATTAACAGAAGGCAGTCTTAGCTAATTCTGTGGAGTGGGATGCAGCAGGAAATCTGCATTTTTAGGTGAATGTCAGAAAAGGTATTTTAACAACAATTAGGCTTAGTGCCTGAAGTTTCCAGGAGGTTTGTGAAGCACCAACAGAGTTCTATACCCTTGTCCCACAGTGGGAAGATGATCTCCATCATTAAGGCTTCCTCAGGGATAATGAAAGATCCTCCAGGAAGTACTGAAAATCCAGAAATTCTCATGCAGACATTTAGGACAGGAATAAATTCTGTCCTAAATTCTGATGCCAAATTTCACACTTCCTTAGGACTGAGCTAGAAAAATTGTCATTGTGAATTGAGGAGCTGGGATTGAAAAATATTTTCAAAGTATGGAGACAACAACATTTAGGCAATACCAACAAGTCATGCATACACACACACACACGCCCAACAGAATATTTGCAAATTTCTATTTCAATCACAGCATAAAGATATTTAGACAGGTCACAGATAACAACCTATTACTGCTTTTTTTCCTTAGCCCCATAGTCATATCTACCATTATTTGACTTGACTTCATTCAACCTGATCTTCACCTGATTTCAGACTTCGGTGTTAGTGGTTTTCTTTTTTAAAATTTAGAATGAGCCCAAAAAAAAAAAAAAAAGAGAAGAAGTACTACCTCTCTAGAGACTCCTCAAGTCTCTCTAATCTCTCTCTTATCACCCAGGGCCTGACAGAACATGAAAAGGATTCTCAAATTTTAAGATAGCACTTATGGTGTGAGGAGGGGATACTTCTACCAGCCCCAAATCTGTTGACAGGCGTGAAGTCCACCAATGCTTGAGGTATTCAATGCTTCCAAAACAAGTCTTTATTTCTGGCTAAAGAATTCTGCGCCAGAACCTGACAGCCTCCAGAAGCTCCAGCATTCTGCTTAACAGAGATAAATCTACTACACAAAAATGAAAGGAATCCACTGCACTTAGCAGCCAGGAATCGGTCACTTGCACTTGGAATTTTCCCCTCTTTGATGTCTTAACACATTGTACCCAGGAAACCAGATAAATAAGTAGCTCAGTGGGAGCCAGTTCAACAAATCTGCCCATAAAATAGTGAAAGCTGAATTCCAGTTCAGGTGCAGTATTTGGAAATGGGATATTTGAATAAGTCTATCACACCAAGATTAAAACTGGAAGATATTAAAACTAGTCTTGTTTTCAAACAGTTTGATTGCCATTTTCATCCTTTGCCTCCAGATCTGGACATGTTTTTAAAATATCAGTTAATTCTTCTTACACATTTCTAAGGGGCAGGTAAAACAATCTGGATTAAAAAAAACCAACCAGAATTACATTTCATGACTAAATATAATTAATTTGGGAGACTTAGTCAAAATTCCCACATCTCCAAAAAAGTTGATTATTTATATTCATCAAACATAAACGATCTATTCTTTTTATGAGTTATATAAATTGAGCACTTTAAGTAGAAGACAGTGTTTTGTGTCTTTTACACAGGACTGAGTCAGATGACAGATGATGGAAGTGCAAAGGAATACATCAGAAAGACATAAAACTGTTTTTGCCAGATTTTTTTCCAGTCACCTCTTAGATTAAAACCCCTTATGCCTGTATACTAGAAGATATTTTTATCATTCTTACCCTGAAAATCAACCTTATGCTTATTACTGCTGTTGATCTGGAAATTTTTACCAACATTGGTGTAAAATCCCAAATTTTCATGACAGTACTTTGTTCTCTGGTAAATATCTTGTACAAACAGTACAGCTGTAAAACTCTTCAAAGAAAAACTTCCTTAAATTTGGTTGTTTTGTTGTGGATTTTTTTTAAAACAAGATTCAACTTGTGGTTGTTCACACACAAAAGAATAAGGCTTTCCAAAGCAGACCACCTATTCTCACAGGTCAGACATGTCAGTTTTACTGAGTAATCCCAAGAGGCTGGGAATGGTAGCATTTATCCAAATCTCTTCTCCTTATTGCTGCAGCTCTCCATTAAAGTCAGAGGCCAATTCCCCAAAGTCATCTATTTCCAATATATTAATTAGGTGCAGGAATACCTTTGAGGATCTGGAGGATGAGATTTCTGCCATCCTCACATGTATTTATGTCCAACACGACAGCATTTTCCTCTCCCTCAATCCCCAGCTCCACAAAGCATCACCCAGCCCCTCTGCAACGGCATCGGTGGTGAGGTGGCGAGGCCAGCTTTTCAATCTGAAGCAAACCAGGAGGAAATAAAACGGAAGGAACATTAATTAATATCAGTTAATGAAGCATGTTTAGCAGGCAAAGCTGCTCCTGCTGGTTTTCCCTCCGCTGCCAAACCCGGGGCTCTCCGGCGATGGATTTTCGGGGCCGGCAGTGGCGGGGTTCGGCCAGCAGGTGGCGCTGCCCGTTCCCGCCGCTGGGAACAGCCGGGATCGGCCGGACGGACGGACAGACAGACAGACAAACTGCCCCTCCTTGCAGCTCCTACAAACCCGGTCACAAAACCCGTTTGTTAGGGAATTAAAAAAAAAAAAAAAAAAAAAGGAGAGTGTGGGAATCAGAAAAATAGAAACTTCCACAGACACAGAAGGGTCTGATGTGCAGCCTTGGGAGAAGCTTGGATTGATGTAAAAAATAAAATAAACAGACATTAAGAAGAAAAATCATGAAATTACCTTTCTTTAGTTGTAAGAAAGAATACGCAGTAAGTAAGAGACTGCATTGATAAGACGGTGAAGGTTTATAGTGTAGGGGTGTGGTTGTATGGAGCAGCTCAGAGTTTAGAAGTTATAATAGAAGTGTGTGTGTGCATGTGAGGCAGAAGCCCGTTGGGCAAAAGTATCCACAGTGCAGCAGAATTAAGCAAAGGTGATAGGTTAGAAAAGTAAAATAAACCCTGTGGCAACGGTCTGTTGGGTTAGAAAGTTCTGCATTGCCTTGTAACAAAGAACTTGGGACTACCCTGAGCTATGGCCCAGTTCTTGCTCCTCTAAAACCTCACAGCCTCTGAGGCTGACATTGATCTGAGCAATGAATTGTTCTTAGCCAGAAAATATTCCCATCCCTTCATTAAAAGCAGCAACAATGATAAGAGGGGAAGAAACACACACAGATCCTGCTTTTCTGCCTTTGAGAATGTAAGATTTAAATATCTGATGATGCTGTGATGTTTCCAAAGCTCAAGGGACTTTGCATACAGTAAAATGAATTCACTAATTCTGAAGAGAGATGAGTTTCTCTTCCATTGATGGGCAAGATTTGTAGCTCTCAGAATTTTTTGCCACCAGTCCCTGAGTTTCATTAATTTATCCACCAGAGAGACAAGAAGGAGAAATTCCTGAAGGAAACTGAACCAAACCACTTTGTCTCTGCAGCACCAGTGGGTAAATCCCATCACTTGTAAAACCAGTTTTGCACAACTGGTAAAACCAGAGGCCCTGAACTGGTGCCCTGTCACTGACATATTTTATGAAAAATCCCTTCGCCAGGATTTTTCTCCTGAGAAGCTGAGAAACCTCAGAAACAAAATGTAAACAATAATTATCCGATTGCTTGGGAATGTGGTTTGGAGGTTGCTTTACCAACAGGTTCATCTTTGATTGGTTCCATGTTAATTGTTTTTACTTAATGACCAATCCCAGTCCAGCTGTGTCTGGACTCTGGTCAGTCACAGGTTTTTATTATTGATTCTTGTTAAGCCTTCTGATGTCTCCTTTTCTCTTTCTTTAGTATAGTTCTAATAACATAATATAGTATATATATATATATATAATATATATATAATATAGTATAATATAATATAATATTATAACATAATATAGTATATATATATAGTATAATATAATATAACATAATATAATAGCCTTATGAGAATTGGAATATAAATTATAATCTATCACCTCATCCTGTGAGACCCACCACAACTAATCTCTAATACACAACAACACCACAACAATTAATAACCACGGTGCCCCAACCCCGTGCAGGTCATCATCTTCCTGCCTGCTCCCATTCCATCCCACTTCCAAATCCAGCCTTTCCTTTTCCACTCTCAAGACTATTTCTGTTCTTCTGTGTTGCTAAGAAATTCTTGGCTTCCACCTCAAAAAGACACTTAGATAAATTTTAGGTGGTGTGAGCAAGATTAGCAAAAATGCACAAGTGTATGAAGATGTCTAAAATGATGTACCACGATTAAATGCTTAGTGGGATGCAGTCAGTTACTTATTCCATTTACAGGATTTTGAATTCTTGCAAATCCAAGTATATCCATGTACTACCCAAGCCCATGTCACTTGCTTGGCTTGACTATAGTCAGAAGATTATTGCTAAAGAAGAAATATGAATGGCCTTGAAAAATCATAGCATGCCCTAAGAGCTTTTAATCCATTACCACATTTCTGACCTGCAGACAGAGCAGATCCCAAGAATGACCTGGGGTGAAAAACCTGCAAGTTTTACCAGTAAATGTCAGCACTGGTGTGCTGGCCCCGAGCCACACAGGGAGAAATACAAGGTACATGAGAGTTTTCATGATACTTGGGATTTTTTTGTTCATTGGTGAATTTAGACTGGATGTTCTAGTAATGGAAACACTACACATCACTTCAGATCCTTCCAATTTTTTGTACAATAGGTCTTAGATTGTGACAAGAACAGGACCTAAGAGATTTCTTGGTCTTTCCAACTGAAAGAGAAGCAAAATCTTAAAGAATTTCACTTTGTTTTGATCCTGACAGCTATGACTGAAACTTGAAAGTAGTAGTGTGTACCAAAAAGTAAAAAGTAATGAAAAAAATTCTACATGGCCTAAAAGCTCAAAAATTAGTTTATTCCCTGTAGATGCCAAGCAAATGAGCCAATTTGATTCTCATTTTGTTAATATGAGTTCACTCAGATAATTTACTTTGAGCAACACATTTTCTGTGAAACAGAAGAGAGACTTTATTATTTTTTTAATCAGCTTTAAAGAAATAGAGCTTTACTCACACAGCCTTCTCACATTAACAGTGATAATGAAAGCCAACCCAAATTAAAGTCACTAAAAAAATGTTGCACTTGACCAGCATAGCTTAAAATGCACTAAAATATGATCATAGAAATTATGGAGGAGCCCCTCCCTTGCTTTATTTAGTTATTCTTTAAGAAGGAAACATCAACTCTAGACCAAAACATCTACAGTGAAAGTTTCCACAGAATAGTCTGGCCTAGAAGCACAAAGGGTCAGAAAGTTATGCAGCCTAGAAAGGGAAATTGCAAAAGAAAAGTCATTACAGAAGGCTAAGGACACCCAGCACAAGTGAAAAATCACAGTTTTCCTTTCTAAAAAACCAAATATAACTACCCAAAAAATGATGACTTTAAAGCATAATTGTTCTCAAAGGTCTTCCAAGGGAAAAAATGCAATTTCCAGTATTTTCTTACATGGAAGAGGCAGAAATAGGATTTTTTAAAAAGAACAGGAAAACCTGGCACTTCTAAAAGTGCTGTGAAGCCTTCAGTTATTTTTCTATTCCAGTGGTTAAAAATTGAAATAGTGCTTGTGAAAGGTAACTGCACATTTTTATTGCATTTCAATGCCCTTTCCCAAAATGCTTTTTATCCAAGGCTTCTCCACAAATGCTCATATACATCCTTGTATATGACTATAAGACTTTTCTTCTTTTTAGCCCTGCATCTTTTAAAAGCCCTCCTAAGTTTCCTAATTTTCAGGCAACCTGTCAGCTTGATAAAAGCCTCAGAAGGCTGGGAAATGGCTCAGGAATTGAAACAACTCATAATAGAGTTCGTAACACCTGCTGGCATTTGCTTATCACTAATCACAGCCTCCACTCAGGGGATTTACCTTTTTGGAGAGGCTGATGCCAGCTGTAAATAAGATGATGCAGAAAAAGTATTGCAGATCCAAAGCAGTTCTTTTCTTCCCTTCTGAGTTTTTATGTATCTTCTCAGACCACAGTTATATTTCACTTTCATTTTCTGAAGCACTTCAGCTCAAACAACCCAAGTTATTCAACTATTCATATGGAACAGAAATTACATTAGACAAAATTATTCATTTAAAAACTAACACACATTTTTCCTGGTTTTGCTCTTTGTACCCACCTAAATAGAAAAGCCATTTAGAACTTGATTGACAGTTAACACACTTTTATAGCCAATACTAGAACCTTCCATATCTGCTTCTGAATTATTCAGCCTACAAGGCCAATAATACCTGCAGTAAAATTCATGTTAGAACATAAAACATATAAAAAAAGAATATTTTGCTCATGTTGCCAGGTCAAACTTTCATAACCAGCGTGGATACAGTGGCTCCAAGTTTTTATATTTTTCTCCAATTTAGATAATCTTTGTACAAAAAGAATAATCAGCAAACACAAAAAAGGAAAAAAGGGGAGAACCATAAAATTAGGAAATGGTACTTAAACAGAACTAAAACGACTTCCGTGTTTAAAAGGGATAAATACCATAATGTCATATATTTCCACACTTGTATTCCATGTATGTGAAAGACTTAAAAGCTTTTGCCTGTAAACAAAACTATAAACAATTGCTGAAATAATTTAACACCAAAAATTAATCTTTATTGGACTTTCTGAAAATTAAATTACTGTCATAAAGTTATATTTAGCATGACTCTAAAGCAAAATTCTGTTTACATATTCTACAGCGAACATAACTAGTATTATCATTAATTACTTCACTGGTTTTTTTCCCACATCCCTAAAAATTTCACCATCAGTCTCTGACAGTGGGCTGGAATTTACTTCTCACTGAAAGATTCTTTCTGGTTTTTACTCCACAGAAACCAGTATTTTCTGTTTATGAAACTCCATCTTTAAAAGAGAAAGAATTTGCAAAACCACAACAATACCTGTAACTCTTTTTCACCTCACAACACTACAAGAAATATCATAACTGCAATAAGTGTGATAAGTTTGGTAAAATTTAGAAAACAAATAAAAAAACATCGCCCCCCAAAATTCAAATTTTTACATTTGCTTATAATTTCTAGAAATCCCATCATATAACATTACACAAGAGTCCCCAAAAAGACTCAAGAAAATTTGGAAATTTAAGTTTAGAAATCTTCAAGACTTAAATTTCCTAAGAAACTAGAGAAGTCTTAGAAACCTTGGGAACAGTAGAAATATTTCTGCAGAGCTCTCCCAGCTGTAAAAAAAGAATAACAAAATTTCATTCAACATTTGGACCCTCGTAAAATATTTTGTGTTTGGGTAAATTCATAACGCAAGACCTGATGCTGCACTTTTGCATATTGATCTTGAATTAGAAGAAAATTTCATAGTCACTATTAATTTCTACATTAAAAAACCAAATACCTCTAGTTGTTCAACACAGTAGAAAAGTTCTGCTAAGTTTCAAATCCTTAATATATGTTTTTTTCCTTACAAACTTTGATGTAATTAGTTTTCCAAATCACATGGGGACATTCACATTCAGAATAATTGAGCATTTGCTTTTGAAGCTTTTTCAACTGATGCCAATCTACCTCTGTTTCTGAAGCAGGAGAGCTCAGCTAAATCTACTGCAAATTAACAAGAGTAAAATAATAACAAAGGCATAAAATCAGAGGGGAAAATGAGATGTTAAGTGATTTTTTGTAAGAAATATTTGCATTGGGAACAGTCATTTGCTACAGCATATATGCAACCATGTGTGCTACCAATAAGAAATGTTTGCCCTTTTTTTTAACCTGCAGAAGTGCTCATTTGTTGAAATTTGTGTTTATTTCAAGTTTTGCTAAGGCAGGGATTTTGTTCTTCACCTATGTAAGCCATAAAGAATTTTTATGGCACCTTTTCCTCACCTCCCCAGGTGTATTTCAGCTCTATGAAGTTATCCCCACCTTGCCTGCAGGAGAAGATGGGTAGCTCAGTTTTCTGCCTTAAATCCAACATCATTGATCTGTTAAAAAGCCTTTGAAGGACTGAAGGGTTTTTGGGGGTGATTTTTCTTTTTTTTTTGGGTGGGGATGGTGTTTTATTTGGTGTTG
The DNA here is from genome assembly GCA_019023105.1 of Diglossa brunneiventris. Lineage (NCBI taxonomy): Eukaryota > Metazoa > Chordata > Aves > Passeriformes > Thraupidae > Diglossa > Diglossa brunneiventris. The sequence continues at coordinate 3,249,190 of CM032358.1, read as the reverse complement.
GGTTATTATTTTATATTTTGGGGTTTGTTTGCTATTTTGTTAATTCTGAAAATACTTCTGCTATTGTTCTGTAGTGGAACAGTTGCCAAATTTCACAATTCAGATTTTGGAATGAAACAAGCCCCATGAAAGTGGTTTTAACAGGATCAGGATTTGGTGCTGTAAAACAAGTGGCTGCTCTCCTCCTAAACTCTGTGAGACCCATAATGCCATTTTTTATGTGGCATTAAAACCATGGGTGGTGTAATGTGCATCATTTTCCTGTGTGTCAACTGTAGTTTAACATCCTATGTAGCACAACTCACTGCAGTAAAGTTTCCTGGGAAGGAGCTGCAATATGAAGTAATTAAAATTACAGCAGGATTTGCCTTCTTAACCTTCATAAGCAGTTCTGTAAGTTCACAAAAAGCAACCTTGAGCACATTGGCTTAAAAAAAAAAAGTTGGGTATCTGCTTAAAGTTAAAAAAAAAGTTGGGTATCTGATTTAATTTTAAGAATGAGAGAAAAAGGTTTGCTTCCATTTGCCTGAGGAACTTTCCCATTGAAGTAACACCAACATTTACCTAAAAATATTCCTGCAGGAAAATCAGATAATTCCTCACATGGGATATACAGTTTAATCCCTGTATTTCAGCAACACTGACAGAAAATTAGAAATGCAGAAAGGCATGAAAGAAAAAAGTTAAAGATAATTGTATTCATTTCACATGCTTCAATTACAGGGCAACCTCATTCATCCATTCTCTGGCTTCTAAATCTGATCCTGTTTAGATTAAAATAAAAATACATTCATTTTGCAATGAAGCCTTGTGTCCATGTTTTCCCTCGTGAGAAATCATAGGGAAAGCCTTTGGGTCTGTGAGTACTGCCTGTAAATGGAACAAAGTTTTCCAGTAGGCACTTTAAAATATTCCAAATAATTCAGAGAAAAACCAGTTTGTTTACATACAGCAGACTGAAAGATTTGTGTGGGTGGACCATCCAAAAGGAAGCAGAGAATCCATAACTCAGATCTTATTAATCACAGAGTGATTGTGTAAAGTAGCTTTACCAAGGGCTCCTTCCAACCAGGTATGCATAGGAACAAATATAGAGCAACTGGAGAATGGTCTCCTGTGGTTGCTCACAGCCTGCTCTAAAAGAAAAATCTTTAAGGTTTACAAGTACTAAATACAGAGAAAAAGTTACTGTTGTTCAAATCTCCACATACACCAGAATATCCAAACATGGGGGTCAAGTTCAAACCCAAAGTGTTGCCAAAAACAATGTAAATGTTAAGAAGCAGCTGATGATGCTGAAGTGCTAAAGGAAGGCACACTAGTCAAATAAAATCTGCAAATGTTTATACAGAAGGAAATTTGCAGCTCATACAGGAGAGAAACCACTTTTGTTTTACTGTGAACAGCACTGAATCTGGGAGAAAGAGCTCTCAGAGGTAAAAGAATTATGACAACCATCCACAGTCTGCTCTGCATTTCCATTTCCATGCCCCTTCATGCTTTAAGTAAGTGAGAAGTGCTAATGAGCTCTAATCTCTAATGAACTGACATGCAAAGCTGCAAAATGTCAAAGGCTCTAGCCTCTGCAAAAACATTGACTGGACACACTGCACAGCATTTCTTGTGCATTTTATTACATACCTGTAGGAATATACTAATTCTTAATTCATAACTACCAACAGAAGCAAGAAGAACAACTCCTACCTAGAAAAGTCAAGACCAGGATCATAAACTACAAAAAATTCTGGCTTTTCAGGACACATTTCTGTGCTGGCAGAACTCAACCCCTACAAGTACAAGAATCAGTGTCCAACATAAATAGGCTGCTGTGAGGATTTTTGCTGAATATTTTCAACAGCATCATCTATCACGGTTTGGCTGAAATCAATCAGTCAAGACTGAATGGTGGGGAAAAAAAAATTAAAATGGGGTAGCAGTTGTGTGGGAAAGAAGCAGCTGAAACCTCAGCCATTGAGGGGACTGCTCTGTTCTGAAAAGCCCTCTCTCCTCTCCCCAGTGACCTTGGTGATCCCTCCAGTCCTGTGGCAAACAGTATCCACTCCAAACACAAAAAGTCTCATTTTTTATAGGTTGTATAAATCTTATCCAACAATTTCTAAGACAAGAATTAAGTATTTAATGTCTGTCTGGCTACCACTTGGTATTTCCTGTGTCATTGAGTGACATTTTCCATCCCAACCCCCTTCCTTTAAAGGCCCTCTTTCCGCATGCAACACAAAAAAAGCCAGTGAATACAGAAGCAGAAATTAGGGAATACACTGCCAAACACTGTAGGTGCCTTCCTTCACAGCATCTAGCGTTACATCACTCTAGGTATTTTAAAATAAATATATACAACAATCCAGCACCATTTATGGGTGAATATTTCACTTAAATCCTAAATCCACCCCGGATTGTTCACAGTCTGAGTTGCTACCCTCTGTTTGAATAGCTTGTTATGTTACCTGGCCAGACCAGAAATTGTTCTCTCAGGATTTTTGGTAAGGGGTTATGGGACAAGAAATTATATTGAGCTTCACAAATTGCTGAACATGCATTTCATCTCTTCCTTGGACCCCAAGAAGGATAAATATATCAAATATCAAAATAATCAGTGGCACGAGGGATCACACTGAGATCAATAGCTATTTATAATTTTTACTTGAATAACCAAAGCAAATTAATCAAATCAAATTAAAAAACACCAAGCCCTCAGACACATTTCCGTATTTCTGGTTATTTGGTCAAAACAGACCTTCACCTAAACAGCCTGATTTTTATCTACAGGATTCACCTTCTGATGCATGCAGCCTGTCTTTCAGCACAACTTCCAGATATGTGGAAAAACATACATCAACTTTTTGGAGACACCAGGATCACTCCCACTACAGTCAGCCTGACTTGAGCACTGAAATCAGCAAGTTTATCAAATAGGTAAATCCCACTTCAGCATGTTCATCAGCCATGCACTGAAATCCATTTGTTGGGGCAGCCTCGGGACAGTTTTTGCCAGAAAAGCAGCAAGATCAGCTTCTTAGATTAAGGTGCTAATTTAAAACTCCATCATGCAGCTTTGTTTACCTACGTTCAGATAAACCTTTCCAGGTTTCAGATATGCTATTCCTTAGGTAAGAGCCAGTTCTTTTTAAAGCCAGTCATTCACAGATAGATTTTCCCTAACAAAGTGAATGATTTTAAAGGAACATTTCATGGTACAAAGAACCAAAATAATCTGACAGATGAAGACTAAGGCATTAAAATGTTATACCCTCTGAAAAAGGTTCCAGTCTGAAATTCAGATTGACACCAGAAAGACAACAGCTGCTCTATAATGACACAGACTTTTAAAACATAGGAAGATAAACAATCAGGAATGCCTGGATTGCAGATTCTTAAAAAATCAGGCTTTGTTGATGAGAAATGAAGTGAAATTTGAGAAACCACGAACAGTGCACCTCACTCAAACAAAAATCATCCATGTCAGTAGGAAGTATGCGATAAAATCCCAGTGAGCATAGCCCTTTAAAAAACTATCAAGTACCAATAATTCTTGCATGGCTTTGTTTTCAAACCCTTTAAAACACAGTATGTTCATTAAAAAACATCTGCTCTTATTACAACACATTATAATAACCACAAAGGAAAATATTTTGGTTTAATTATTAGCAGATGCAGCATGCTTAGAAATGTTTCTTTGAACATATAATTTCTGCAAAGGTGACTAGTTATTGTAACTAGTTTCATTCTTTAATCAAAGCAGCACAAGCATCATCAGCAACAAATTTGTGGCCAGGCAGCTTCAGCACCTGTTATGTTAGGTTATGTTATGTTTTCCAGGACAAGGGCAAGAAAATAGATTTATTTGCCTTCTTGGGCATCACCAGAACAGTTATCCAATGAGTTCTGGTCAGCTGTACTTCTGCAAGTCCAGCAGCATAATTTCCCTTGCAGAATTTTTCCAGCATCAGTGAAAGTGGATTAAAAAAAAGAACAAAAAACATGCAGCACTACAATCTAGCCTGAGTTTTCAGATATGGGATTTATCAAGCAACACTTTCAACAGTAAATATACTTGACATTTAGTTGCTGAAGTAAAGTAAATATAGGACTCAATAGTGTCATTTTTATGGAGTAGAAGTACACTTCAGAGTATATGTCAAAAGTGAAATTCATTTAACTAAACTGAAAAGAACCATCTAAAACTGACAAGGGATATGAAAATAGGTTGATACAAACATTTCAAAGATTCTTTTACAAGGTAAAAGAGGTATCCCTGAGGAGGAGAAACTGTTAGACCATCAAAGAACATTATCCTGCTACCTACAGAGACTCTTTGTGTAGAATACTACATCTATGCTGCAAAGGCTTCAATGTCCATTAGAAACATTTTGATACTCATGTGTTGTTTCTCCTGCGATATTCTGCACCCCGTGCTTGCTCATTACATCCCAATATTTGTTTATCAAGAGCATGTCAGCTAACAACAAATCTGGAGTTCACATTTAGACAAGCATATGATCGGGGGGAAAAAACACCATTGAATTCTCTGTCACCTGGTGTGAACTCATCCCTGTGTGTTTGCATAATCTTGTTTTGGAAGCTGCTGAAATGGCACTCTGCTTCTGAACCTGCTGTTTTTAGGAGAGGCTGGGAAGGAGGGGTGGGGGTGCTGCAGGTGGTGTTAAGGAATGGATAGATCGGGAAGAGCAGCCATGTAAGAGCCTAAATGAGAGATGTGGGACTCCAGGCAGCTCTTCATAATGCAGTTTATTCCATCCAAGAGGTTACAGCAGTTCCAGCGTGGTGGGTGACAGAGCTGTGCCCACAGCTGTCAGCTCCAGCTGCAGGCAGGCCTGGAGACCCTTTGGTTTTGGTTACAGTGCATTATAGACTTTTCTTTAGGTTACAATGCGTTATAGACTTTTCTTTGCTGAGCATCTTAATACAGTAGAACCAATCTATACCTTAACTTTCATCTATAGCCTATCATAACTACTGTAATTACCATGTTCATGTTACTGTTCTCAATTACTAACAGTACATTACAGTTTAAGCTAGAAGTTGTTTTTCAGCTTTCTTGCAGTGGAAAATTCTGAGACCTTTTTTTTCTACTTGCAACGTTTGCTGACTTTTTTGCCTGTGCTCTCTTTCTGCTTGGTAAAAACATCTTCTTGTCTGAGGTAGGTTTATCCTTTGCTCTAAGCCATAAAAACCCCTTCTAACTAACACACCCTTTGCCTCCTTGGTTACCCAGTAAGACTGGCTCAGCAATTCTTTTCTTCTATATCAAAACTTGCATCCATCTCTATTCCTTCATCAGACTCTACATTCAAAAATCTTTCTGCTAAGCATACTTTCTTGTCAAACAGCCACAAAGAGGCTGAGAGCCTGTGGGTGAAAATGAAGGATCAAGCACAGCACACCTTGATCAGGGCGAGCTGTCAATGAGGTCTTGCTTTGGCTGCAGGAAATGCCACATTCCCAAGCTCTCATCCTGATGGGGGATTTCAACCACATAGATATCTCCTGGGAAAGAAATACAGCTGTCCAGGAGAACAAGACAGACTTTCAGGTGTGAGACAAAGCAAATGGAGCAGGAGCATCGCTGGATGTGGTGCCCAGCAGTATGGATAAGCTTATCAGAGGAATTAGGACTGGAGGCAGCCTGGGCTGTGGTGACCATGCCCTGGCTGGGTTCCTGATCTCAAGGAACACGGGTCTGGCAAAGAGCAAAGTCAGGACCGTGAATTTTGGAAGAATGAACTTGTAGTTGTTTAAATAATGAATGGATGAGATCTCCTGGGAAGCTCTCCTAAGAGCCAGCAGAGCTGACCTGAGCTGGCCACATTTTGGGACCACAAGGACTCTCCATCCTGGTGCACAAGAGATCATGCAAGACAGGCCAGAAACTCCTGTTTTTACCAAGGGAAGAAAGAAATACCTGGGGAAATCTAGACCTCACTTCTGTGAAGACTATGGAGTAGATCCTTACGGAAGCAGTATTAAGGCATGTGGCAAGACAAGGTCATTAATCAAAAGGAAACTGCAGTTATAAAGTAAAGCCTTCTTGAGAAGACTTGCAGCATTAGTTTAAAGGGCTCATTCTGTCCTTCAAAACCACCTCTGCAAATTTCTGCTCTCTGGGGAGGATGTAGCAGCTCCATATCTTTGGGCCATTTTATTTGAGTATTTCAAGCTAGCATGGATTCTATTCCTGGAATTATATTCCTATTTATATTCCGGGCCATTATCCATGGATGAGTGAACAGGAGCCCCTTTTTCCCCAGATCAAAAGAGAAACACCATTATTGGGATCTGATGCTTTGGTAGTTGTTTGTTTTCCTTACCTTGGGGCAGCAAGGCTGAGAAGAGCCAAGAGAGAAAGAAGTGAGGGCTGGACTGGGTGGTCTTTGGACTTCACAAGAGTAGCTTGATTTTCCTGCTGAAAGGATGAGTAACAGTGGAACTCACATGACACATGGATGGAACTGGGAAGTCAGCATAGGGCAGAACAGAAATTAACACTCTGAAAAACTTCTGCTTCATGCCCCGTGCAGTGTGTGCCCACTTGGCCAGCTGAATTCAAACACTCAGTCACTGAGAATTCCCCACAATAACTGCTGATTTTGCTCTTAGGTTTCAGAGCATCTTGGTCCCAGTTCATGCAAACAGGCCATTTTCCATCCCTAGAAGCCCAAAGAAATCACAACTACTTTATTATGTATGAACGTGTAGAAGGAAAAATTGGTTACTTGCAAATATTCACAAGCCAGCGATGCAGTAAGCTATAAGAATTCAATTATATTCAATAGAATGTCTTACTGCAGGAAAACAATTAATCTTGTGTTCAAAAGGATTGAAATGAACTTGAAATATTTTGTTGAGGAAGCAAACTTTTCAAAAGCTTTTGTAATCATCTCTGTAACTAAAAGAAAAAAAGAGCAAGAAAAGGAATTCACACCTGGGCTTTCTGGAAAATAGCTGTACAAAATATCTGAATAAACAAAGCTGCATATTTCAGATCTGATAATCTACTTTAAAAACAATTTCTAAAATAAATTCAGCCACCTTTATGAAATTCATTAGTTGATATGCATTCTTATCTAATTTAATTCATAATTTGCAGCAATTTCCTCTTGCATCATGCCAGGGGGTCAGACTGTAGCTTTCTGTACAATTTGGTGTAATTTTCAGTTTTTAACTCCTCTCCATTTAATTCCTCTCCATTTCTCCTACATTTTCTGAAACTTTGTAGCTCTTATTCTCTCTTATTCTTGTGTATTGCTGTCAGTGACTACAAACTCAGCTCTCTCCATCATTCTTCCTCTTCACAGGAAGGAGTTTCCCTGAGCTGGGCAGATTGTGGTGGCTCATAAAACTCACACTTCAAGCTAGCAGGAAGCCAGAAGACCCTGGAGACAGCAAGTCCAGGTTATCACAACCTGTACTCATCAAGGTTCAGCATCTCCACCTCTACCAAATGGTGACTGTGTGGTTGTCCCTGAGCTCATTGAGTCATTCTGCTTCACCTGGTTTAATCAGACTCCACACCCATAAGGTCTCTTCTAAAACCACCTTTTGAAATGCACCTTCCACTTATCACCCCAACAGAATTTTGCTTATTCAAAACAAGAATTTATTAAATGTTCTGGGTCCTCTGCTTCTGCTCACTTTCTTTCCCTTCTCCCATACAACACAGAAAGGTCTCTCATCTGCTCTCCTTCTCGAACTCTTGCACTTGCTCTGTGATATTAGGCTGAGCTGGTTTCAGCTGGGCTAGAGTTCATTTTCTTTGCAGCAGCTGCTGTGGGGCTGTGTTTGGATTTGTGCTGAACACAGGGCTGATCACACAGAGATGGTTTTGTTGTTGTTGCTGCACAGAGCCAAGGCCTTCTCTGCTTTCTGTGAACCCCACAGGTGAGGGAGCTGGGGGTGCCTGGGAGGGTGGGAGGGGACACAGCCAGGACAGGGGACCCCAGCGACCAAAGGGACATTCCAGACCATGTGGAATCATGGTCAGTGTATAAAGTGGGGGAAGAATAAGGAAAAGGGGGATATTTGGGGTGGTAGTGTCCATCTTTCCAAGCCATCATTCCCTGTGATGGGGCCCTGCTCTCCTGGAGAAGGCTGAACTCCTGCCTGCCCTTGGGAAGCAGGGAATTAATTCAATTTTTTTCCTTTCCTTCTGTGTGTATGGCTTCTGCTTCCCCCATTAAACTGTCCTTGGCTCAACCCACAAATTTTGTAGCTTTCACCCTCACAATTCTCTCCCCAGTGCCACTGGTGAGGGAGTGAGCCAGTGGCTCCGTGGGGCTGGGGTTAAACCACAACTCAGACCTGCTTATATGGATTTCTCTTCCACCCACCCTCAGGTTCTCTGTTTGTGGAGTCAAGGCTTTGTTCTGCCTGCCCAGCACATGGCACAATGCCTGGCCCATGGTTAGATGACCTTACAGCTATGAAAATAATATCTCAGAACTATTAGCATTGTTTAGAAGAGAAATCGCTATTTTCTCTGAGACAAAGTAGATCTGGATTTGATTACTGTCTAAGTCTCCTGCAAAAATATCACAGAAAGCCAAGACAAATTAGGGCAGTTCGTTCCATGAATTTCTTGGAAATGTTTAACATAAACTTTTGCAATCAGAAGTCCCACAGAATGCGACACTGTAATAATTAGCATTAATTTATCATTTTGTTTTAAATTATGACATCATGTAAAGGAATGTTTTTCTGCAGTTTTTAAAGACTTTGTTCTTTTTTAATTCTTGGTAAAAGAATCTCACATATTTATTTAGGTCAAAATCTGACCTACCTTTGTACCAATTTGTGAGTAGCATGCCTGGAAAATGATCATGTGAAAAAAAGGGGCCACAAATCAATGCTTTAAAATAAAAAAAATTCCATTTATAAAAGCAAGCAAATGAACTTGATGCAAACAACAGCGGGACTACCAGCTGAGCTCTAATGACCTGGGCCATTTAAAGAACATCAATAAGCTCAAGGTTACTTTAGTAGCTCATCTGTGACAGAACAGAACTATCACACAGTGAGGCAGCCAAACTCTTTTGTCTCCCAGACTCACCCTAAGTCACCTTAGGGGCCTGTTCTGTCTTCTCTGGATCTCACTGATATACAATTGCTGAACTCCAACATACACTATCCCAAATATTCCTCTCATCGTTATAAATTTGTTTCCAAAACATCCAAGAAACACAGATGGAGCTGGAAAAGTTTTCAGTTCATCCGTTAAAGAGCTTTTTCTTCCCCCGTGAAAATCTTGTTTTACAACATTCCAAAATAGACAATTATTATTTCAAAATAACTAGCTGTATTCATATAAAATTCCAGCCACAGCCTAGAAAGTGAGAATTTGACACGTGGCATGAAAACTCACACTTATTATGTTGTGAGGTTTATATATAACTGAACAATTTCAGAGTGCTTAACACTGTAACACATTAACCTTTTTCTAAGTCCAGCACAATATTTTACGCTCATCAACAACCAGATTTTTTTGTTTGTTTTTCAAAAAGTCACAAGTGGTGCACAAGAAGTACTCAGACTAAAAGCTAGAAGTAAGAAAGGATCATCATGCCGTACATGTTCCAGTAATGACTGTCATTGGAAAGGATGTCTGACACGGGTTTATTTCATATTTGCACACTGAGCTGCCTCCTCCTTTTCTCCAATTTTTTTTTTTTTTCCTGAGAATATCTGGACCAAAGGGATCCTTATGGGATTGCAGGTCTATTTTAATATTATAGCACGTTGTTCCACCCATCTCCACCTCCTTCCCAGGGTATACAAATGGTTGTAAAAACCAAACCTTTCCCACAGAACACCCTTCCTTTTTGAACACAGACGTTTGCTGATCTGTTAATTACACCAAACTTCCTCTCCAACACCTGTGCCTTTCACCAGTTATTTATAGATCTCAAAATAACCCTGGTCCAACATTCATTTAGCACCTCAGAACCACACACCTTCTCCTTCTTCAGGCAGTGAAGGATTATTAGGGTGTTCTTCTTAGGATGCTCACTGCAGACTGCAGAAAGAAGCATTTTATTTCTGAAACAAAACCATCTCCTGGGCTCTTTCTGAGCCCCTGGCCTCATCCTGCCCCACCAGAAGTCACCAGGTGATGGACACCAGGTGCCTGTGTGCCCAAGGCAAAGATCACTCACTGTTACTGTTTTTCTCTGCCGGGTGTGTTTGAATCTCTGCACAACAACAAATAACTACTGTGACGCTTTGTCCTCCTTTCTCAGGCCCTCAAAGTGACCACATGAATGCAATTTAGGTGTTTTTTTTTTTTAATGATTAATTCTGTTCCCTCACACTTGCAACATATTACTCAGTGAATTAACTTTGCCTCTCCTCCCCTTCAAAAGAGCACCATGAAGGGACTTTCCCAGCACAGAATATGTAATTGATTCTTTCCCTTTGACCAATGTGTTGCCATGAACTGCTGGTTCGCTCTTCTTGTATAGTCTGTTCATTAACAGATAGTCCTAAGAGTGCAAAATATTCAAATATTTAGAAATAGAAATGTGCCCCTAATGAGGTGTATGAAGAGAGGTTCTGCTCTTAACTCACTGAGAATCAAAAGTGCTCCAAGATAAGTGATCTGAAATACAAAGACATAAAAAATACAGAGCCAAAACCTAGCAGCCTCCCCAGCTTTTAATTTCTCTGATATTTTATACCAAAAATTTCTTTGATATTTTATACCAGAGCTGAACTTTTGACACTCTTTTCTTTCACTTTGATTTTCTTGCTCTCAAAAAAAAAAAATTAGCAATCTTTTTTTCCAGAGATTTTTACATTATTTGAGAAAGTATATGTAAATATATGGGAAATGAAAATAGCAGGCTGATGGGAATACTTTGGTAAAATTGTACATGAATAAAAGATGTGAAATCATACTGTTATAAGTGTCTTCATCCATTAAGTTTTAGTATCAAGTAAATTTCCAGCCATGTGAAAGTGATCTTTTCATCTTTCTTTCCCTATAGAAGTCACAGTTTACATTTGGAATATTATATGTGCTTCATAATTGAAAGAAAATCCTATCAACTCTCAAAATTTTCCTCCAAATTAGTAAGTCAAAAGAATTTAATTCCCCTGGCAATGAAGTATTTTGTTCATGTATGAACAATGGAAACTAAGAATACGTACATTTCCAGAGTTATCTTGGAGCCTTTGTTCATCCTGGAAAAGCATGCTGTAATTATAAACTTTTCTTTCTTTATCCAGTCATGTCATTACGATATGGCTAAATATGCTACATTCATAATTAGGATTAGATGACTTGGTACCTTACAGCATACATTCTATACATTGTTTTATCTATAATTTACTGTATAATCATGCACACATTGAAAACATTTAAACTCTTAATTTGAACTCATCATAGTGTACAATTTAATCACCAGAACAGCCCGAGATGAGGAAAATGGAAAATTCAAACGTGAAATAAAAATGTTGGAAAACTCCTCTAATATCATCGAGTTTAATCATTAACCCAGCACTGCCAAATCCCAGTAAACCACGTCCCCAGGTGTCACAAACCCCTCCAGGGACAGTGACTCCACCTCCTCCCTGACAGCCCATTCCAATGCATGACCACGTTTTCAGTGGGGAAATTTTTCCTAACCCTCAATTTCAGCCTTTCCTGGCACAACTTGAGGCCATTTCCTCCTGTCCAGTTTCTCATTACCCAGAAAAGGTACCCAGGCTTCACCTTGCTTCAACCTCCCTTCAGGAATTTGTAGAGAGCAGGGAGGTTCTGTGTCTGCCTAAAACAGGGTAAATTGGGGAACTTGGACTTCTCCAAAAGCTGCTTGATTCCATTTGCAAAGCTAAGCTCAGGAATGGTTCAGGCTTTGCTTCCCTTGGATCAAGAACCACAGCACCTCGATGTAGCACAGCTTCAGGGGGGTTAGAGACACCCCCTCCATCTGAATCAGGGCTACCACAAAAAGAAAACCAACTCCCATTCTGAACTGGTACTTAAAAATAACAAAGATAGCCAAGTCTTAGTAAATGGTGAATTTCAGAACCTGAAAGTATATCAAAAAAGAATGTTTATAAAAGATCAGCAAGACTTCAGTGATAGAGGTGAAGCTACAACCAAATGGACATATTTCCAAAAAGCAGGGCCAAAGATGGACAGTGAAAGACATTTTATTCACAGTCAGTCGTTTTCCACTCTTCTGGCACACAGCCAGCATCTCCAGATTTTCCTCAGGAGCTGTCCATGTGTTGTAGCAATGATGACAGGCTGTGAGGCAGCTGGTGAATGCCTCCAGAAAGATGGAAGAGCACAGATATATGATGAAAAACCCCTTCTGCATGCACAGGCATTAGTGAACAGGAAAGAGCAGATAAATGGCACTAAGATGTTTCATTGATCTGTCACAGAAAAACATCAGCATTCAGAAACAAGAACAAGTTGTTTCTTCCTACATATTTTACTAACCAGAGAGAAAGGAAGTTGCTAAACTGCAAAGTCTGTTTATGGCAATGTGAAAGACTGGGGGCTGGGAAAGGGGGCTTGTTTTTATTGTAGAGGCAAGAAGACACAAAATTCTTGCATTTGCTGCTGCCAGGTTCTAGGGGAGTTTTGAGCTAAAAGCAAGGCCCACGTGTTTACTGTGTAATAAGGAATTATCAGCCATGTACAAACTCATTTGATAAAATTTAAAATACTAACAGTTTCTTCAAAAAGACTGTGTCCTAGCTGGAATCCAAACTGAGTTTAACCAATTCAGGTCCTTCTTCATATCAACAAAAAAGCCATCACAGGTTACATAAAATTTTCCTGCAGAACTGAGGATGGGAAATGCAGAAGAAGAATTTAGATGACGTGGCAATAAAAACACACAACCTACACCCCCAAGTGTCTGCATATCATGCTCCCAAGTCCTGATATTTTGATTTAAGAAAGCTAAAAATAATTGCCTCCATGTACATTTGTGGTCTTTTAAATTACCTGATCTGCCAAGAAAATGAGATCCTGTCTGTTGCTATTTTGGAATTTCTCACTGAGTGTAACATGGAACATTTCAGAGGATTGTCTAAGAGTTCATCACCTGAGAGTTTCTGTTAATGACACAGGCAGCAAAGGAAGTTTTGTTTTCTAATCAATTATGTTGTAGAGCACTGCCTAAGTTAATTATTTTAAAGAGTGTATAGTTATGATCCAAGCATAAAACTTTAATGAACTATAAGTTATGACCAGCTGGCAACCACAGTGTCATAAAATATTCCCAACAATAAGGAATATGGACAAAAGAGTTTTTTGTTTGTTTGTTTGTTTTCCAATTTACCACTTTCAAACTCCATGGAAGACCTATAAGCCTCCCGCTGCCTTTCCAAGATTAATGTTAGTTTAGGGAAGATCAATGATTCCTTAGCCACCAGCTAAGGGAAAAAACTTTTCATTTTTATATCCCACTTGTCAGTTTGTCACAGGTAAGAGTGAGTATGTATTTGGGTCCAATAGGCTCATAAATAAAACAAGTAGTGACAAGAGCAATATACTGGGAACTGCTAAAAATGTTTTATTTTTATGCCTGTTTCTTCCCTCATTCCAATCTCAAAAACACCTCCACAGGATCTATAAATTTCCAAAAGAAGATGTGCAAGACCTCCTACAAGATGATGTGTCTCAGTTGTCATGCTTTGACACAAATTAACCTGGTACACAGCTTCCCGAATTTTTTTTTGGCAATTTTAGTGTTCAGTAGCCTTTGAGGAGGGCAATACACTGAATTTACCTTGCTGTTCCTTACATAAGGAAGGAGCAACTTCTCCCTTTACTACAAAACAATAATATGAGCAACCTACAGATTTACTTTTAATTAATAGTTAACAATACTTATATCAGAAGTTTTTGTGGTTTTTAAATATTGAAAGTGTGATGTTGTCTAATGGCAGACAATTCCTAACAGTCACCCAGAAATTAAAAAAATCATTAAGGCAATAATGTGGGAGTAAAAACACATGAAATACACAAGAAAATAAAGAAAAAATATTTTAAAAAGAAACGTATGTGGATTAAGCCTAGTGACAGAGAGCTCATTGATGATGGCTAAACGGAGCATTTTTTCCATCACCTGAGATGGAGTTTGGGGAGAGAAGGTATTGGAATAAGAGAACAAATGTTAGACAAGTCCTGATATCAACTGTATAATTAATTGCTGCCTTGAAAATACCTGTATGTTTTCCATGCTACATTTTAGGGTCTAGCAAAAAAGGCTTTGATGGTAAACAATATTTTTAAATAAATAAAACTTCTGCAGTAAGAATTTTTTCCCACAAAAGCATCACAATAAAATTACAAATATTGTTCACAAAATTGAAAATTTGACAGTGGTTCATTCAAAAAATTAAAGCTAGATCTCATTTCCAGAGAACCTGTTGGAAATTTCAGTTGAGGCTTTCCATCATTAGCAAATTTGTATTTCTAAATTTTGGGTGCTTGCCTTATTCAACTCTAATTCTGCAAATTTTTTGCTACAATTTAATTGTTTATTACACAATTTCTATATATGACGGGATGTAACGTGCTAAAATGCTGCAGTGTCATGTGTCTGTAGAGTTTTATTACAATTTGATAAACAAACAAAACCAAACAAAAAACCACAAATGAATGAGTTCCTCTAATGCAACACAAAGAACAAATACAGAAGATTTAATTAGATTATTGATAACAGTCAAGTATCAAACAGTAAAAAAAAAAAAAGATCACTGCATTAATTATGTATCTCTGAATGTAAGTCAGTTAAAACCAGTGATTAATAAAAAACTTGCATTCTTGAAATCTACAGCAATCAGTACAAACACAGACTGGAGATAAGGCTGAAAAGCAGAGGTTACTTCCTTCTCCTTGCTATTCTAATTCAGTTCCACCTGCTGAAAAACATTAGAAAGTTTACTGATACTCTGTTGAATTTGCAGGCAATCCCAACATGGAAAGAGATGAGAATCTTGACTCCATGTTTCAGAAGGCTGATTTATTATTTTATGATATATATTATATTAAAATAAAATGATCTATTAAAACTATACTAAAAGAATAGAAGAAAGGATTTCATCAGAAGGCTAGCAAGGAATAGAAAGGAATGATAAAATCTTGTGACTGCTCACAGCCTTGACACAGCTGGCTGTCATTGGTCGTGAAGTAAAAACAATTTCCCATGCTGGGTAAACAATTCTCTAAATCACATTCTAAAGCAGCAAAACATGGAGAAGCTGAAGCTTCCCAGCTTCTCAGGAGAAAAGATCCTAATGAAAATATTTTTCATAAAATATGTCTGTGACAATACTCTACGGGAGTCCAGGGACAAAAAAGAACTTGGACTGAGGACAGAAAGGTTTCTATGGGGAAAAGGGGCAGATCTGAGGGACAAGGGCAATGGGAACAGGGGAAAGTGGTGCAGAAAAAAAATGAATTGTTCCCAAGGGCAGGGAGGGAATGTCACATTCATATTTTCTGAAAAATCCCTTGGCCCAGAATTTTCTCCTGGGAAGCTGAGAAGCCTCAGAGAAAAAGGAAAACAAATTCTTACCTCATTAGCTTCTCCTGTGTTGTGCTCACATGTGGAATGTGTTTGGAGACTGCTTATCCAACAGGTGATTGTTTCATTGTTTATTATTATTTCATTTATATATAAATACATATATATGTATCACATATATATTTATCATATATTATTTCATTTATTCTGCTGTGGGTTGTTTTGACTCATTGGCCAATTACGGACAAGCTGTGTCAGGGCTCTGGAAAGACTCACAAGTTTTCATTATTAGCTTCTTAGCCTTCTGTAAGTATCCTTTCTCTATTCTTTAGTATAGTTTAATATAGTATTTATTAATATAATATAGTATCTTAAAATAATAAATTAACCTTCTGAGAACACGGAGTCAGATGCATTGTTCCTTCCTGCTACGGGGCACCGCGGAAATACAATAAGGTAACACTCCTGAGTGTGAGAAGTGAGGCTTTGGCATCACCAGCTGTGCTTGGAGAGGGAAACTGCCGCCCTGGAAGGTGCCCAGGAGGCTCGGGCACAGCCTGCACCACACCAGCACAGAAGATCCAGCTGCACACGGGCACTGTGCTGGCCGGCCCTGCCCTGCTTGTTCTCTGCAGGCAGCACTGGCAGGGAGCCACTGCAGAGCACCAGGACAGGACTCTCTGGGAATATTAGCATTAGCCCCCAGCCTACTGGAACTTTTGTGGGGTAAGGGAATGTGGCATGACACCTTCTCTTGTTTTGATCTGAAGTTCTGCCTTAAAAAAAAAATGAATGACTGAAGGTGTGCCAAGATTTGCTTATTTGGTTGAAAAAAAACCTCACAGAAACACCCTGACCCAGGGCTCCTAGGCAAAAGAAAAGAACTCGTGTGGTTGTAAGCAAACAACTCTAAGTTTATTCCTTTGCTTGAATCTGTCTTCTTAACAGAAGCCTAGTAGTTCTGACAACCAATACAGAGATTATTCCTATCAAGAGTACAAAAATCAACATAGATTATTTATAAGAATAGATAATAGATAAAGAAAAAGCCTGGAAAGAGCTGGCCTTCCTGACCAAGCTCTTTGTGCTGCTCAGGGCCATTTCCTCCTCTGTGGGCCCAATTCAAGGATATCTTTGGGTAGTTGCAGATAGCCTGCTCCAATTCCCATTCAAATTAGTTTGTTCCACTAACTAAGGCTTGGTGCTTTAATAAGTCTTTTCTTTTTGTATTGATTGTTAGACTCTTACCAATCGTTAGATTTAGTATCTATTGATTGTTAGAAATAGTCTCCGAATTTATTGTTAAAAAAATAGTCACTGTATTGATTAAATAGGCTCTGTAATGACTCTTATAATTAATCTGTAAAATGGTGTACTCTACTGTTTTTTAGAAATACCCCCCATTGGTTGTAAGAAATACTCTGTATTGATGGTTAGAAATACCCTCTAGAGTTTTTATACTCTGTTTTTATTCTTACAAATAGCCTCTGTGTTGCTAGAAATACTCTGTGTAGTTTTTACACTTTCTGTATTGACTGTTAGAAATGGTCCCTGTATTGATTTATACAAAGAATATGTATTGATTGTTATATTCTCTGTATTAGCTGCTAGAAATACTCTCCATATTGATTCTTATAAATAATCTCTATAGTTAAATTATTTATTTGTTCTTGTAATTAAGTATCTATTATCCTTATCTATTATTTATTCTTATAAATAATCTGTGTTGATTTTTGGACTCTCTTGATAGGAATAATCTCTGTATTGGTTGTCAGAACTACTAGGCTCCTGTTAAGATAAGATTCAAGCAAAGGAATAAACTTAAAGTTGTTTGCTTGCAACCACACAAGTTCTTTTCTTTTGCCTCTGGCACTGTCCTTGCACCATGAGCTCTGCTTACAGCCCCAAATACAAACACCAAAGAAATAAACACCCTGTGTGCAAAACACAGCTAGGAGTGTGCACCCATCCACCCTGCATATTCCTTCTCTCCTGGGAGGATATAGCAAAGCACTGAATTTCTGTCATGGTTACATGACAGTGCTCTGTATTCCTGACCATTTTCTATGCACAGGAACCCTTTATTCCCCCCTAAATAAAAGAGGAAAATATCACCGTTGGGTTCTGATGCTTTATTTGTTTGTTCTTCTTACCTTGGGACAGTAAGGCTGAAAACAACCAAGAGATAAAGGAGGAGTGGGGGCTGGACTAGATGGTCTTAAAGGTCCTTTTCAACCCCAAATATTCTGTGGCATTTAGACTCCTCCCTGAGAGGCATCAATCACCCACTCGCTGTTTGGACACCCTCTCCCGAGAGGTTTGCTCCCTTTTAACTTCTCACTTTCCATTTCTACTGAGCTTTTTAAGTTGGGAAGTCTTGCCTGACAACTGTTTTTTCTTTAGAATGGCAAATGAAAGCATCTGGGATTTTTATAACTTAAGTGACGTGTTTCATGGAATTTTAAATGACACTGCCCCCCAAGATTTCTTTAAATTGCTCACGTATTTTATACCACCTACAGAATAATGTATATAAAATCCACTATTATTCTAGCTAAGTATTTATCCTTGACAGATTGCAATGCATAGCACAGCCACAGGAAATAGGTGTCAAAAGGCATCAAAAACACTCCAAAGCAGGTCTTTAATCATTGCACCAAAAGGTTCCAAAAGATAGTGTGGAAGTAGAAAGCGGAAGCTCTATGTATAGCTTTGTACAAAAGAAAATTATTTGTCATTTAATCAAAGAAATCAACTGACAAATGTTGAAAAGATTTGTGATACAACAATCACATAATTTACTTTCCAGAAGCTCAATGTGGAATCATTAAATATGAAGTTTTCTCTTTCAGGCAACAAATTTACACAGCTGGACATCTAGAGCAAAATGCTGTTAGACATAATACAAGGGCAGTCGTGATGAGATAGAAAGATAAACAGTTTTCCTGCCTTATGCAAACATCTCAGATGTTACAGTAAAGCCAAGCTGAGACTTTTAAAAGCTGTTAAGCCTGTGCCCACTTATATTCTCAAAATGGAGATAATTTTGTTTAGAGTACTCAGGAAAGGGAGGTTTAAGGACTTAAATTTGTGTTTAGAATAGGAAGAGGCCAGCTTTTGTACTGGAATATCCAACTCTTGGGGAATATTAGCATTAGCCCCAACCTACTGTAACTTTTGTGGGATAAGGGAACATGGCAGGACACCTTCCCTTGTTTTGATCTGAAATTCTGCCTTAAAAAAATGAATGGCTGAAGGTGTGCCAAGATTTGCTTATTTGGTTGAAAAGAACCAAAGCCTTCTGGTCAAAACAGAAAATTTCTCTTCAGCTCCAGAGTTCCTGATGTGACGGCAAGAAGAAAAATTCCCAAACTAAAGCCTAACACAAATGCACCAGTCTGTTCCTTGGTGTTTGCTTATGGATAATACCTGTTACTGCTGCTAGACATTACACAAGCATGTGAAAAGGCTTATTTAGAAATCAGGAGGCAGAAATCCATCATCCCAGGCACCAGCAAGTTAATTAATTTAAAATATAAACCAGCAAGTTAACTAATTTAAAATATAAACCCTAGTACAGAGGCAGATTCCTAACAGCTCCCCCCAAGAAACAGAATTATTTAGTGACCTATAGAAGTCTAATGCCTCCAAATCAGACTCACCACTAGGCAGCCAACAAAGCCAGTGCCTAGAACACAGCAGGGGTCTTGGAGTGCCTACAAAACTTCCAGCAAATCTGCTCCAGCTTTTCTGGCACTGCTAGCACACCTGGATTTTCCATTACCTCCAGCCACAGCTTGAATCACCACATCATGCATTCTACCACCAAGCACTGCTCTGTTTATAAATGCTTCTGGAAGATCATCTGTATAATGTGGATTCAGAACTTTATATTAGAGTCAATGAGTACAGCAACATGTCTTATGTTTCCACTGAACAGTTAAACAGAAAAATCTTTTTATCATACTTTAGCTATGTAACCTTTCCTTTGGTACCATTTCAAAAAATCCATGCACAAGGACAATCTCAATGCTGTCCAAGCATATGTGGGTTTTTCAAACACAAGCTTTGTGTTCTTTAACACAACAAAAGCCCTGCAAAAAACACTTTCTTTTTTTTTTAGGTTTTCTTTTTTAAGTTATTTTAAAAATGCTTCATGCCTCTATCTCCCGAAAAGCATCAGTGTGCTTCATTTACAAGATAAACGGACTTTATCTTACAATATCCTGGATCTCCTCTTTGTGTGCAATGGCCATTGAATGAGCCCCGAGATGCATGCTATAGTATGTATTACACAATATATATTCTGCAAAATGAGAGCTGAACACATGAGTTAAAGTCCAGGTAAGCAGGCTTTTCAAAACTCAGGACAGTTACCCATCTGAGATGAAAAACTGGTAGCTCCTGAGAGCTGTGGAATTCAGGAGACATTTGCCATGGTGAGCAATTACTTTATTTGCCCAGATAGGTCTACAAAATACAAAACACATTCCCACGAGGCTGCATAAATTGAAAGTGTTCCAAGCAGCTCTCCTTTCATTACCAGCTCAATAGAGAGACATTATTCCTCTCTGAGAAGAAGCTAACCTAAAATCATGCATGCCAATGCTTTTATAACATCAGAAGAAGAAAGTAGATGCAAAACTCATAACAGATTTCCACATACGACGTTCTCTAAGCAATGCCACATTCAAGTACTGATTTGATGATAAATCACTTGTGTCCAAATTTTGAGAAAATTATTCAAAATATCCAAAGTTCCCTCTGGCTTGGCACCACAAAGCTCCAGCAGTGGCTTTAAAAGATCGAGGTAATACTGAAGAACATGGAAAGTTTACATAACACTCCTTCCTCAAAATACACTCCCCACCCCCAAAAATAAAGAGGATTAGAAAAGCATCTTTGGATACAATAATCTTACTTGATTATTATGCTTTAATGTATGAATTGAAAGCTAAAGATACCTACTGGATATGTTAATGAATTAAAAATAAACCAGGTTGCTCAGGGCTCCATCCAGCCTGGCCTTGAGTTCCTTTGCCTATGTGTATATTTTTGCAAAGGAATAAGCTATAAGACAGCGAAAAATTAAGCTAAAATAATCAATCATGTGAACAATAAACAGGGAAGCACTGTAATGCCAGAACAGGTGGACAGAGAAATTCAGTGCAGCTCATTCTTCTTAATAGAATATGAAGTGCATTAACTTTCCTAGGTTCCATTTTCAAGAATGCTTATTAATAATGCATCATTTACGAGTGCTTTTTAGTAAGAAAAGAAAGGTTAGTGATTACAGATTTAGTGCTCCTAGATTGTGCATGTAAGGAAAATGCTGAAATACCACGTACAGCAAAGTGCTGCAGCTATTAATATAATCTCTGAAGGGTTACAGATTCTGTCTTTTAAGCAAAAATATCAGTGGCATTTGGAACTGTTTGTTTAAAACTGCAGACTGACAGAATGGGGACATAAAAACATACAGCAAAAGAGAATAGATGCAGTGAAGTTATACACATCTACTTGCTATATTGATTTTTAAAATATATTCCTTGGTGGACATACTTTTCTCTGTTTTCACAAATTAGTTTTCTGTAAAGTGCCTGCTGTGATACAAAGAACGATAATTGGATTTATTTTTAGCATGAAAAAATATGCACTTAAATGTCTCTTCACAGGGTGATGGTCTTTTTCTGGTAAATTGTAGAGCTATCTGCCAGTTGCCAAAAGTACTTTAAAGTCTTGAAAAATTAAAGTCATGAACCTAAGATAGCTTAAGAAAGTTTTACATTCCCAAATTTCACTCAGTGCGCCACAAGCTGAGAACATCCTGCTAGTGAGCCAGCAGGGAAAATATGGTCAAATAAATAAATGTCTGCTCTTGCACAGGAAATGGCTCAATACCTGCTATTTACTAAGATTACCACTGTTCACCTTACTTAGCTAGTTCCTGAAACATGAAGTGTGCAAAGCCGCAGAGATGGATCGCATTATCACAGCATTCCCTTTCTCCCTAGATCCAAGAGCTTGTGGAGGTGTGAGGGTGGTGTAACCTGGGAATTAGACCATCTCAAGCTATAAGCATTTGCAAAGCAGCAGAAATAGAAAGCCAAATTTCTCATTAACCCAGTTATTTGACATTTCCTGTTTTCTCTCAATTTGCTCAGAATTGCTGAAAGCAATTCTGCTCAGAAACAACAAGCATGTTGTAATTTCTATTTAAACCTTCAGGAAGAATAACCTATGAAATTTTAAAGACAGAACTGAACTAAGGGTCTGCCTTATTGCCAGCAAACCTCAATCAAATGCAGATTGTGCAAATTTGAAAGATGCAAATGTGAGCCTGCAGCTTGAGGCCATGTTTCCTTTCTCCTGATGATCTTCCTTGTGGTTACACTGGATAGCCACATCCTGCACTGGCATTGACACTACAGCTGATAGTGCCTGCAATCATTTAGGAAAGGTTTAAGGTGCATTTTGCATTCATTTTTAGCTTCTTTTTTTTTGAGGGGGGGAGTTTGCCTTTTTCCTCTAAGAGCAATCTCTTAAAATGAAGCTCAGAAAATCCCTTACCATAGGACAGGTCTTTGAAGGTTGTCAGGGCAGCTGAAAGAACAAGAAGTTGAGAAAAAGAAAATGCAGCTAAATGCTGTAACACCATCTGACTCAAGTAAACACAAGTAAAAGACCAATTGCAATTGTTTTAAAGACCAAAGGAAGAAGGGATCTACAATAAAATGGTACAGAACCACTTAAAATAAATTTTTAAAATTCTTGATTTACAAATGGAAGGGACAGGCACAGACTCCAAGCCACAAGACCAGCAGAAAGACTCAGAGAATTATCACTACTCTTGCCTTTGGAGACATCCATTATTGTTTCAAGAAATTCTAGTTGATAACAAAAAAAACAATAACATCTCCAGCTGTCAGGTAGCCTCTTTATTAAAGATTCTAGATTAAGGGGAAGCTCGAATGCAACAGAAATATTTATCAAACAGCAATTGATTCCACCTAGGCATATCTCACTCCATTTTTTTGGCTGCTGCAGATGCTTGACAGCAAATGCATCTTGATCCCTGCTACTCAGTGCGTTGTACAAAGTAATATCTCCCAGATTAATTGGCTTAATTTACTTGTTTACTGCAGCCTTCATCTGTAAAACAGGGTATCCAGATGAAATGTAATGGACTGTGAGATGCAAAAAGTCACGTTGGATAAACCTAATGGTTCTTTGT
Source organism: Diglossa brunneiventris (assembly GCA_019023105.1). NCBI lineage: Eukaryota > Metazoa > Chordata > Aves > Passeriformes > Thraupidae > Diglossa > Diglossa brunneiventris. The sequence goes on along the minus strand of CM032358.1, from coordinate 3,226,429 downwards.
GCTTCTGAGCTAGAAAAAGAGGCACTGTCTAATCAGCATTGTTTGCAGGGCTTATATAACAATAGTCTGACATATTTCAGACTATGGGAAAAGTTACAGCTGTTAAAGGTAAGATTTAAGCTAACAATAAATACCACAAGTTCAGAAGTCGAAATGAATATTAGACCCTTTCAAACAGGCAGTGCAGATGCTGGTAGGATTGTCATCACCTGAAAGTAGGAAAACCTGTGTATAGCTCATCATCACTCTCTTCTTTCCCTTTTTAATTGCCTCACCAGCACCTAAAACAAAACCTTTCTTTGGCATATTTCTTTTATTTTTGTAATCTCATCAGTTTTCTTCCTGATTTCCTCTGACTAGTCCTTAGCAGCCACTGGGGTGTTTATCTAAGAGAATGTCATTTTTTCCTTCTGTCCTCACATCACCCACCTGGAGAATGTCTCTCAGGCACAGAATTTGTTTCTGCACATTCATAAAAGTGAGATAGACTTGATAAGGATCTGCAGTGATGTAAATAAGGTGTTCATGCTGTGCCTCAATAATTTATTTAAAACTACAGCCATATTTCTTTTATCCCAATGGACTTTATATACATATTCTATGAATATACATATTCTTTAAACCTGTACTTTAATTTTCTTATGCTCAATCATCACATCTGAAATAAGGATGTAATTATGAAAAGTTAGCATTTGGATTTACAAAAAAACCAAGCAAAAACTACTAACTGAAGAAAAAGTACCTTAATTGAGTACCACTTTTTTGAAGTAACACGCAGTACAAATGTTTTTCCGGAATTTCTGTGAGACTGTTTAAAAATTCATCAAAGCACTTCCACACAAAGTTGGGCTTTGAAATATATAATCAAACTCGGTGTAAGTGCAGATCTCCCTGCTCGTTTTGAGCTTGATTGCCTAAGGAAGCACAGAAAACATGACCACCCTCTATGCCAGTCTCCCTCCTCCAGCCCTTACATTTCCAAAACTGTTCACCAGTTTCCTTCAAAGACACAAAAACATTAAAAAGGCTCAAAAATAAGAGTATTTCCTTAAGTTGAAAAAATGTTTCTAGGTATAGAACAGATATTAATGCTGTAGACTGAATCACATCCTGTGATGTAAGTACATTTTAGCTCCAGCTGTCTGTACCTGAAGTATCTATGCCTCTTCATGTTTGTTCTGTTGGATATTTAATTGAAACCTTAAATATGTACAGAAGAAAGCAACCCACTTTATGCATGGCAAAAAATAACCCTTCATGAAAAGAGTACCGAAAACAAATTAAATACTGAAGGACAAAAAACCCAGTCTGGTTTCCACAGATCAATAGAGTGAAAAACTCTCCACATTGTAGATGAGCTCTCGTAAACCATGCAGCTCAGCAACCACATATTGGATTTTCTGTGCAGGAATATACTGAAGCAAACACTTGAAGGCAAGTGCAGCTGCCTTGGACATTGGAAAAACAAGTTTCTTTAGCATGACAGGAGGAAAGGTGTATTTTAAATTGCAATTGACACTTCCTTTACTTTGAAAGTTCTCTCAAAGTCTGAGAAATTTTGAGAGATTTTGAGCATCATCTATCTAGTTTTTTTTTTTGAGAAGAAAGACTATTAAATAATCTTTTAGAGCTCTTTATCTTTTTCCTTTTTCCACAGGTCTGATGAAAACTCAACAACAGGAATAACCCGTGGTTCAAACTGAAAGCTACCACAGAAAGGACTCTCCACTGTAATAAAGTAGAAGAACTGAAGAGGTCGATACTCTCACATTGTCCAGCATTTAGCACAGTTGTAATGCTTAATAGCCTGATGCAATTAATCACATCCACATTTTCAGAATTAGGTTCCTGACTATGTTCAGAGGTGCTTGGGTTGCACCTTTAATATTCACTCGCTGCTAATTTTAAAAACAATTCTTTAACCTACAAAAACTTACAAATCAGCTTTCAGCTGGAAATTGCATAGGTTGGATTTCTATATAATTCATGTTCTACTGCAGTTGGATTCTCACAGAGGCTCCCTGAAACTATTTACGAGGTGATGGTTTGTCTTGGAACTGGCAGCTGCCTTTGCTGGGACACAGGTGAAGCAATAAAGATGAAAGATAAAGAGATGTAAAAGGAAGAACTCATTTGGTTCTGATTTTCTTCCTTGAATTCCATGCTTTCAGGGACCAAGTATTATGGGAAAAAAAAAATTAGGAAAAAAAAAAAAAACCAAAACCAGGAACCCCAAACAACCACCAATGGGCTAATAAAACCTGTCTACCTCTACCAACTTCTATTTCAACTTGCTCCGGAGCTGTGTCCATTGACACGCAGGAGCCTGCACAGACTGGAACTCGTGGCCAGGGTGACATTGCTGCGTGACAGAACTCTTCTAACAAACCAGAGATTTCCACAGCATGCTGGTTAGGGGGGAAGGCACTGCCAATCAGTTCTGAAAAGTTTCTCCAGACATAGCACTGCTGACAAGAACATGGGGAAAATTTTTCACCCTCAGGAACTTGCCTGTGACTGTCAGCTGATAAAAAGACTTTGTGAGAATTACTGAAGCAACATGTACTCCATGTGGCAATCTGTCCCCTCGTGTTGTACTGAAATAAAACAAGCACTCAGTATGTTTTCACAGAGCATATTATATTTTACCTTTTTTTTAAAATCTGTTAAGCTTAGGTTCTTTAGCAACAGGCTTATGCAACTTCTCTGATAACAATCTTTGTTAAGTTTAAGAGGAGTACGCTTCCATGTCCAAGGTCTTGAAGTGAAAATAAAATGATGCAGTACTTTTTGTCACCTCCTCCTGACAATTCTTTGCTTTGACTTGGCAGAACAGCCCCAGCAAACTGTGATTGCTGGTGTACAAAATGAGAGCATTTGTTCCATGAACAAAGGGAAAACAGAGTCCTGAAGCTCCCAACACTGCTGAGCTGTTCTCTGAGTACCACTCAGAAAAAAAAAGTAACAGGACGTTTCAAGAGCATCTCAAATTAATAGTCTTTATTTGAAACAATGTCATCTGTTTCTGTCAGAGGGAGTCATTTAGAGCTTTCACAGCCTGCCTCAGGGTACTCCAGTTCTGAAGACCCTACCCAGGCAAACCAGGATTCTGTTTCAATAAGGACTTTATCATTCACCCTCAAGCACTGGGTCCCACTGCTGCAGTCCCTGTATATGGTTATTCCATGAAAATACATTCTGCTGCACTAGGCTGTCTTACTGCCTCCTGTGAGTGAAGCTGCAGGTCTAGGCCATTTGTATTTTGCCTTGCCCTACTTCAAAAGATTTCAATCAGAACTTGAATATTGCCTTCTGATACGAACATGGAAAAATGCCTAAAGCTATCTGGATTAAATTTGGCACAAAACAGCACTCTGAAAGTATTATTTAACTACTTTTAGCCTACAGCAAGGGCTTTACAGCCAAGCTATAAACTCCCTAATAATAAGATGCCTAATAAAAGTGCTGACAGACCATTCAGAGCTTCAGCAGTGCTCATTAAAATGCACTAGAATAGAACATTCTCAGGATGACGGATTCTCAGTGCCCAGGAACACCCAATACCTTAACAAATACCCACATTTCTCAGCATGCGCACCACAGACTCACTCCATCTCTCTGGACAGCTTGGAATTACATTACTTGCTGGAAAATAATTACTTTGGCACTGAATATTAATGACCTGTTTAACAACTAACATAAAATCATATCCTACCTCTCTGGAAAGCACATGCAACTTTAACCAATATTTCCATAAAAATTAACATCAAAGGAATATTTTTACTGAAGGATTTCATAATGGATTGCCTTGCTTCAGGGCTTTATTTTTTCTGTGTGTCCAAACTCTTCCTCTTATTCACAAATCTGTTTAATTTTGAAAATAGGTCCACATGCTACAGGATTTCCCTTTAATCATACAAGCTATTCCTCTGAAACATCAGGAAAGGACATAAATATTGTTTGCTCTCCTAAAAGCCATATGTTCAAGCATTTAAGATACACAAAAGTACTTTGGTACTTGCTCCCATGAACAGCAAAATAGCATCCAGACTTGGATTAGTAGTCTGTAAACACAGGGGCTGGGAGGATTTTTAGTTCCTATGGAAGGAATTCCCAAGAAGCAGCAAAACAGAAACCTCACAGATGTTTATGAGATTTTTATGAAATTATTATGAAATTACAAATTCACAGTGGAATTTATGCTTTTGCTTATTGTTATCTCCTCCTCAGAGCAGGGATAACTTAAGGATAACATGAAGGATGAGTCAGCTTGCTTATTACAGTCTTGTCTCACTAAATTTTGGGTTAGACTAGAGGTCCCTTCCAACCCCAACTATTCTGTGATTCTGTGAATTTTGAGTGTCTCAAGGAAGGAGGTCCTGCATCTTCCATTGGAAAAGCCTCTGGCAGATTCAGACCTGCATTTTCCCCATCAAGACACAGAGGTGCTCCTACTCCTCTTGGAAATATCTTTGTCATACATGTAATCACTAAATCTTTACTGAGCTCTAGGGTAGGGGCTGAGCCCAGGCCCAGCCATCCTCCTGGTTCCAGCGACTCTGAGCAGTTGGTATCAATCACAATTAATAAAATGTCAAATTAATGCTGAAGCAAGAAATCCCAACCTAAGTCCAGGAATCACCTGCCACTGGAGCCATGCTTAATCTTTTCATACTCCTGTTAGTCCATGCAGAGCAGGACATAAAACAAAGGAAGTCCCACTGACTGCTTCAGTCACAAATTCCCTCCAGGCAATGATTACCTTAAAACACAAATGGAATTTTGACACAAAGCCTCACTGGCAGGACACTGGGCAGCAGAATGCTTCAATCCAATAATATGAAAGGTACAAAGAACAAAAAAGAATATTGGCTAGAGAGCACATGTAATACTTGACTACTTAAACCTCAACCTCAAATGAATTATTTAATTCAAATGTATAAAACCAAATATATGTCTTGTTATAAATCTTTCCTGATTTAGAAAAAGTGGGGCCTTTTTATTTTTTAATTGTCTATAAAGCATCTGTTTTCCAGCACAAAAACCATGATTTTTCATAGCAATTATTGATCGCTACAGAGCCTCTAATGGGACTGGCAGTCTCAGAACCACACAATTTTCAACATCATAATGCAGCCACAGGCAATGTTTCTGCTTTTACAAGGCACTCGAGCCTGATGTATCAGGTTATTTGAAACATCATTTCTTAGTGGGAAATAACTGTAACACACAAGGATCCAGGTTGTTGAGAACTTTTTTTTTTCATTTAAGAACTGAGTGACATGCACAACACGTTCCTTTTAACCAAACAAGTTTTCTTGCTCAGGAATGGCTTCTGGAAGCCTGGACCCAGCACTGCCCAATGCTCCTGCTGCCACAGTTCTGTAGGTCAGAAAGTTCTCCATATATTAACTACTCCTCTTTCATGGTGACCCACCTATTCAAGCTCTCTTATTTAACTAGAACGTGTATCAGCTGAGAAAAACTAGACAGCAATTACAGAAAATTTAAAAATGCTATTAGTAGATGTGCTACAGAATAGTGAGAGAATTTACACCTTCATTCCATCTCATGAAAGACTTCAAGAATGGAGGGGTGTAAGAACAGATCTTCAGCCACAGTTGTGGATCTTCCTGCCTTATACATTTCTTCTCTTAAACTCTTGGATGTTTCTGAGAAGACATACAGATATCTTTGCCAGTGTGTCCAGGACAGTATTTTATGCCCTTTCTCTGCTTTGTGAGAGAGCTCATGCATTCTCTTCTATTTCTGACTATTACAAAATTCTTTGTTAGAAACCAGAATTTCTCCTATAAGAAATCAAGTACTTAAGAATTTATCCCCTTATTACCCTATCTATTACCTCATTATAGAATTTAGTTCCTCTTAATGTTTTTTTTCTAAAAAACTTTCCACTTCATTCTCAGAAATCCTTCACCAGGAAAAAATATGAGACTTCAGATGGACTGTCTGCTTTTTGCAGCCCGAGGTCTCAACCACAAGAGATTGAACGTTCAGCAGACTCAGATTGGTGCTACAGCTGTCAATTGTTCTCTGGTCCAAGCAATCCATTCAGGTTTTACTTGCAGCCAGAATCACTGATTCAAGGTCAGAAACCTTTCTGTCAGAATTGAAAAATATTCCAGCTGCAGCTGATCACCACTAGAGAAACAGAAGTCTTATGCCCTATGAGAAAATGGTGGATAAAGGAAAAAAACTTTAGGCTGTTCATGCATTCCATAAATAAAGTTCATTAAAATCTCTCCCAACAAGGGAACATCTCCATTATTCACATTAATGAAAGTCTGACAATTTAATTTAAAAATATTTGCAACTGCAATTCAACCACCTTTTTCTTTCATCATGAATTTCTGATTCTTAATACACTTTTTAATGGCAGAGGGCCACCTCTTTTGTTATAAAAGAAAACAACAAGAAAACCCAAGTTTGTGGCATACACTGAATCCCAAGAAGCTGCAATTTCCCCCTCATCTGCACACTTTACCATGTGGCAAGGTCACAAAAAAAACCTGCTTGATTTATCAGACAGATTTCAAACCAGGAAAAAAAAAACCTACTAAAACAAACAACCCAAAAAACCTTGCCTCAAATCAATTTCCAGTTGATGCAGTGCTGTTCTATCTGACCCAGTGTTTCAGAGCATCAGATAATAAACCAAAGTCACTGCACAAAATCTCTTTAATAGCCTCGCAAAAGAGGAGTTGTAAATTAGGATGCCTTAGGGATAGATAAAAGTACAGCACAGCAAAGAAAAGCAGAGGAGGATGACAAGCTGATCAGGTTCATTTGAAGTTTTCCAAGACTGGACAGGCCCTCACTTTTATAGAGGTTAGGTTAAAGTTAGAGAAGAAAAGACCACAGAAACTTTGATAAGACCTGTCGAACTCTAAGGATGCATTGTATAGAAAATTAAAAAAAATCAGATATTAAGTATTAAAACATACAGCACTTTAATGAATCTAATCTCTGCTATCTTGAGAGCCCCCTCCAGGACACTTGTTTCAGAGCTGTCACCATTTCAGGGGATCCAGAGACAAATGCTCATTATGAGACATCAGTCAGGCACTAACCCTTTATATGAAGTGGTACTTGGCATGTGAGAACACTGAAATTCTCCTGTTAAAACAGCCCATGGTCCCACAGGGGCAGGTGTTTGTTACAAGCTCAGGTTGACAATGAGATGTCTCCTCCATGATTGTTCTGCTGCCAAACACACACAGCTCCTGTTTGATTATGCAAAAATGTCTGTTCCACAATAGTACCCCCCCGCCCCAAAACACCCCATCTAGCTCAGCTGCAATGCACTTTGTATTTCAAGTGTCCTGTTTTGGGGACAGCAGGAGTAAAGCAGCAAGATGGTAGGAGTACCATGCCAACACACTGTCATATTTAGATTCACCAAAAATTTACCTCAGAATTTCTTCGCATTCCTTTGTTCATCCACATACAATATGTTGAAGAATTATTGAATAGTGGATTTCAAATTGAAACCACCCCTCTTGAAAGACCCTCCTAGAAATCCTGCTCATGAAATAACGAAGCATTAATCCAGCTGAAATGAAAAATCTCCCTTCAAATCCTAGGGTCTATCTATAGGTACAGTTTTTAATATACAGAAGATTAAAAATGCAGGAACACAAGGATATCCCTGTTGGGATATTTCAGTGGCACCCTTATTAGGTGAAAGCTATTGGAAAGTACACCCTTGCCTATTCCCTTGGTGTCTTCGCGTGGACTTGTTGGCCATGGATTCAAATCTGCCTCCACATCTGCCTTTGGCAATAAATCTCAGAATTCCAAGTGCTTTCTCCTAAGCTTTCAACCAAATTCCTAACAGTTTCATCAATACACTGCAGCTCAAACATTGCAGGATAGGGAAATAACAACTCTGTATTCATTTTACCCATGACCTTCATGATTTTGTGAACACTGATCATATCAACTTTCAGCCTTATTATCTCCCTGCTGCCTTTTTCCCCAGCCTTGTCTTTCCTTATAAAGTGACTGCTCTGTTTCCATTAATCATTTTGACTCCTGTACACAAATACATTGTGAAAATCATCCTCCACACAGACACATAAATAATGCATGAATTTCCTCAATATCTCTTGATCAAGACTCAACTTTGGCACTTGGTAAATCAGAGATGAATTCTGCTGAATCTAGCCCCCATCCTGTGGCAGGATTCTATCACTGATTTGCCACATAAGGCATAGCAAGAAGTATGACAGGATCATGCCACAGGTCAGGAGAACCCTGGAAATTCTAATTGTGATACAAACCTTTGCCACTGTTGTCAGCAGGAAAAATTTACAAGTATCTCATGACAAATGCCACCTTCCTCTTCCCTTTCCCACCAGACATTTGTTTGAGTAGTTCCCCAAATAAATCACCACCAAACCAAGGAACTCTTATAGAAATAAAAGATATGCTGGTGTTAAGAAAGACAGTTTTGTAGGGGAGCTACACATGCACAGACTTAATTGTTTAATCAAGTGTTTCCCGCTCTTCTACTTCTTTTCTGAGATTTCCCTCATTCAATGTCCTGAAGGAATCCAAAAGGGCAGTGGACACTTCTCAGAAGTACCTTTTACTGAGAATCATTTCTAAACAGAAGTGAGGTTAACTGCAGTTCAAAGCATTTGCAAAATTAGAGCCTGGCTCCAGGAGTATTGATGCAAAAAAAAAAAACCCAAGAGGTCATAGGAGCTGTAAGGAAAGAAGGGCATCTCTGGAATTTTTGGTATTGGAATTTACAGGATTGCAAGTTCCCTGTGCTTTAAATGACAAAAGTTTTAGGCCTACTTCAAGTGCAGCACTGCATTATGTAAAACAGTGTCCCTATACACTTCTTCCAGACTTCAAGAGTGGGATGTTGCCCCCATCACCACTATTTTACTGAAAAAAAGGAAAAATTTAAAAAATGTAAAGTCTTAAAGAATTTAAATCACAGCAGAACATCTTGCCTTTTTTTTTTTCTTGATATATGTAATTTGCTCACAGTTTTACATAACGTGAATCTGAAGAGTAGCTCTGGCTCACTTCAAAATAAATAAGGTATCATTTGAACTGTCAAAAATAAAATTCAAACATTACTTCCCTTCAAGCCTGTATATTGGATTTTCTTAACAGTAGAGTTGCATGTTGGTTTGAGTCACAAATATCTTTGCAAAAATATATAGACACACAGAATTTTGGAGTTTAGATTCAGATGAATACACAACTACTGATGGTGCTTAGGAAATCACAGAACTCATCTTTCTGAGAATGTCTCTTCAGAAACAGAAGCAGAACACACACAGTTATGTTCACCACCCTGCAAACATTGTCTCTATTTTGTAAGAAGCAGTCACTGAAAATTAAAATTATAATGACACACGAAAGAAAAATTTTTTTGTGAAATAAAAAGCGTCAACTAGAAACACGCAGAATGTCAACTGAAGCAATTATTTCCATTTTGTTTGCATTTCAGATTACCTGTTCATACATCCCTGCTTACCACAACACTACCACCACAACCAGCAAAAGGAATGGAGCTACTTGGAATTGGGAAAAGGTGTATTCTCATGTACTTTAGATGTTTTCTTGCACAAATTCTGCTTGCAGCAACCAGTTTCCTGCAAAACCTTCTTGCCAAAAGATCAAACTGCATAGTTTCACTCAAACAAAAGTCCCTGTGAGAATTCTACTTGATTAAGGACAGATTAAAGGCTGCACATTAACACCCAAAGGCTAAGTTTTTTCAAAACATGCAGATAATTTAGAAACCCTTTTTCCCATCAGTTTTAATCAATGATCTGCTTTGAAAACCTCAGTCCAACTGTGTATTGGATTAAAACAGAAGAGCCAGCTCCTGAGGCAATTCATAAGTGCATCAACAGATTTAAACAATGCCAAGTAGATAAGGAACTGGCATCAAGGGACAGGGCTTTCAGGAGTGTTTATTCTTGTTCTTCCTTGGATCTGATCACAGCATTTCTTTATTTTAACAAAGCAGAGTTCAGACAACACCTACTGTGCTTCTCCACTATTAACTGATTTATAACGGCTATCTATCCCTTGTAGGATACATCTTCTAACTTGTCATTCCAATCCACTCCTCTCCTTGCTTTACAGCATCTTACAGGTTCCCAGACCAAATCTGTATCATAGTTTAGAACTGCTAACAGCAGAGCAGGATGAATCCCTACCCAGGTATTGCCTCAATCAGATCTGGCTTTGGTGCAAAGCCATTGCTTGCACAACCACACACAGCCACCACGAGCTGAACACCACCAATAATGGCTAAGAATCTGAACACAGTTCTGTTTGACAAGAGTTTTTTTTACTGGTGTCCCACACAGTCCCCTAGACCTGTGCTACCCAGGAAGCTGCACAGTGCTTCAAATCCTGATTTGAATCTTTCTTAATGTATTCTTTCATCCAACTGTGAAATAACACAAGTTAAGCCAAGGTATCAGTTCCAAGCGTTACCATGGTAGACAAACAGCACGTCCTTGTTCCATTTTGTACCCAAGAGGCAAGACCTAACCCAGTATCTTTAAAGAACTCTTATTTCCTGGCCTTATATGTTCATACAGGTTAAAAAAGCAGCAGATTCTCAGTCAGAGCTATCAAAAGCTGAAGAGAACTTGGTAAAATTTGCTTTTCCAGAAAACATTACCATACTTTCCTTCTACAGGAGTTTTCCTATTTTAAGATGGGTCAAGAGTTTGCATGCAAAACAAGAGTTTACATGCAAAAACTTTAGCACTTAGACAATAAGCAAAGTACCCAATCCCACCCAGCTGCTTATGAAAGGCAAATCACACTTCTCCAATCATCCAAACGTGGAGAACTGCAACCAGCATTCCTCACTGACATCCCAAATGCAGAGTGCTGCTCTGGAGTGCTTGGGGCTCACCTGTTTGCTGTGTGCCACACACATCTGGGTGCCAGAGCTGCTGCAGGTGTTACTGAGAGAGGGACATTCATGCAGCTGTGGGAGAGGTACACATGGCACTGCTTTCCTAAGCTGCTCCCACAATAAAGGAACTGATAAAACTTCTAAAAAGCCCACAGATTGTACACAATGTTCTACTGAGAGGAACACACAAGCAAACCTAAAGATTAGATAAATATTTCCACATTTTCTACCATTTCTTGGGACAATCATATTCTCTCCTTAAGATCTTGATGAATGTGACTGCTATTAGGGTTTTTTTTTGCTTTCTGGATTGTGATTGCAGCTGGTATAATTTTCTCTTTTTTTTCTTTCTTTTTTTTTTTTTTTGTAATCATTACCTTGCAGAGAGAAAATGAATTGGCTCTCATACCTAAATGTGTTAAAATCAGTCAGTAGAGCACACTTCAGAATGAAGGGCCCTTGAGGAAAAGGATAAAAAAAAGATTTTTAAAAAGGGTTTAGTATCTAGATTACAGTTCTAAAAAGCAAGAAGTTTGAAAAGTTTTCTGTGAACTATTTAATATCTCTAAGCTCCATGACATCAGCTTCAACTCAAGATTTTACAAGGCCTGGCTCACTTGAGCACAATTTTAAATAAGTTTTTTCAGCGACTTCATCAGTTTTTGGTCACTCATTCCATAGCTGCTTAAGAGGAAAAACCACAAACTGTGGCCAAAATTCTCTGAATAAGCCCTGAGATACAGGCACAGAGATAAAAAAGTAATTTCACCAGTGTACATCCTAACATGCAGCATCATATATCCTTACAGATAGCTTTCAGAGTCACACACATGTTTACACCACTTAAAGACACTGCTGCCTTCTGGGGCTTTTCCTTTCTATAGTTGAAGTGGCATGAACTTTCATTCATGCACAGCTGCACCAACCACCCAGGAAGCACAAAAAAAGAGGAAATTCTTCACATAACCTTTTATAAACATTTGAAAAACACACTTGGCTAAAAATTACTCATTTTCCAATGTAGAGCTAGTTTGTTTGGGTTTTTTTTTTTAATCATTAGCAGTGACTTCAATTGCTTTCAGAAACATACTGATTTCAGTGCTTTTTTATATCAGCAAGTCAGTTTCAATACACATTTGTATCAACCTTGATGAGGCTAGGTTGAAATATCTCTACATCGCATCTAGCTCCAGTCAGTGACAAAATAGCACAATTTCCTTTTTATCTGCTCTACCCTATTTATTAAAGAGTTTGTCTAAACAGCTTTTTCACCATATTTATATATTAAGAATTATCTACTCCATCACCCTTTTCTTCCCTCTTGTACTACTCCTAAAGTGGTCTGTGCTTTTTCTTCACAAAGTTTATAGAGATACTCAAAGATGAAACTTGCTCATCTCACAAACTGCAAGCTTTTAGTGCTCCCTTTCTGCAACTTGACCATTTTAATAGCATGCACCCCCTTCGTGTTTTGAGACAACATATTAAATCAAACTCCTGGCTTAGGAACTTGATCATGTCCCCAAATCACTGTTTGTCCTGAACTGCTCCCTCCAAGCAAAACAAGGGAAGTTTTGAAGGAAATAATTTCTCTTGTCTTGCCTGGGATAACAGTATCTATTACTCTGTACACTGCCACCCTGACAGGCTTGCAGAAGCATTTGTGTGACCACTCCTAAAGCACTTGCAATGAAACACTTTACAGGAGGCTATTTCAGCTGTACTTGTGCTTCTGACATTTCTGTTAGCACCTAAGTGTTCCCTGGAAATTTCTGAATATTTAATAGCAAGAAAAGGTTATTTGGTCCTGGGGATTTGAGAAGGTCTACACATAACAGGGAAGCATGAAAGCAGTTATCTATGAGCAACTGGTAAAGGGGAGCCTCAAGTCTTTTCCCTTACCTGTTACTTTTCCTATTTAGGCTCAAGTATACAAGACACTGGATATTTTAATAATGTATTTACAAACACAAGAGGTGACCTCTCTATATATGTATAAATACATGCGACTGACTTGTTAGAAAACAACAATTACCCATTGACAGTGGCTTTTTAACCAAAACCAGGACACATTAACAATCACAGCTGACACAAAAGCGTAACAATTAAATCTCACTAAGATCAAAGTAGTTAAGAACTCTTGCCTTGCCTTAAACACTCTCAAACTCTCTTTTAGCAGTAACTCTAAAGAATGGTTCTTCATGCCACTGATATCAATGCATGAAAGGAGAAAAGACATTAGGAATAGATGGATTCAAATGCAGGGAAAACAGATTCAAATTAGGCTGAGAACACCTCATTCCAAGCACACCAGGAAAGCGCCCTGAGAGGACATGAAACCAACACACAGATTTTTCTTTCACATTTGAAGCTGATCAAAGCTAAACCGTACAAAGCTCTATGCAAGCTAAGTGCCAGAAGATTAAACATCACCCAGAACAAAAGGAAACACTTTTTTTCCTAAGCTGCTTTGTCTGACCAGAACATTATTTCATTAGGCCTTTTTCCATCTCCTAGTTCAGTCACCCCATGGCCAGAGTAACTACCTGAAGTTGTGCCTTCATGGCAGCCTGAAGAGACTGATACCCTTTTTACAGCTCAGCTGCAAATCATGCACCTAAGACAGCTTTATGATTAGGTGTGAGGGAATGAGGAGGAAAGACAACTAATATATCCACATTTTAATATGGATCTGAAGTGCCTAATGATAACAACATGTTGATTTGAACAGCTACTCGCTTCAATCTTCTAATTTACTGATGGAAGAACTAATTTATTTTATGCAAAAATTCAAAGCAAAGTTCAAGAAGACAGCCTGAGAAGCCTTCTATAAAAAGATACTTTCAAAATGATTGACGCTGCCGCAGCTATCTGCAAGGCATTTCCAGCAGATATTGATTTTGTTGATGTAAGTGCAATTCATAGATAAATATTGCTCCACAGAACACCCTGTTTACAGAATTTTCTACGAGACTAAGGAGAAGAAACTTTTTTTGATCAAGTAAATGACTTAGGAACAAATGTTGCTTTGAAAAAACTGAGAGAATTTTTTCCCTGTGTCTTCCTGACCAATGAAAACATGAAACTGGTTAGTGAAATATACATAAAGTAAATGCATTTTCAGGCAAAGTCAAGATGAACACTGTTTGGTTTTTTTTCCCCATACTATATGAAAATTAAGATATCCCAAAATTCTGGGAGGGAGTGAGGGAGTAGAATACATATTTAAATTGGGTATTTGTTTCTAGGTTTTTATTTGATTGTTTAGTGTTTGCTTCGGTTTTTTGAAGATGAAAAAGGAAGCACCCAACAGGAATGTTGGTTTTCTGTGGATGTCCCAATATTGTTTCTGTCATGAGGAGGAAACGCAGTGCACACCCAGGCCTCATCATTTCTATCAGAAACACTGCAATCCCAGAGATTGATAAGATTAAGATTGATATTAAGATTAGGATTGAGATCTTAATCGTAAAATATCACAGTTTTTTCCCCACAGCCTCAGCGCAGACAGAAAACGGGGAGCGCAAGCAATTGCTCCCTTTCGTAGGAAAAGCTGTCAATTTCAGCACTATTAAGGGATAAGGCCTAAAAGAGGAAAATTAAAAGATAATTTTCCTTTTTTTTTTTTTCTTTTTTTGTCTCTGAAAGGTCTCTCAACTAGCAGGGGGACGAAGGAGTGCCGTGTTTTTATAACCTCTCTGCGTGCTAGGCCGCGCCCTTGTGAGGGGAGGCACGGCCCGGCCTCGTGGGCTTGGCTGGCAGCGTCTTGCCGGGGGGGGACCAACAAAAAACAAACAAAAACCACTTAAAAATGGACACCCGGGGTGAGGGACAAGTGTGACAAGTGGCCGTGACATCAGAGGAGCCGGAGGGGAAGGGACGAGGCGTGACTGAGCGTGACTGTCCCTGCGGCCCACGCTAGAAGAGCTTGAAGGAGGTGCTGCCACTCCCCACCCCCTGCACTGCTCGGAATTAGTGCTTTAATCTTTTACCTCGCTGTACAAACCTATTTTCATTGGAAATCGCTTAACCTTGCCAAGCTGAGCCTGTTTTGACCATGACAGAAATGGGTGCATCCTGTCCCTGTCCTTAATTTGAGCCAGAAGCTTTTCCCCTATTGCCAGCTGGGGCTGTGTACAAATCACAAACAGGATGGGACTGCTATAAACGTGCCTTGAGCTGTTTGATTTTCCAGCATCAGTCTCATTCCATGGTTATGACAATGGGAAGATGCCATCAGCTCACATCCCAGGCAGCAGACCGAGAACTTAATGCTACAACTCACTTTAAAAGTTTTTTGATCAATCACACAAAGCAAAAGCACATTGACAGTAGTTCCATCCAACCACTATAAGCACAGGTACCTTTGGTTAAAACAATGCTTGCTTATTTAGAATACAATATCTGCTTGTAAGCCTTAAAACACAATGCACAGAGCTCCATTATTAAGCTTAGAACTTCCTAATATCTCGCTAGATATACTTTTCTGCAGTTTAGGGAGTTATTCTAGACCACCATTAATACACAGACCATTGTTCTATTTGTCCTTACTTTTCCACTTTTTACATATTTTTTCTGCTGACCAATCTCATGGCTGCTGTTTAGCTCTAACCACAGTTCTGCTGCCTCTAAGGCCTGTCTTTTGCAGCTTTCCCAAAACCCTCTGATTTTAAGGATTCCCACATTCCCCCATCTTTTCTCTCCCTGCTCTGCTGAGGAGGAGGGTGAGAGAGCAGTGAGGTGGGCGCCAGGCAGCCAGCCAAGGATGCCCTCCACACACAGCCTCCACTTGTGCTTTGGATGAAAAGGAACCTTAAATCCACAGGAAGCCAAAAATGTAACAGCAAAGAGCTTAAATGCCAACAACAGTGGGAGAGCTCTCTACCTGCACAGAAGTGTGACCCCAAATAACCTGATCATCCCACTGCTCTCAGGCATGACTCATGTAATTGTCCATCTTACAAATTGCTTGAAAATGCTGTGTTCTAGCAGCAGGGCTTCCAAAAAACTTCTTGGGGTTTTTGTTTGCTTTCTCTTTTTTTAAAAAAAAGCATGTTCATCTTTGACAGGAAGTCTTCAAAGTCACAGCTTCTAGGAGTAAAGAAAAGTATGAATCTCCCTCATGGACAAACTTCATTTTAACATCTGTACTATGTCTTTTAAAAGTGGAAATTTAATCAACATTCAGAATGATATGCTGAGAATTTGAGAGCTCTAGTTAAAAGCAGAGCCTTATATTTGATTTATTCTGTTTGTGATATTTTTCCCCTCACATAAAACAGACCCACGTTAAGGGTACTGTGCACATACCACTTTTGTTCAATTTGCTTCCTTAAAACAGTTCAAACAATATTTCATATAAGATTACAGTTGTACATAACTACTCTTCATTATTCCAAAGCACTTAACATTTGTCTTGCTTTAGAATTTGATGTAGAAGCTCCCACTGATATTTCTATCAGCAGAGTTAAGACAGGGCTAGCCAAGGTTTGAAATGTCTGCTCTTACTTATCCAGAAGTTCATTTTCTGTCATGGTGCACAGCAATTAAGAGAAATGCCTGTTCTGAAGGATGAATTAATAACTCCATTAGCCCTGATTTAATTCCAGGGAGAGTGACCACTATCTCTCTCCTTTGAGAGGCAGCAACAAATTGGGCAGGAGGTACAAATACCTCACCCAGCTCTCTAACTCTGGACACACAGACAGGGAGCAGCCTCCAGAGCTGCCACTTTGGGGACAATTTTCACACGCCCAAAGCCATTAAGAACAATTTGGAGTCAAAGTCACCGACCTTGAAAGTTAGGTCCGTGATTAATTTTATTGCCAGTCATTGCATTTTAAAGTAATGTTATGAATAAGAAATTGTACTTAGAATGAAGCATATGTGCAAGTCTGAAGACCTGGAAAAGACAAGTATTTAAGTATTTTCACTTTGTTCCTCACTATACATAACTCAGACAAAAAGACAATTCCTCTGAGAGAGAAAACTAAAAAAGGAATCCAGCCACCTTTATGGGCACAGCCCTTTATTAAAAAAGTAAATTGAAACTCAGCTGCCCATGTAACCTTTACCTCCCACTACTGAAGTATCTGTTAAGCTACTGGCTGATGGGATAAGCAAAAGGCTTGCTACTCATTTACTGGGTGACTGACTAGCAGGGCATACAATTTCAGTCATTATAATGACAATCTTGGGGGGTTTGTTATTGTTGTTTTGTTGTTGTTTTTTTTAAACAAGGCAGAATGATCGATCTGGCAGACACCTTAGAGAGAAAACTCTCATAAAGTAATGCTTGCATGACTGTTTCAAACTCAATTTTGATTAATTGACTATATTATACTTCATAGAATGACAGCATGAATAAAATATAGAGTGTTCTTCTCATGTAGTTCTTTAAATAAAAAAGTATCAGACAGCAATGGAAGTATCAAGTTTCAGAGTTGCACTCAAAGCGTGGAATATTCCTCTTAGAGGTAACATGGTCCTCAGGGTTTTATTCCCTATAAAATGCAAACCCAAGTAATAAAGCCCATTGTCAGTTCTTTGGTTTATGTATTTAGTCTTGAGGTTATGCTGTCCCTGGGCAACAATCACATTTCATTCTGCCCAGACTGGCAAAATAACACAGGCTTTTTATTTGATTTGATGCTATAATGGATAATTAATCCAGATCAGATGGTTTAAAGCAAAGAATGCTTATTTCAGTGATGTACTTGATCTGTTGACAAAACACTATTCTAACTACACTTCCTTAGAAGAAAGTCAGCCTGCAATGCTAACACAAAAAAAGTCTAAATTTCCTACATATGAAAGTGCATTCCAGTTTTTAAATATCATCTCTGAAGTGTTGTTACACAGATGAATATAGTAGCTACATTTATCACAAAGCTTATTTACAAACACTAAAAAACTTGAAGCACATTGTTAGTATGAAGATGCTAAGAAAAATAAAATGCATTTTTGAAGAAAAATGTCTCATTTTATTTTTTACCAATTTACTAAAGAATTTGGCTGCATAGCATAGGTTGGGGCGGAAAAACTATAAAATAGAAATTTTTTTCTTCTTAATCAATAACTCATAAATTGATACTAGAAGCATATTCTTTAAAGGGTTATTATAATGGTAGCAAAGATGTTTTGATTAAAGAGCTTGGAATTTACTCTACCAGAAATACACAAAGCTAACACTCGCTGTGTTGGACACTTCACGTGACAATTATGCAGGATGGGGTAAAACAGTGAGAAAAAGGCAAAGCAAATAATTTGCAGTCAACTTCTTCTCCTTGCTAATATGCATCTGTGAAAGGAAGGAGCACAAAGGAGGAGGACAGACATTCAGTCACAGATCCTGTGTGTGAAAGTGCCCTGGGAAACAGACTCTCCTTTTTGTCAGTAGAGTTCCTACTACAAGAGAACTTTCCTCCTTGGCTGGCTTCCTCTAGATGAAAACGTGACTAGAAGTGGATGAATGTGTACAAATGGTGTTTGACATCACTGAATTCAAGCCATTCTCTGTAGGATATCCAGGGAAAAAAAAAACCAAACCAGACCATACCATTTATCCATATTAAGGGTAGGATGTTGTGACCTATTCCAACAACAAAACAAGAATAGAGAGGATAAATCGCCAGTTTGTCTGTATGAAACAAATGTCAGCTGAGATTCAAAATCACTAAAAGTCAATGCTGTAAGGGTGTTTCTTGAAATGACTAAAAGTTGTTTTACAATATAACAGCGGTTTTGAACTAAAAGCTTTGAGATTCTTATGTAACTGTACTGTATGCATCTGAAAGGCTTTCAGTTACCAACTATCTTCATATTGTCAGAGTGATTAGAATATGAGCACTATTCAAAGTTCAAAAGCACAAGGAGGCTTTCTAAGAAGCTGTTGTTTTTTTTTTGTTATTGTTGTTCCACATTTGGAACTCTGTATCTTAAGAGAGCTCACTTGCCTCTAATGTCTTCTAAACCCATGAAGCTTTTCACAGCCTGGAAGGACTTGTGGACATAAAACAGTATTCCAAAAACATTGAAATTGAAAAAAATTCCTTGAAAACACACAGGGAAAAGAACCCTCCAAGAATTCACGAAAACATGTTTTTTTCATCCTGTTACCCCTCTAAAACTGCCAGCAACATGATAAATATCAATCCTCAAACATTACTGTAATATCAGTTCCTGAAATGGCAAGTATCATGATCACAGTTTGGATTACTTTTTAAGATGGATTCATTCTACATTTAACAACTAGTCTTTCAGAATGGTAATTCAAGGGCTACTGTAAAAGACAGATCATTCTGATTCCTCCTCATTTTAGTCAGTGTTATTTTCTTGAAACAGTTCTCTATGAAAAACAGTGCAACATTGATGAGATTTTGGATTTGTTAATTCTGCCTCCAGGAAAAGACATTGTGTTAGAAAACATATCCCCCATCAGTTAATGTGCTTGTGTCAGGGAAAGTCAATTAGTGTTGTCATCTTATTGCAGGGGTTCCATACTCTTGTCTCCTCACCACAAAAGTTTCACATCTTCTTGGTGTTTCTTGTGGGCAGCTCCTCAGAGCACTGACTCTTTCTCCTTCACAAAGCAGCCAACTGACACCAGTTCCCTTCTCAACCCACCACCCCCCTCTTTTATAGCACTCTTCTTCTCATTGGTTACAGCTGTGGCCTGTTCCTAATCTTTGATAATTGGCCCAGCTATCACTCCTTTGGGGTAAGATTACTTTCTACACAATCTTTATTTTCTTATGTTTTATCCCCCTACAAATTAGGATTCTGAAAGAGCATTTGCAGTTTGTTCCACTCACATGCAAAACCATCTCAAAGCCTTTTTAGGCTGACTTGTTTCTGTGTTACCATTCACATTTAGCAACTTGTTGATTAGCATGCTGTGTGATGGGGTACATTTTCCCTGGAAAAACAGGCTAATGGGTGTTCCTTAAATATATGTTCTGCACAAAGAACACCTTAACGGAAAAAGGTGCAATGGGAAAGTCACTCCCTGCTGCCTCTTAGGAATGTGGACCATCATGTCTTTTATGCCTGTATAACATATTTGCTATTTTTTACCCTCCTTTGTAATATATTTAAGAATTAATACATGGAAATAATGTCATGGGGGTTTCAACACTTACTAGAAAGAAGAGGTTTCACAGGTAATAAAGCAATCAGCTGCAGGCATGCAAACAAGCTCGTTATCATCTATACAAATATGTTCAGCTATTGTCTCCAAACCTTTGTGTTTCTACAAAGGTATTGAGCTTCAAATATAAATCTCATTTTGATGTCACTGATTCTCACAACTTCAGTGCCAACAGTGTCTTAGTGCCAGTTCAAAATTAAGAAAGAAAACTACAGCAGTGTCTGGGGCAGCCCTGGTTATGAACTCCTCCCAAAATTCCTTGTAACAGAGACAGGAGTAGTCATATTTTCACAGAGGAACATGAGGAAGAAGGTAGCCAGAAACTGCAAAAGAAAAGAAAAGGAACTCCACCATGGCAGCTGAGAGAACAGTACTGTCAGTATTTTGGCCTCTAAGGTGACAGTCTGAATCCTGCCCTTCCCATCACAAAACAGCTGCACAGCTCTTTTGGAGACAGCCCTGGCAAATTGAGATGTTACTCCCCACCAGCAGTTAAACTACCACAGGAGATTATGTTTAAGACAGCCAGGTTATTTTAAATTGACACTTAAGGTATACTGCTCATCTGTTTTGGTTTTGAATCAAAACAGATTAGAAACATTCAAAGAATCTGTTAACAGCAATTTGGCTGCTCAGAGAACAGAATCCAGCTCAGTAGCAGAAAAGAAAAATTGTTCCAACTATAAATTGAACAAAATTCTGTGAACCCTCAGAAATGGAAAGTGAAAACTAACATGCTGAGCAGAAATGTTCATAACATCAATACTCTGAGCAAGGCATCTAGTTTAACTGGAAACCAAAACACACAGGAGAAGATAATTGCTGCAATTCCAACTCAAGACAATTTACATTATGATGACAAAGGCCTCTCTGACATTCCAAGACTAAATCCTAGAAATCCTTCCTAAGTCTGGTCACCATAGACCAGATTTATCATTAAGCAAGAGCAGGGTCACTATTTTACTAAAAGAATTGTCAGAGAAAAATCTGTTGACTCTCCATTTTAAATGCAGCAGCAGAGACTATTCAAGATGTGAGAGATATGATCTTGTTGTCTCTGTTGTCCAAGAGGAATAGTATTGAAGGATAATTCAAGTCAGAAGGGACCTCAGGAGATCTCACAGGGTAAGGTCAGCTACGAGATCAGATCTGGATGCCCAGCAGTTTACCCTGTTGGAACATTAAAAATTCCAGAGGTGGAGACCACACAACCTCCCCAAAGAATGCATTTCGGTGCTTTCATAGACTCCTTGTAAAGTTGTATCCTTATGTCCAGTGCCTGTACTGGAGGAGTGTTCAGAATTCCTGCAGATGTCTCACTCAACAGCCGCACTGCTGCAGAGCTCTTGCAGAGTCAACACAGGGCTAATTTCAGCCTCATTCTCTAAGATACTGTCATTAGCATAAAGCAGCCTTTAAATACCCTTTGTTCACAGTTCAAAATCTCTGCTCCAGGATGGAGTAAATTATCTAGGCATCCTGAGAAGAACCAATTTCACAACTTATAGATTCTTTATGACAAGGGCACAGAAATTCCAAATTTACCTTAGGCTACACCTGACGCAAATGTGTGGGTAGAAATGTTATTTAGGTACTTAAAATAGGGAATTCAAGCAAAAGCATGCCACCTCACGGGAGTCTTTCTTGCATTCTTTCTCAGCAATTTGTCTAAATGGAATAAATTTTCTCCTTTTATGCTTATCCTTTTTACACAGAGCTTCTTTGATATAGAGGACACGGATGAGGATGGAAAATGATAATATTTTATTTGCTCCTTGTACAGAGAGGGAAAATGCTTTCGAGACTTGTAAGTACTAGTCACATTTTACAAGAAAGTATTTGAAATCTTTAGAGAGATTACATGATTTCCCAAAGTCTCCTAGTGAGATAATGGTTGAAACAAGAACAGAGCTACATTACTTCATCCAGTATACCCAGTTCTAACCCATCCTCTGATTTAATTCCTCTCCTCTAATATTAGATATTAAAAGTTAACAGGCTCAGAGAGTAATGACCATGTTCCTGGAACAGAATCCAACAAAGATGACTTAATACATAGAAACCATTCCTGGGAGAGGAAGGCTCTGAGCATTTGGGAGACAAGGAGAGGACTCAGGTGAAGCATGGTCAGTGTTTCCATTTTTCCCTAGCCTCCTCTGTTTGGATGGTGCTGGTTAACAAACACCAGCTGAGATGATCTTTGGCCTGACCAGTACAGCTATTTATAGTTTACCTCCAGTATGTGTGCTAAGCATAGAGAATTGGATAAATCACTGAATCACCAACAAAGGAGACAGCGCTGTAGAAAATGGGAACGTTTGGCTATCGGGATATTGCAGGAAGCCAACTGTTTAAAGTGTTTTGCCTCAGATTCCTAGACTTTTGGAGTTACTATAACAACACATCAGCACCACCTAAAAAATGTTTTCCCTCCTTCCTTTCTTATATATGCACAAGACTAAAGTGTTTTAGAAAATCTGATATAATTGAGGAACCTCTGAGCAAAGAATAATGTTGACCAAAGCTGGCACAACTTTGCAGTCTCTCAGACAGGGCTGTATTGCATTCCTTGGTCACTTAATTTTCATAAAAGGGCTTTAGCCTTACATCCTATTTCCCAGGATCCTCAACAGCAGTGGAGGTTTCTACCTAGATACAGAGGAATTCACTGATGGACAGCTTTGGACGGTGAAGAAAGAGCATCTTCATTCAGCAGCACTGGGAAAAGCTTGGAGCCAAGAATGGCCCAGAATAACAACTCCATAGGGGCAGGATTTGCATATTAACAAGGGTGGGTGCAGAGGCTTTGCCTTCAGAACAGTTTTGGCCCCTGAGGAACAGGATGTTACTCTACACATCTGATTACATGTGGATAATATCAATGTGCCAAGCATAATGGCAATATTCTGCTCTTCAGGGAAATCAAGATGCTACTGAATATATAATGTGATTATTTTAGGGTAATATTCCAAAAAATAGCCTGGCTGATCCTACTGGAAATGGGAGAGGAAAGACATAAGGGGCTGCCTACATTATTAAACTGCTGTGGAAACTGCGATGAATTGTCAGAATACAAACAGTATTTACCTTCTTCCTAGCCCTTCTCTAATATCCAGTCCCAGCTAGACATTTGTTTAAGCTCCATGGCTTGGCTCTGATGACAGGCATAGAACTCATATAGATGGGAGAAGCCACACTGCTGGAGCAGACCCAGTGCTGACCTTTCCCTGTGATTGTTCATTCCTGTACTTGTGAGAGCCTTGCTTGTTATTTTCTACTATCTTAACCTATTGACCAGAAAGAACTTCCACATAGTCTATACAGATAAATCAACTGATGCTTTAAGGGGGAGTTTGCTGCAATATTATTCTATAACAAAAACTTCTAACTACTCTTAGTACAATTTAACACTCAGGCTAATCGGTTAAGAAAGAGAGAAAGAGAAGAAATAGGCTATAAAATAAGGTACATTACTAAAACTCACTGTAAAGTTCTTGTGTTTATTAGAAAAAAAAAGATATACTGCACTTGTCTCCTGCCCAGATACCGATCTACCCTCAGAACTGGAAAATAAATTTTTGATACATCTTATTTGATGTCTTACTGGCTGTGTTATATATTCAGAGCAGATAGTCTGAAGCAAAGAACAAAGGCTGCGTAATTTGAACTTTAACTCATACTTCACAGGTCGATGCCTCACTCAGCCTGCAAGAAAAAGCCATTATTGCACTTGAGCTAACAATATTATAAAGGGGGTCAGTGACACACCATTTCATTGGCAAAAATATGTGCAGTAAAACAAATTAAACTAAAAATAATTTATTTTCTTAAAAACACCACCACTTCAACCACCTGACTGAAGAATTGTTCAAAAGCATAAAGGAACACAGTGACATGACATTAGCTGCTTGAAATCTTAACCCTGAAGTACTTCTGACTACAGTTGTGATTGAGCCTCTTTTTTAATTTTAATGCCACATTTTTCACTTTGTGTCACTAATTAGATGCTTTTCGGACAAAAATTTTAAACAATGACAGCTTCAAAACAAACAGGGTGACCCATTCCTAAGTAATGTTAATTTAATTCTACCACTTTTGGTTATTTCTGTTTTTAACAGTGGCTGCTTTCATGCTTGGAAACAATTGCTGTGCCTTTTGGAACAGGTAAATTGCTCCAGTGAGTGACAAGTTAGTCCTCTTACTGTGAGACTGGAAGCTGTTCCTTCCATCAGAAGTGAACTGCTTGGAAGAACAGATTTTATGCTTCACCAAGTTTTTTCCTGCCTGTATACAAGAGGACATTATCTCACTGGTGCTACAGCTATAGAGGAAGGGGAAAAGGCCCTGTGTGACTGATGTGCAAAGTGCTCAGCCAGAACCTGCTGCTTAATGAGGGGGACAGGAAAAGGACAGAAATCTCCTTTCAGCAGCTCGTGCTTTCTGTGGAGGGAACCACTCCAAAACAGAGCAAAAAATTTGGTCTTTGGTACAGAAAAGCATCCCCCAGCTGTTCCCATGAGACATTCTTTTCCTTGAAGTCCCTGAATTGGAGCATGTCCTAGAAACATTTATAGATTGTGGAAATACTTGACCTAATATAAAACAGGGGAAAATTTCCCACTCACAATTCCCCAGCTCAGTCTCATTTTGCATTTCCACCTGTTAATCAAAGTGAGAATCAAAACACCTAATTGGAGCCTTTGAACAAAAATCAACTTGTAAGCCAAGGCATTTGCTCATGCTTACCCAGGTCTGCCCCAGTCTCCCATAAAGCACTGCTTTATTTATCAGGACAGACTAATTAGCTGCTTGTGTTCAGCTTTGAGCAAAGCAAAGAGGCTGGAGAACTGCTAGAGACACATTGCAGCAAATGTAAAAGCAGCTGGGGCAGCTACACGAATTCATCCACTGTGGGAAAAGAAAAGTTTAAGCCAGTAAATGCAGTATCAGACAGTGCTTGACCTTTGAAACTGTGTCAGCCTTGGTGGGAAAACAAATATTCTGCTTGTCATTAACGGGCGTCTCTTCTGCGTGTGAACAACAGGCTATTGTGCCACAGAAAAAAAGAAATGTCCTCAACATCTTACATTAATCCTCTCTTGGGGGAGTACAGGGAGAAATGTGAGGTGGGGGCACACACAAAAAAAAGTCCCCAAAAGATCAATGCTGCTATTGTTTTCTTTAAATAAAAAATCGTAACATCACTGTAACAAGTTCAGTTTTAGGTTCCATCTTCCAGGAGACTCCAAAAGCAAGGGTGTTTGAATATTTAAACTTACAACATGTGTATAATCACCTAAAAGCCATGAGGGTGGAAAAGAATAGCTCGGATGCAATGCAAAACCCTAGGCAAGAACAGAGAAAAACTACGTAAAAACCAACATTGTCCTTGAATGTCTTCCCCTCCTAACTTTTTTTATTAATTTGCAGTTAATGACCAACATCACAAATGCTAATTTCATTTGCAATATTGTTTTGGAAGGTCAGAGACTGCACACAAATAGCTTAAGGTGAAATAGCATAAGAATGAGAATGTTATTCCAACTCTAATACACCTGCTGAAGCACAGTTAGACACTGAATTGACTCTTCTCTTTTTAGAGGACACCAAACACTGTGTGATGTCAAGATAATTAATCATGTTGTATTATTAATCCAGCATTTAAAAAAAATCTTTTACCTGAATCTTGATAAGAAAACTACTTTAAAAATTATATTAGCCAATATGTCCCTGTTGTCTTATCATAGGAAATAAAGCAGTTTACTTGTGAAATCAAGCATAAAAGGCAAGTGTCTCAAATGATTAGTTGGCTGTATATAAAATGGAATGCATGTCTATTTATATTACTTGATAGGTTATATGTATGCACTGCAGAGACCATATTAAGAAATCAAATCAAATCAGAATATGACAGCTCTTGAGCTGATCTTATCTCACACTTCCTAACTGCAGACAGGCCAATCTGCTTGGTCTAGAACATTCCAAAGCAAGTGTCTTGCTTAGACCCCTCTAAATCAGGTAAACTAAGGATGACACCCTGGCAAGAGCATTCCTGCAGTAAAACACATGGGGAAAAATGAACCTTCTGTCCAGTTCTTACAACAGCTGCAGGAGAAGCACCAGAGATAAAAACCTGCCTCAGTATACAAATCCTCCTGAGCACTCACTGCTGTGGTTTCTGTAACTGCAGCTTCTGCAGCACTTTTTGTCAGGGGGTTCCTTGCCTGGCAGTGTTCATTAGGAGACTTTATATCAAGGCACTGACGCTCTCCATCTGTTTTGAGCACATTGCCAGAGTAAATCAGCTTAAAGCAAGTTTATCCACCCCTTGCAAGATTAGGAGAATCCTCATTTGGCAGGAAAACATCAATTCTCATGTGGTCCATTTCCAGGGATGCAAAGCAACTTAAAAAGAAGGCAAGCAGACGAGTGCAGAGTGCCAATGTGTTGCCTCCTGCCCACAATTCTCCAGTAGCTGTAGGTCGGTGGATTCACACCTCTCATCTCTCTGCAAAGAGGAGGTTAAGGTGCTTTTATTTTTTATCACCAGAATTCTGTATTGCTGCCCTCTGTCAAACTGAATTGTGTAAGTCACCCATGAAAGAGATGTTACTTGCAGAGTTTTTGTACCTATAGCATGTCTAACTTTTGCCCATTTACAAATCCAATTAAATCACACTACACCAGCACACATATCAAAACCTGACATAAAAATATAACTAGCAAAGACTCCACTTCAAATTTGTTGAATTACAAGAATCCTTGTCCTACCCTATACCTTTTGGATTTTTTGGTTTTAAACTGAGACTTGAAGGAAAGCATGCAGAAAGAAAATCCACATGGAATTGTATGCATTCATTCATATCCACTAAAGAAACAACACTCCAAGGAGTGCTGCCAAGGACAGAGGCTACACCTTAACAGGTAAGGGAAAGGATTCATGTCCACTTTTAATAAAGAGTTGGTTTTAAGGATTCTTTTTAGCTACTTTTTTCTAAGTTTTAATTTTTTAACGGTAAAGAATTATTAAAGACTAGCTAAACTGCTATTAAAGGTTTAGGGACTTAAAATGTGAGCATTTTTGTTTATCATCATAAAATTTATGCCAAATCAGTGTGTCTGTTCATCAATTCAGAAAAATGTGTTGAAATAAAATGTTCATGACACAAGCCTCTCAATTGGATTGCTGCATTGAGCATGCATGGCGGAAGTAATCCAAAAACAAATGTTCAGATTTTTGTACATAAACACAGGTTTTATTTTTTAAATTATGGCATTTTTAAGGAGGGAGATATTCTGTCCAATATTTCTGGATTGTATTCGACTTACTACAAATTCTTTTGATATTTATAAAAGTAAACTGGAAAGATGTGCAATTTCCCTGAAGCTAAAATCAACCACTCAAAGAGAGCAAGGGGTGGGTGTTCTATCTTCTCCCACCCACTGCAGAGGCAGAAGACAAACCTTCCTTTCCAAAGTCTCCAGTCCACATGGACACAAACACTTGAGACTGCACTTCTAACAGCCAGACCATGCTCTGTCTTACAAATAAGCAACTGGTCCCATTCAAGCATCTATTAATTAAAGGCTCCAATATAGATTTTCCTTCAAAGAAAACCTTCATGCATCTACTCCACTAGTGCTTACAGAATTCCAGTTTATACTTCATGATCAAACAAAGCATTGTAAAGTTTTTTTCTTTAAAATCCAGTCCCCTTCTGTTTATCCTCTTTTTATCAGGTTTTTTGAAACCAAATTTGAATTATTTATTTTTATATGGTCCAGGGTTGTATATTTATTAATAAGATCAATGTGATTAAGATGATTAATAACCTCAAACAGTTCTCATCCCTGATAGAAGGGATGAAGAGCAAGGCAGAGATTCAGCAAGAGGCATTCTTAGTTTCCATGTGAGGCCTCAAGTTGGAGTTTAAATATTACTTAATCATTGGGCTATGCCATGGAAAAAAGTGCCTTTGTAGGCAACAGACTTCATTTTATAGGCTTTTTTCCCCTGTATATTTTAGACTTACTTTTTCCCTCTTATCTCACCCTATTTTCTGTAGAATGTTTTGTGAAAGACTTCTGCTCATACTCGTGTCTGAAGTAACCTTTAGTGTTTTCATAGCTTGAGCAATGTTTCCATGAGGTGTTTTATGTCCATTGATACCCCATAAACAATGCTGGGTCCTGCTGTTCTGTTAGAATAAATCAGCATAAGCTCCTTGCCTGCAGAACTAAACTGGCTCACATTTGCTGTAAATTTGGCCAACTCTTTATTTAGGGGTATACAAATCTGAGTCCAACTGCTGAAACTTGGAGCTGCATAAAATGCAGTGACCATGAGAAACTCCATGCTTCTCAAACTTAGAATTGATATAGTTTAACTCTCCAAGTCTGAAGTCTGAAAGGATCCCAGTGAATTCAGTTAAAATGGAGCAAAAAGAAAAAAATAAAAAAACTCCACATAACTTTCTGCCAAATGCTATACAAAACTTTGAGTTTAATTCAAGGTCAAGATAAAAATGAGACTTAGAGAATAGGCAGACTGGTAAAAGTCACTATCTCAGTTAAAGAAGAGAGGAAGGGAGACCAAAGCACACAGAAAGCATCCATGATAAAAGCAAGGGACCACCTGGGGGACAGAGCGCTTGGCATCACTCAGCCATGATCCACTACACCTGGAAATACACAGAACAAGGGATGGTGGCAGCTCTTCCCTGGGGATGATACCTGAGAAGAGTAACAGGGCAGAGCAGGCTGTGCTGCCCCCACAGCAAAGGTCTCAGCTCAGAAAGAGCCACCAAAACACAGGAGATGTCAGTATTTCTATACCAATGACAAGTGCTGCAACAAGCTTGTTTAGAGGAAGCGTCACCCACACAGAGCCCTGGATTCCCACAATCTGTCCAGAATAGCAAACACCTCAGTCTTGAGTGCCTCAGAGTAGCAGCTCTGGTGAGCAAGTGACCAGGTTTGTAACAGGCTCAGCCAAAGCCGCCTCTCGCCGTTCGCAGTCTCATTCTCAGGATTTCAGCTCTTGCTGCTGTGAGGAGCCCTGGGCCAGGAACCAGCACTGAAATTCACACCTACAGACAGACCAAGTGCAGAGCTGATAAACTGCTGGGGTGGTGCCTGGATCCTGGTGTTCTGTGAGCACAGAAGGACCAGCACCCCGGCTGCTTCACGTGTGCCACCCGCCCTGTCTGCACCGCTAACATTTGTCACATCACATGTAGTCCCTTCACAGCAAACTTCTGCTCTGAGATAATGCTGAGCATTATCTCTCTCCTGAGTGAGAAACTTAATGTCCTTTGTGCTTTCATAATCTCTTCAGCAAGGCCAGAGTAAATCAAGGAGGAACTGGAGTCATATTTTTAATTAGAATAAATACACCAGTTATGGTTCCCCTGGCCTGATCATGCACACAATACCCCCACACATCATATATGATGTAAATAAACAGCTGTAAATAAAGATTTGCACTTGGAGGAAGCTGTGCTTCAGACCTTGAAGCACTATGTTTCCCTGAGCTAGGCAGTGAGCACTCTGAGCTGTGATCTGGCAGCACAATTTTTCAGGATCTGTGTGTATCAGGTCAGCAAACACAGAGGAAGAAGAAACCAGGATGTACTGCAAAGAGGGCAAGCAGAAAAACAAGTGAAAAACTGTAAAATAAAGAGCTTTGGGGGGAAGAAATTTGCAGAAATGGGGATAATATGCACTTGAATGGAAAGGAGCAAGTAAAAATTTGGGACCATAAATGTGCTTCAAAAAGCTCAGTTAATATATAATGCCATAGGATTTAAAGAAGTGATTTAAGCAACTGTCCCTATGTTTGCTCCATCTTCCACTCCTCAATTCATATTTCTGCTGATGTAACCTCCCCTTGGCCACCAAAATTGTTTTACTGGGCAATCTTCTCTTCATACTTATTTGATGGGTTAAATACCATAAAGTTTCTACATATTGCATACCATCTATAAGCTCATATATATGCACACCATATTGGGTAAAAACAATACATGAAAAGCCTACCAACTTTGCATTACAGAAATAACTTTTCAGCTCATTCCTAAGTATGTCACTCATGGAACAATATACAGAGACTTTATTGCTTCACTCAGCTCAATGATTTGTGTGAAAAATTCCCTAATTTTTTTTAAACTTTGGATCTTTTCCATAAGTAGCAGCTATTCAGAATACACAAACTGAGAGATGCTGACAAATCTGCCATCAATTTTATAGAAAAAAGGACTATCTGCTTCTTCATCTTTTTTTTCCCCTAACTCTTAACACTGTTTAATCTCAGGCTTTTTTCAACAGCTGATAATGGTAGTGAACATACTTTGCTGTGAAGTTTTCAGCTGCAATTTCTTCAAGGTTATTCACAGTGTTTTACTGAATCACCTTTAACATTAGTTGATTAGTGCAGTGTAAAATTGATTCATGACAGATCAGTTTCTAAAATGGTCTAGGAATGGTCTAATCAAAGGCAAGAAGGAACCTTCTAGGGCAGGCTCCAATTAAAGTCAAAACAATACAATCCTAGCTCCATACTTAAATGAAATTACATTTCAGCTTCTTACAAAAGCATGAATTGAAATTACATTTCAGCTTATAAAAAAGAATTATTTGGCAGATCAGTTACTTACAATGGTTTCATTCCTAAATATTGTGCCATTCTGTGTTCTGCTGCTACCAAACTATCAATAAAATCCTCATCTCTTATAATTGAATTAAAAAACTCTCTGCCTAAATGTGATCTTTTTATACCTTGCTCTCAAGTGGACTGCAAATCAACTTATCTTAGACCTCAGTTTGGTTTCAATCAAACCAAAACTTCAAGGACTGTATTTAAGCAGTCCTGTGATTTAAAAGCTCATGAAGAAATAGCATCAAAATCATCTCTGGCATTTGCAATTCTCCTGACATTAAGGCTTGCATACATGTACTGGCCTAAAAGCTGTAGCATCATTTATTTGAACTTTAAAAACAAAAATCTAAGCTTTCTTGTGAGAAAAGTTTGATTCAATTGCATTTTCTCCTAGTGTGAATGGCAACTTGAAAATAGATAGACGTTATTCAAAGAATATAGGACTACTGGAGCAAAACCAGTTCATTTCACTGAGTTGTTTGTAAGCTTAAGAGAACAGATAAATTAATTTTTTACAGAATGTGGACCTCTTCCCCACAAAGAACTGCAACAGGAAGGAAGCACTCAGTGAGCATCCCACTCAAGAGGGTGAATGTGTTTAAGTAATTCTATGTCATCACTATCTGCAAAGTCTCAACCCTCAACAAAACATCACCAAAAAAAAAAAGTCTTGCCAACTCTAATGCAGATGCAACCTTATTCTTCCTTACCAATAATTCAACAGTGCAGAAAAATTTTTCAATAAGAAACAGCCCACCCCTGGAATCCTAAAAAACAAATGAAGGGGAAAAGCAACACCCAACCACAGCAAATAAGTTTGTGGGTTTTTAGGGGGTATTCATTTCACAATGAATTTCTTTTCAACAGAAAGCTCTTTACCTCAGTCCAAAAAACAGACAAGGAAAACTGCTTCCTCAAAATCTGCTACCCACTTTGTCACCTACTTGTTATTCCCTTCCTTTTCGTGCTCGATTTGAGATTTTGTCCTGTACAAAGGAAGGGGATGTTTCTGGCAACAACCTGTCTTCAAATTCTGCAGAGACTCAAACCCTTCTTGTCCTGTCATCATAATGACAAAGCATCACAGTTTGATGCTGATGGGAAGAGACAAATTCTGTCTACAGAAACACAACTGGCTGCACGATTTGCAAAGGAACTTGGTGCGTAGGGCTTATGTGGCAAGGTTTTGGCAGTGGGGGCTGTGAGAGGGCAGCAGGAGCTGTCCCACCTTGGGCAGAGCCAGGTCCAGCTGGCTCCAAAATGCACAGCTGAATAAACAGAGCTTGGGCCCGTTTTCCCAAGTTTTCTCCATGGTCTGTACACCTTGATAAATAATTACACATAAATAATTACCTTCTGCATCTCAGAAGAAGCAGTAGTGTTGTCTTATATATCAAGAGTTCTATTATCATTATGGTGCAAGAGTTCCATATTGCCAGAGTTTCATACCTCCTCAATGTTTCTTGTAGGCAGCTCCTCTAAGCACTGACTGTTCCTGGTCCTTGCAGCAGCCATCTGACTCCAGATCCCACCAATCCACCCTTTTATACCACTGTTCTTATTTGCTACAGGTGTGGCCTGTTAACATCAGGCCTGCTCCTAATCTTCAGTAATTGGTTCAGCTGGAACTCTTTAGGGGATAGGATTACATTCTATACCACCTTCATTTACCCATACTGTATCCCCCTGCACAGCAGCATATTGAAATTCCACTGTTTCAGGGAAGTTCTTTCCCTGACTAAATCCTGGCAAGAGTCAGTGTGGTGCTAAGCGAAAAACAAGCCTTTGGAGGTTCAAATTTGTTATCTCTGGAAAACTGTAGAAAGAAGAGTGGCATCAGTGAGAGTAGTGCAGATTTTCAAAGGAGAAAAAAGACCAAAGCCTAGCACAGTTTTACCAAAAAATATACACACACACATGTGACTTCTACCTCCTCACAAAATTGCTTATTTTCATTCTTTCCAGCAGCAGGGATCACAACTGTGAGCATCCTTCCTACCACATTAGTGTGAAATCAGCTCTGAGGAGGCAGTGGCAGATGCATCATTAAAAATGTGAGTTCAGGTGCTGGCCCCAAGCTGTCCCTGGGTTGTGCTCTGAGGTCTCCCATAATTAGTGATGAAGCAGCTTTCAGATCACTGCGAGCACATCTGCAGCAGAGCAGGTGGGGAAACCAGTCCCATCACTCGTCCCAGCATTTCTTCCAGGTTTCATATTTACAGCAAAACTCTCCCTCTGCACGGACTAAACCAAACTCAGAAACCCAACACTCTCACACACCACCACCAAGAAATCCTTAAACACTGCATCCAGTTGGGAACCTCTGCTTTGTAAGTCTTTAAAAGTTCATTCATGACATAAATTAAAATTCATGCATTGAAATCAGAGCTGAGGCACTGGGGCTCCTGAATCTTCCATGTCTTGTGCATGAACACCCTTTCCACAAACAGTAACATTAAAATAAAAACCAAACCAAGAAACCAAAACTGAACTGGCAATGAATACAAAAGGTCTGTTAGTGTCATTACCAGGAGAATTTCCAAATCAAATAAAAATATGCCAGAAATCTCCCAGAATTTTTGGGTATAGTTGGTTGTTTTTTTGTATGGGAGTTTGGGGTTTATTTTTTTACAAGTCCCTTTTTATTCCTCAAGAATTTAATCTTACAGTGTGCTGAAACAGTTTCATGGCTTCCAGGTACTGTAACAACAAAGGCATCAGGTTTCCTAACTGGCACAGGAACTACTGAAGAAGCTGTATCATATCTTAAAGTGCCAATTTTAATGAAAGCTTATCTCACCTCATTGTCTTAATGACAGGTTGTATAATTCTATGTCAAACCCCTCAAAATGTTGCCTGGTACTAAAAACATGTCTCAGCTATCACTACCTTCCACTTTTCAGGTAGTGATTTTTATTCTCATGTTTTTTATTTAGTCAAGACTCAGGCTTACCTGATTCCCTTTATATAAAACACAAGACTTTCAACCACCAGCAGATAGTTCCCTGGGCACATGTTCTGGAATAAAACATTTGCGTGATTGTTTTTTATTTCCTCTTGCCTCAGTCAGGTTTCAGGAATTGAGCTGCTTGTACTCCTACCCTGTAGGGATTAACTTAATGACTTGCTTTGTTCAATCTGTTTTGTGCATCCCAAAGTCAATGTGATGCAGTGAAAACCAGATGGGGGCTGAGGAGAGGGGAAAAAGTCAATCATTTCACCAATAGCACACAAGTAGAGACTGTACAGAAACTGGTTGGACTGTCTGAAAGCTATTTTATGCTTGTCCAGCCTCTGTCCCCTGAAAATAATACCCCAGTTTCAGTCCCACTGTTCTGTCACTGCACTTGCTCCTACTAGCATACAAATACACATATTACAAATAATTTTCATTGTATATCCATATTTTTCTAGAAAACACAATAATACATCTTAAATTAATTCATCTCCTCCTCACCCCACCTGAGTGAAAAATTTCATTCTTCAGAACATTATTTACTTGATTACAGGTTGGAGCTGGGATATGGGTTTGTAGAGGCCCAGAGAAGTTGACTTTATGCACGGGGTGGACTGTGGAGGTGCATCCTCACCATGAGCTGAGAAATGCTTCTGAGTTCGTCAAAATCACTGTTCCCAGAATTAACAGGTGTCCAAAGAGCACCTGGTTTTTAAACCATCAGCCTTGGAAAGTTATTCACACCGTGCTTGTAGCTCCTGGAGAACAGCACAACCCAGCAGAGCACAAGTGCAGGAATGAGGCCAAGAAGTGGCCATGGACTGAAGGGGAGGATTAAGACCCCCCCAAAGACCCCCTAAAAGCCTCTGACCCATTTCCAGGAAGCACATGAGAACTAATTTGCACAGCAAGTGAAAAACCTGTCCACAAATATGTGCCAAGCCTGGGCATTGCCCCCAAGACCCTGGACATCTCCTCAGCCAGACCAGCACAGCTGGATTGATGCTGAAATCAGGACGGAAATCCCTTCAGCTGGAACCTGCACTGGTGATCTCTTTTCTCTCTCTCTTCCTATTCTTCTCTCCATTTTCCTCTCTCTTTTCCCCCTCTCTCTCCCTTCTTCTCTCTCCCCCTCTTCAATCCTTCTTCTCTCCTTTTACCAATAACCCAAAACCCACTGCCATGTGCTTGCACAGCAGCTAGAGACTAATACACCAATTTCCTTGCCAAGGGTGTAATTTACAAATAAAAATTTCTGATTGTTTGTGGCCCCTCTGATTTTTGTTGTTCCTTTCAATCATGAGCATTTCTGAATCCTATGTGTTTCCTTCCCTTTAAGGGTGGGTGGTCACTGGGATTCAGGAGCTCCACAGCTGTTATCAAATGTACAAAATGTGGCTAGGTGCTGCAAGGAATGGAAAATTAGGTTTTCTAAGCTTCCCCAAACCTTGCTTTTTTTCTAAGTATGTGTAAAGGTACTATGAGAATTGCCTCTTTTTTTTACATCAGCCTGAGCTCAGAGGAGGGAGGGAGTAGTGTGGAAAGAATAGCGGAGAAAAAATGAGACAAACTTCCAACAGTAAGCACCTCCAAACAGCTGAATGCATCCAGAACTCACATCCAGAGCTGTGACTGTTCTTACTGTATTTCTGGGCCTTTAAAAGAAGGAGCAATAGCTCAGGTCCTAAGCCATTCTTAAGTATTAAGAATGTTTATTTCAGCTTTGTGCCTGAAGCTACTCAGAATTAATAGCACTTTTTGCTCATGGCAATTTCTTTTTTATTTATTTTATTACTTTATGAGTAAATTTGTTCTTAATAATTTTCTCTGCAGGGAATGGGAAGACATTTATTTCCACAAGGAGCATTTCTCTTTCCTGGGGGTTCTAACAGTTACATTAAAAAAAAAAGAAAAAAAAAAGTAAAAAGTTTTAAAAGAAGGATATATACACGCCTCTCACTGTGAAATACCATCTTTTTTTTTTCCAAGTACTGACAGCGAATTGGTTCTTTTAATTCCCAGGCATTTCAAGAACAGCATGAGACTTGCAAAGGCAAGAGAAAACAATACAGAATAAAAAGTACTGATTAACTTGTGGTGGCTCATTGAGTCAGAATGTGGTTCCCTACTGAGCTGCCTCTAAAAATCTTAAATCATCCTTCCCTTCCCAAAGCACAAAGAACAATTTGATCTCTAAAGGTAAAAAAGTTAATTTAGTCAATCCAAAGTAGAAGTTTGTTAAAGGTGAAGGACCTTGATAAATTGCATTTTTAATTATAAAATCTAATTAAAATGTCCACCAATGTATTACTAGACGTGGGTTTGGGGGTTTTTTTCCTTTTTAAGACAATCAGATACAGCTATTTCTTAAAAAGTAGCCCCACAGGTTTATGCTAAGAAAACACATTCTTCTTGGTCCTACTTCATTGCTTTATTGGTGGCTCCAGTTTTAATTGCCCAAATGAGAAGGTTTTACCATCCTTGAAGCATCATCACAGACAAACAACATTCCCTACCAGCTGGCACCTCTCCTATGTTTTTCAGTATCTGTTGGTTTCTTTCACTAGAAGTTGGTAAACTTTCCACCCATTTCTCAAGAGCTTTATTACTTCCAAAAAGTAAAGTGTTACTACTTGAATTACTTTATTACCAGTATAATTATTCAGGGATGGGATAACACACAACAGGGATGGACAAAGGACTCAGACACTTCTGTTACTTTTTTCCCAGAAGCACTCCCATGATCCTTTTTTCCTTCATTTTTCTTTGTTTCTTGATAACATGTTATGAATTTCTATTTGGAAACCACCAATCACCATGTCACCAAATCATTCTAGTCAATAGGGTTTTTCCCAAATCTGTCCCAGCCTTTTCCCCAGTTTTAGTCTTCCCTCACTACAAAGTTCCTTCTCTTTACCCTCTGTGGTTGTCTTCACTCTCTTCCAGGCATTTGAGCTTTGAGCAGTGTAATGCCAGCTCCTTCCCTGTTTATCTGGTAGATGCAAGTGATCTGTCATTTTTGAATTTATGCTTTTGTCAGTGCATCTCTTCACATTCCCATTTGTCGTTCAAATCCTCTTTTTGTATCCAGCTGACTCCAAAATATTCAGCTGATGTGTAAATTCCTTCCTAAGATTTTATTCACATCCCCTACAGGATGAATAAAGGAGAATGATGCCAGAAAGATGAAATAAAAGTTCTTCTGGGTGTTTCCAGACTTTCCTGCAAGTTAGAGATTTTATAATGGATTTTTCCATTTGCTGTAGAGTTACAAACTTGAACAACCAAATCCTGCCTTTTCCATGCTGCAGCTCTCCCTTGCATGTCACACATCATCTCTTTGTGAGCACCCAGCCTTGCTTATCTCAGAGGGTTTACTCACATCATAATGCTTCACAAATAGCGGCCCTGAACTCAGGCCCTAAAATAACATAACCCCAATTAGCCCAAACTCTGAAGAATGAAAGGAGCTTCTGAACTTAGCTGTCATCAGTGATATCAGGAGAGAGAAATGGCAAACTTTTGTCTTGGGAATACGGATTAAAGCACCAAAATATTAAATTAAACATTGTTGTACTTTGGTAAATGTCAACAACTACCTCAGTGGGAGAATGACAGGCCTCCGGCAGAGGAATTCAGTATAAAAGAGCAGATTTCAAAAAGAACCTGTTTTACTTTTTAAAAGGAACCGTCAACACAAGTCACAAAGGATGACAGACAAAAATGACATTAGGAACAGCCTTTTGAAAAACCTGTCATCCCAGGAAATCAATAGGAAATAGTTGACTAATAAATTATAGCCTCTACTATCTTGGGATTTAGTGTTCTAATGAAAACCTTCTTTCTTAATTTCATTAAAAACAATTAAGATATTTAGCACTTTGGGAAGACACCAAAGCCTCCAATAGATAAAAAAAGAGTAACTTCCACGGCAAATATATCTCGAAACCAAGAATTATCTCAAAGAAAAAGGCATTAATAACACTGTAGTCTTTATCATTACTATTATCAGGACAGCCAGTTTGCGTTCTATGTTCGTGTCTGTACAAACACTATACATATAGGAAATAAAATATATATATATATATATATATGTCAGCAGTGGATTCATGAGTTGTACAATATACATTATCCAGGTCAAATATCTTCTGTACAAATAGCACATCATAAAGCAATGCAGAATGATAAGTGAAAATTATATATCTAATTTACTTCACTACTTCAAATCAGAACTTACAGCTAATCCCTTTGAGATATTGAAACCTCCATAGAACATCAGATTTCTGGAACTTGTTATCACCTTTCCACATTGTAAATCTACAGTAACATCCATAAATCTATAAAAGCTACTGAGCTTGAATCTAATAACCAAAAACTTCATAATGAATTTCTACCTTGTCATTTTACTCTGTATTTACACAAAGACCTTAAAGGCTGATATGTCTGAGCTTCCACTATGAACAGACTTGTGCAATCTATTACTGGGGTTAATGAAATAAAGACAGATTAGCTAAAAAAATATTCTTTCTATATCCCATTAGTAGCTATAATTGAGCCCTATGTACCACACACATATTTTGTATCACATATTTTTATAAGACACTCCTGTTCTGATCATGTGCAGATTAAAACTATACCAAAGCAAAGATGGTTTGAGACCAAATAAACAGAAGTATCTTTTCTTCATCACTAGTTGTCAGTATTTCTGTACACATACTTACTCACCAAAATAGAGTACAAGCAGCTAGAAAAATAAAATTGAAAAACAGCCAGTGTGTGGACTACAGGTCTGGATGAATTGAAGAAAACCTTGCATGATCTAGAAAATGAAATACTCTGATTTATTGAAAAAATGAAGGATGAGGATCTCTCTCTCTCTCTCATCTATATATCTAACTATATCTATATATATATCTATATATCTATATCTATATATCTATCTATATATATATATATATTTGTTGTCATCTGATTGCAGGGTTGCCATACTGCTGTCTCCTTATCACAAAAGTTCCATACCTTCTTGGTGTTTCTTGCAGACAGCTCCGCAGACCACTGACTCTTTCTCCTTCACAAAGCAGCCAACTGACACCAGTACCCTTCTCAACCAGCCACCCCCCTCTTTTATAGCACTCTTCTTCTCATTGGGTACAGCTGTGGCCTGGTAAAGTCAGGCCTGATCCTAATCTTTGATAATTGGCCCAGCTGCAACTCCTTAGGACTAAGATTATTTTCTACACTATCTTTATTTTCTTATATTGTATCCCCTTACATATAGTAATAGTATATATATAGTATATTGTATATATATATAGCACAAAATAAGGAGTATCGATACATATAAAAATGCATTAACTATGCGGAAATAATACACACAAGAAATACAAAACTATGGGAAGTTAATATATACATTAGAGGCCCTAAGTACAAGAGGTTAATGTACACAGGCCCTGTCCAGAGGCCCCACAAGCACAGCCCAGGGCACCAGCATCTCTTTCAGCGGCCACAGATCAGCAGCTGCTGGAGCCCATGCAGCAGGTGAATGCACTCCTGCATGGCCTTCCCATGGGCAGTGGGATCCCTTGCCAGCTGCTGGAAGAGGTTGGGAGCTTCAGCCAGCCTCAAGTCTGAGGGCAAACTGATCTCCCCAGGAAACCTCTCATTGCCTATGACCAAGTGGTGCAATTGTTTTGTCTGCAGCGAGCAGAGCAGGTATTCCACGATGTCCATCATCCGCCACGGGAAATCCCTGCCACGCCAGCCTGCCAGGCGCACGGTGCTCAGCAGGTGCATCAGCACAGTCTTCAAGGTCTAGCTGGACAAACCTACACCCAGCAGGCTGCGGCTGAACAGCTGCAGGCACCTGCAGTGGCAGCTGTCCTGGGGAGCCTGCCTGGAAATGTGCCTGAAGAATTTGGCCTCTGCCACGGCACAAGTCTCAATCCACGTGGTGCTTGGCGTGCCTACTGCTGAGGGCTGACTGCCCACAAAGATGTCAGAGTCTCCTTGTCGCACCCCAAAGATCATCTCAGCCATGAGGCTTTCCTTCTCTTTGCTGAGCTGAACTCGGCAGGAGCGCCTGGAGGGCAGCAGCGTTAAATGCCAGT
This sequence comes from Diglossa brunneiventris, assembly GCA_019023105.1. Taxonomy (NCBI): domain Eukaryota; kingdom Metazoa; phylum Chordata; class Aves; order Passeriformes; family Thraupidae; genus Diglossa; species Diglossa brunneiventris. The sequence continues at coordinate 3,186,634 of CM032358.1, read as the reverse complement.
GGCAGGATTGAGGCAACAGCATCCAGGCTAACCTCACAAAGCGACAGAACCACTGGGCAGTTTTCTCCACATCCAGATAGGAGCCGGTGCACAGGGTGTGCAGGAGGCTGGGCTCCTGTTCCCTTCTCAGCTCCTGCTCAGGGTGGTGGAGGAAACACAGCATGTCCTCCCTCAGCTGCCTGCTGCTGCAGGTGCACAGCAGCTCCACACGCACCCAAAAGTTCCTCTGGGCCATGCCTGCGGTGTCCAGCTCCAGGTGGAAGGCGTGTCCTGGAGGGGGACTCAGGGGTACAAGCACCTGGTACACAAGGTCTTCTGCACGGGGACTCCAGCCTTCAAAGGCGCTGCCCACTCCAATGGCTTCTTGTGGCACCGGGTAGAAACTGTGTGACAAGCCCTGTCCTAAGACGTCTGTCAGTCTGGCTATCAGGTCACAAATCACTGAGCAGCCTTTGTCCAGCTCCACAACAGGCAACTGCATGCGCTCTGCTAAAAGGCCTCCAATGTTATTAACATTGTGGTCCTCGTCTCCTTCAGTCGCATTGTGTTTGTTGCCGTCATTTCCAGCAGCACTGACTTCTTCCACCTTCTTTTCGTTGCTCAAGTCTTCCTTTGCATCATTGGAGCCTTGTTTTGCTTTGTTTCCACTGTGGCCTTCTTCCTTTACATCAACACCGCTGCCTTCTTCATTCCCATCCTTGTCTTCTTCTTCCCAGTTTCCATCCTTACATTCTATGTTGTCCTTTGCAACAAGTTTGTCTTCTTCCTCCTCTGTGTTGCTGCCAGAGCTGTCCTTCAGGCCACTGTTGCCTGGATGGTGTCTAAATGCCTGCACTCCAAAGCACAGCGCAGGGAGAAGGACGAGGATTGCCACAAGAGCCCAGAAGTGCCAGGGCAGCAGGGCTCCCCAGGCTCCAGCGCTCTGCTCCAGGCTCTGGTGCTGCAGCTCCTGCATCAGCCGAGCCATCTCCAGGCTCAGGCGCTCAGCCCGCTGCCGCATGCGCTCCCGCGCAGCCTCATCCAGCCCATCGCCCGCCGGCTGCAGCCACTGCACCGGGCCTTGCACAAGCCACAGCAGGAAGGTCATGGCAAGCACGGCCTCAGCAGGGGAGAATGGCAGATGGCAGATTCACTGGGGATGGCAGGGAGGGAGGGGGGCACTGCTAGGGGAAGTGGGGACAGGAGCCCCGGGGATGTGAAGGCAGGACAGAGGGCCCAGGCAGCTGGCAGGCTGGCAGGCCCCTGCCCCAGCAGCAGCAGCAGCAGCAGCAGCAGCAGCAGCAGCAGCACCACCAGCAGCAGCACCACCATGCCCTGCCAAAGGCTCTCCCGCCAGGGACCGGCCCCTGGATGCCCTGTGGGAAGCGGCTCCCCAGGAACTCTGGTTTCTGCCCTGGCCTGGCTCAGCGCTCAGCATGGCTCCTGGCTGCCAGCACCCTGCCCGCAGGCCGGGGCTGCACTGGGGCAGCCTCACTGCTGCTGCTGCTGCTGCTGTGCCCAGCTGCCCCCATTGCGACACCTGTGCTGGCATGTCACAGGTGCCACTGGGCATCCCGGCCAGGCCAGCCCCATTCCCCATCTCAGGGACTCCCAATGGCCCCAGGCCACCAAACACCTGACACACACCAAGGGCAGACCCATGGGTCATCTTCCAGCCCAGTGCTTCCCTGCACCAAACAGGCAGAAGCCCTCAAGCCCTTTCAACTGTGAAATTGGGTGACATGGACCCTGAATGCTATGTTCCTGGAAATCTCCTGCTGTCAGATACAACTGGCTCCCTTGGCGTGGTGTATTGGAATCAATTACTCGATTTTCTTCACATTCTTTATTCACATAACTTGTTTTTATAAAGTTTTGCAGACATTGTGTATGACTCCTATTACTATTGTTTAGTAGCTTTCTTGCCAATTACTTTATTGGTTAGTAACAAGTTACACTGTCTTGACTGGTCATTCAAACTCCCAATGTGAAAGTGTAGGAGAAGTTGTTTGTGAGAGATAATTTTCTTTTTTCAATCTAACTATGTAAAAACAGTTTATACAGGTACTAGTTGTTTTTTACCCAGGAATAGATTGTTATGCTAATGAACTGCTCCCACCAAGATTGCTTTCACATCTGAACTAGCAAAGGCCTAGCCTGACACGGAGAGCAGGCTTGATTTTATGAAGCCTTTCTTTATGATTTTTCTACCTCACTGCAACGTGGGAACTGACCTCCGTGCTTGTGGGGCTGCTCTTGGCACCTGAGTGGCAGCCCTGGGCGCACAGTGGTGAATAAATACATTGGCATTGGCATGGGGATTGTTCATGGCAGGGTCCCTGTTCCTGCTGATCCATGGCAAGAGGACCTCGATTGCAAAGGGACATTTCCCAGAGCTGATGAGCATGTGTGGTGCTGATTTCCAGTGGGCAACTCCCACTGCTGATAGAGCACAGTGCTCTGCATGTCCTACTAGTTCATTTGCGCAGTGCCAAAGCCCTGCAGAGCGTCTGGGATGAGCAGAATCTTCATTTTTTTTTCCCAGGGAACACAAGCAGGCACAGCAGCGCTGACTCTTGCTTGCTCCCTGCCAAGCCAGAGCTTCCGACTTGCAGAGCCCATGTGAAATGGCCAGTGTGGCCTGAGAGGGCACGGGGAACATGGGGCAAAAATCATCTTTGTAGCCACTGCGGTCTTCAGTGGCTGCTGCACCAGGGATACCATGGCACAGAAGTGTCACAGTCTCTGAGCCAGACCAGTGACAAGACATTGAGTTCATGCAGCAGCAGCTTAGGAGCCCATGAGGTCAATCCTCATTGGCTGAGCCTGTTCCTTCCTGGTCAGCCAGCCAATAGAAGCCTGAGTCTCCAAGCTCCAGTAAGGTAACTGATCACGTAATTCCAGGGGCCAGCTGTAGGCCAGCACAAAATACAAAAGCAGCAGGGCCCTTGCAGACAGGATGACAGACAGGCTTTGCGGGCCTACTTGAAGTCAGACCACTAGCAATACCAGTTACCAGCCAGAGCTTCTTGCAGAGCCCGTGTGAAATGGCCAGTGTGGCCTGAGAGGGCACGGGGAACATGGGGCAAAAATCATCTTTGTAGCCACTGTGGTCTTCAGCGGCTGCTGCACCAGAGAGACCATGGTGAGGAGCACAGTGGAGTGAGAATTGTTGGCCTTTGTTAAAAATGGCTTTTTATAGCTGTCCCATCTCCAAGCAAGTCACAAATTCCCAACTACTGCAATTAACCTATACTGCATCTAAAAGTTGCTCTGATTTACACAAAGCATTTACCACTTCCATATTGTTTTCAAAAATGATTTTCCCAACTTTTACTGTAGATACCTGATTATGAAATAATTTTTTTTTCATTTCACTAAATCAAGACTGTTTTTGCTGTGATACTTAATTAGGCAATCATTTTTCAGATTGACCATCAGATCTTTGAGATCCTCAAGCTGAAGACAAAATAACACATGTTTGAGGTAATACCAAATGTCAGCTCTCACCCACTGTCAGGTTAGTGTTACCTGGAAGAAAATTCTGCCTATGCAAGGCATTGTGTGAGCACTAACTTCTTCACTTCATTTAAAACTAAATGCTATGGGTTTTGGTTTTTTTTTCTTTCATTAACAGCTCTGATTTATTGAGGGATTTTTTCCTTTCATTGTATTAGGAAGACATCCCATGATCATTTTATTTGTGACATCTGTAGGGAAAAGTGACAGCAGGAAGTGCAGTACCAGCAATATTATCAATCTATGCAGCTGTTTCTATGTGCCACCACACAGAAGACCAAATGGCCTTTTCATCCAGCTTAAAGTTGAGCCAGGCTGCACATCTAAATATATTTTGCTTTTATTTCCTCAGCTTGTCAACTTTTAAGGATGAACTGAGACAAAAAGCGACAGCACTAGTGATAGCCTGTTACATTTCAAAATGCCTCATATACAAGACCTCGAAAAAGGAGTGTCACTCAGTGCAGGAGATTGTCTGCTAAATAGCATTGTAATTGCTAATTTGGCAGACATATGGTTTTAATGAGGCTGGAAGAAAAATCCTTTTCTACTGGTGTTGTTGAAAACTATGAGCTGAGAAACAATTACTTAATCTGAAACGAGATTTGTTACATAAACCCATATGAAGCCATTGCTAAAGGATTTCTACTTCTTTACCCTCTGTTAGTTCTCTTACATCAGCCTTCTTAGGGAGCTCTTATAATAGAAAAATCATAATGTCAGGGTAATTATCAAATGCCAAGGCCTTGGAAAATGTCCTGCTTCCTCAGATACCACTGATTTTAATTCCTGGGTTTGCTTCCTTTTCTCATAAACAATAATCCATTTGCTGAATGAGACCTTTCCTTGTCTTTTCAAATTCCAGAGAATGTTTGCTAATTACAGCATTCCCAGTGCAGAGAAATGTGTCTGCACTTTCCAGCCTCGAAGCTCAGCCTGGAAGAGGAGGAAAGAGGAAAAGAGAAGGGGGGCACAGGGGCTGTGTGAAAGAAGGAAAAAGATGGAAAAATCCTCACAGTGTAGGGCCAAGCCAGCACTCCAGCAGAAGCTCTGTGAGAAATACTTCCCCACAGTGTGAATGCTGCACCCTGATGATAAAATAAAGCTCTTGGAGCCACACAAATTCTAAAAGCTTATGCTGACTCCCTTTGATCCCGACCTCTGACAAAATCAGCAGCATCTCTCTTAAACAAAAGTAAATTTTTGCAAATAATTGAACAATTCTGTTTCAACAGTTTATCTGCTTGGTGGATAAGGAATTGGCTGGGTGCCCACACACGAGGAGTTGTGGTCAGCCAAGTAGAGACCAGTTAAAAGTGGTGTTCCTCAGGGTGTGCTGTTTGAACTGTCACTGTTTACATCTCTGTTGTCCATGTGGACAGTGGGATGGAGGGCACCCTCAGCAGGTTTGCCAGCACCAGGCTCAGTGTGCAGCCTCTGGAGGGCAGGGATCCATCCAGAGGGACACTGACAGCCTGGAGAGGCCCAGGAGAACCTCATGGAGTTCAGCAGGGCCAAGAGCAAGGTCCTGCACCTGGGCTGGGGCAATCCCAGCACAAACACAGCCTGGGCTGAGGATGGATGGAGAACAGCCCTGAGGAGAGGGGATGGGGGTGTTGGAAGCTCAGCAGGACCTGGCAGTGAGCACTGACAGCCCAGAGAGCCAAATGTGCCCTGGGCTGTGGCCAGAGCACCGTGAGCAGCAGGGCAGGGAGGGATCCTACCCCTCTGCTCTGGGGATCCCAGCTGGAGCTCTGCATCCAGCCCTGGCTCCCCAGCAATAAACAGAATATGAACCTGTTGGAGCAAGGCCACAATGATCAGGGAGCTGGAGCACCTTGGAGACAGGCTGAGAAAAATGGGCTTGTCTAGTCTAGAGAAGAGAAGGCTCCAGGGAGACCTCATTGTGGCCTTGCAGTCCCTAAAGGGGGCCCAAAAGCATATTTTTACAAGGGCGTGCAGTGATAGGACAAAGGGGAATTGCTTTGAACAAAATAAAGTAGATTTATATTAGATATTAAGTTCCTCATGTGAATGGGAGAAGACATTGGAACACAGCCTGGAGCAGCTGTGGCAAACCCATCCCTGGAAATGTTCAAGGCCAGGTTGGATGGGGCTCTGAGCAGCCTGTTTTAGTTAAAGGTGTCCCTTTAAAGGTTAAAGGTGTCCCTGCCCAAGGCAGGGAGTTTGGAACTAGATGATCCTTAAGGTCACTTCATATATTAAAAAGTAAATTAATATTGCTTAAAGTCACTTCCAACCCAGGCCATTCTGTGATTCCATGAAATGCAACCTGAACCATTCCTTGTTTCCTTGAATATTATGGTCAGAGAAGGGCTACCCCTTTTTACAGTATAAGATGGAAAAAGACTAAATGTTCTTGTCAATAAAAATGACATCTTAAAAGGCTGGCGTGGGTGATCTTTAGGCTGTCTCCTGATCTTTTAAGAAATTTTATGAGAAAATTGGGAAAATATTGAACACTCATATAAAGATAAGGTTTACAGGGCAAAAGTTCCTCCTGCCTGTTTTGACAGGGGACTAGAATGCCAGGGCAATTTAAAAAAAATGCCAGGACAGTGGAAGTGGATGTAGATAACCATCTTCCCTGATAGAATCCTGCCAGAGAAAAAAGCAACAGGGCTTTCAACTGGCAAAGCCAGACAAGGCAATTTCTATATATTGCTCTGTGTGTTAGGAAAGAGGCACCAAAACTTGGTTCCAGACAATACTGAACTAGAAAGCCAACTCAAAGAGAATAAAAAACAATTATCCACCTCTTGCTGTCCCCTCACCCTTGTAAAGATACCTGGCATAACCCTTCAAGTCCTTCTAAGCTCAGAGAGTTTTGCACAAGCAGCAAATGTGTCATCCTTTTTTGTGATGACAAATTGGTGTTTATCCAACTATCACTACCTAGCAGTCTTTTGCAGCAGTATTTTCAGAATTTCACCTTAATTTCAAGTAATTTCTCCCATTTATTACGTTCCTTTTGAGCTATAAGTTAAGAAATTAATAAAAAGAACATATTATACCTAGGACAGACCTCTGACCTCATGCATGCAATTTTATTAGAATAACTGCAATAGTAATAGCTAGGATAGTTTGAATAATTCAATAATTAGAATTCAGTAGATGGAATGATTCACAAAATAGTTCAATAGTTAGAAAAACAATTCAATAATTCCATAGTAAGAATAATTAGAAAGTTTAAGTAACTTTTACCTTCAGTGCATGGTCAGGTCTAGGAGTGCATCTTGATGTGATTGAGCTAAGCAAGAGCTCCAAACAGGAAAAGCAGCTGCTAAAACTCCTCCAGATAAATGGCATTTGTTCAGGGGATCCACTGCACTGATGGGGCCCTGGACTGTGATTTTATGACACATGGCAGGTCCTCATGGCAAAGAACCATGTTGAAGAGGAAAAAAACCCCCAAAACATCAACAATAAAAACAAAAAAGGTAAGAAAAGTAAAAGTAGTCTTTTTGCATATAATTTTTATTGATACTTCTAGCCATAGTTAGAAGAAAATAAATAGAATGGCACTAAGCCTAGGGAAAAGAAGAATTTCATATATTAAAAAGTAAATTAATGTTGCTACAACACCCACAGGTGTTGCAGTAGCTATATCTCATAGAAAATACTTTAAATGTCCTGCATATTTCTGCTGTTACAAATGCACCTTATTTATAATGTTCTATGGATTTTAATTGCATCGCTCTAGCTCAGTGCTTTTCCTGGACTTAAAAATTATAATTTTTCTGTGTCATTCCTCAAGTGCAATACAAGCCTAAAGCAAATGAACTGTTTCTATAGGCTCCTTCACCATCTACAAGCATAACACAATAACTACAGCATAAGAAAAATCTTTTATCAAGGTCTGTGGGTGACTTCACCACAGCCTCTGAAGCAGTCTGAAGGAAGCAGTGCACATGTTCCACAGCCAAAGCTAATTGTGACATTCTAGTATCTTTGCCCAAAAGTAATTTCCTGCTTTGTTTCATTCAAGTTGATTTTTGAGGGGCCAGTTTTCAATGTGGTGCTTCAAAAGAATAAAAATTATCTCCTTCACATATAGCTGTTTTCTCTTTTTCTCCATTGTTTTTCCCTATTCTGATAAGAAAACTAATTTAAATAGATGATTCCTTCAAAAAGAAAAGCTGGAAAGTTCTAAATACAATGAACTCCACTAATTGCAAGCTTTGAAGTCAAAAATATTTTTGAAATGTATTAAAAGAGCAAAATGGTTGATTATAGTTCTTAAGCCAACATAAAACAGCCATAGATGCAAGATGGAAAATCTCAATAGAACATCAGAATGGCCTTGACCCTATGCAATACTGTCCACTGAGCTAAAGAAAAACATGACTTGGGGGAGAAAACATTTTCTTCCATTCCAAGGATAGATACATATTTAAAGAGCAATGTGCCAAGCAAAGATGGCACAATACAGAGATTTTAGAACATAAAACCCAAGAAAAACTAAAGTTTATATGCACAGTTCAATGCTCTTTTTTTGCCACACTTAAAAAAAAATCTTTATATGTTGTGAAGAATAAATAGTAAAATACTGCTTAAAAAAAAAAAAAAATTACTGAAATGAAAACTTTCTTCCCACTCTCCAAAAATGTCAGGCAACCTGTTGTGGCCTGTGCACAGTCTGTAACACACAATCACTAATGACTGGTGAGTGGTTCCATATCCTCACTAATTTTTTGCAAAGTATCAAAGAAATTACTGAACTGGGAAGAAAGAGATTAAACTAAAAATTAACTTCATCCATCACTCTTTATGAGCCATGAAAAAAGTCTTCAGAGGGAATAAATCTTTGTACAAGAGACTACTGCTGTTGAGAACTCTCCGTGCTTGAAAAGCGTGAATACCTTAAAGCTTGTCAGCTGCTCTGTTGACATTTTGCTCTTTTGATTAAATTTCCTGTGTTGTTGTGTATAATATGAAATGGTGGTGAGTTGCTGTTGCATTTGAAAAATACCTTTGCTGTACAAACACTTCAGCAGTCTATTTAAATTCTTAGATATATTATTACTGGCCCAGGGCTCTTCTGAATAGCAGTAATAAGCTTGAGAAGCATGTTTATTAGCACTGCTAACATACAGCAGTAATTAGCAATTACAGCACTCTCCTCAGGTTCCAAATGTTCTAGGAGTCTCCAGCAAGGCCTTTTTTTGTTGGTTTGTTTGTTTGGTTTTTTTTTTGCAAAGCACAAAGAGGAGTTCAGTCTCTTTCTTATTTGTAAAAGGCATGACACACAAGATTAGAGGATAAACAGGGGTGTTTTACAAACATGGATTTGCTAAGGCCACAGCTAGAATCACCAGGACAGTAAGGTCTGACTCCTTGTTTTCAGTTCTAGCGTCGAGTGATTTAAAAGGATATAAATAAATAAATAAATAAACAAGCATTATTTTTCTTATCCTCTTGACCAGAAATCTCCATGCATGCAGTCAAGCATTCTTCACAGGTTGGCTGACCTGTAAAGCTGACAATAATAGCGGATACTCTGAATCTTTACCTGCACACACAATTCTCTATTCTGACTGAAAAGCCACAGATTTTTGAACAACAGCGATTCTGGACAGAAAAGGCATCCTAAGGATTCATTTCCGTGGTTGTCAAAACAGACAGACGAGTTTCCTAAGAAAAACTCAGCTAATCCTCTTTTCAGAAGCACAATTCACACCTCCTCCCCCTCTCTTTGTCGGAGCATCATTGGGATGTGTTTAGCAGGGTAAAATGGGCCGAATTCCCAACTTCAGTGCCTGCAGAGCCTGGCCTGTAACATCCTGTGCATCTCCAGCTCTGACTGAGGTCGGGAGCAGATTCAAGACTTCCACAGAGTACCACCATCCACACTTTCTGCAGGACTCATATTGTCCATGTGAAAGTCTGAAATGAAGCATTTCAGCATGGAAATGCTGAATTCAACTTTTCTCAACTGAAACATGAGAGTTAGAGGGCTTTGGACCCTTTCCAAACAAGAGCTCCACTCTTTTTACATACTGTTAATTTATTTCCCCTTGAACCCAAAGGAAAAGCTTGCTCTAAAGACAAATATTTGTTTAATAAGGCTGCAAGATTAAATTTAATGATTTATCTAAAAACAGGTGCAGGCTTTGGGCACTTGCTATCAAAAGAGAAGCAGGGTTCTGTTCTTTAGCAGTAGCTTGTTTTGCACAAAGTTGAAAAATTAACTTTAGCCAAAGAAAATTGAGTTTTCTAACAGCATTTGGCTAAACAAGTGCCTCATACACAAAAGCAGATGAAGAACCACTACAGCACTGCTCCTGGCTTGTTTAAACCCCAAATGAATGACAAAACAGGTGTCCTCCTGTGTCCCTGGCCTCTGCTCAGGATTTCCCAGGTTAACATATCCTAGCAGCAGCCACAGGATAAGTCCTCCAGATGCTTCATGTTTTAAGGTGCTCAGTACTGTGGTGACAGAACATAAATGTTTGACAAAGCCAGTCTGGGATTATGCATAAATCTCAAGAAAACCATGACTTTGCTGGGATAACAATCTGGTTTTGTCAGTTCTCAAAAGAAATTCTTCTCCTGAATTACATCTCCTGGCAGAAAAATGCCCCAAAGCAAAACTACTGTTAACGTCCAGGTGGAAGAAATGTGGTTGTGGATGAAGGGATGGCTGTTGTAAACTGATGTGTGAGAAAAGCATACTTGATACCTAAGTGTCTGTATAACCTTTATTTTATTTGAACCCACATCCTAGAACTAAGTATCCCACATGGCACCATGGTTTGCAGGTGACTGAAGTATGAGGGAAGTACTGGGCTAAAAATATCTATATAAAAAAAAATAAATTAAGATTCCTTTTTCACAAACTACAGAAGTAAATTACAGATATTTACAGCAATTTCTCCTCCCACCTTCTTTCAGCTGTAAAGTCTGAATGGGGATGACAAACATATCTGAACAAAACCTTAAGAACAGCAGAATCAGCACTTGGTGACACTGTTCCTCCCTTCATATACCAGGAGGCTTTATGGTGATCCATTTCTGACATTTTCAGCAATAAAGAAGAAAGAAAAAGATGCTGCCAGCAGCCCTTTGCAAACTTTCAATTGATGGCCAAGAATGATAAGGGCTGACCTCTAACTCCTGTGTCTGACAGGCAACTCTCCAGTTAGGAGGGGTGAGACTCATTCCTGTCAAGTACAAATGAGGAAGGATTGGAAAGAAAGAGGCGGCTGTGTATCAGCTTTAGAGCCCTTTCTGCTGCTGTGTATCAGCTTTAGAGTCCTTTCTGCTGCTGTGTATCAGCTTTAGAGTCCTTTCTGCCTTTCTGAAGAGCCTGGATTTGCCAGATCGTGGTTTAAGAGGCAGCACTTCCAGCCAAGAGGCATTACCTGGAGGGAACACGAGAACCTGAGCCTGCACGCTCACGATGTAATTCCCCTGCCCAAAAAAAAAAAAAAAAAAAAGAGTATAGGGTTCTCTTGAGTTTAAGGGATTGAATATGGTCGAGTCTAGAGAGACAGGTCCACGCAGGAATTTTTCTCCCAAATTTTAACTGAGCAGCAGTCCAACTGAGATGTCACAGGAAGGGCAGTTGCACATTTATCAAAATATCAGGAGTTAGTGGTTTTGCTGTATTTGAATTCAGTAAATCCTGCCACAACCTGCAGTGCAATAAGAGAAGCAGATGGACAGAATTAATTATGGAAGAACTTTGCAAAAGTAGTGGAATGAGATATGTTAGGTGCTATTTTTCCATAAAACGCTAAGAAATCATCCAATTCCAGCATCTTATTCACTCAGCACCTTCTCAAATATGCTTCTAGTTTCACAGTAATAGAAAATAAATTTTCCCAGCATTTTAATTTTTAAAAATATTCATTAAAAATCTATACAACATAGTGTTTGAACCTATATATCTACATGGTGTAGATGTCACTGACTATTGTTCTTTAATTACAATTTTGGTTTTATGCTACATTCAACAAGCATCTTATACTTACCACAGACAAAGAGAGAATCGGTAAAGAATAGTGACAAGGAAATCAGAAAAAGGAATACAAGAAAAAAACTAAAACTGCTTTCCAGTATAAATTTATACTTCGTGTCACACTATTTAGCTCACAATATAAACCCTATAAAAACCAAATTATATCTTGTTCTTCACCAATAAACAGCAGAGAGAAGGGAAAACTTCTTACTACCAGTTCAGTCAGACCAGAAGAAAGTAAAAATGGGGACTGTGCTCTGCACAGGTGATTTTGTTTCACAGTGGTAAAAATTAAGCATAAAACTGCAGAGTATGTGCCTAGCTCCAACAATGCATCTGCCACATAAACATGGCTTCAGCTGGAGCAGAATAAATTAAAGAACAGAATGTTTGGAAAGCATCATCTCAGAAAAAAAAAAAAAGTCTGATCATAAGAGAGTATTGTAGCTGTCTGCAGGAAAATAGAAATAATTCTTCTGAATGGCTGACATCCTGGCAATAATATACAAGGTTTCTCAAAATTATATGCTGCTTAGTTGATTTTGGAGTTTTTAAAATATTTTCTGGACATTTTCCTTGTGCAATAAACATTTTATCCATCCAGTTGATAGATACAAACTAATATCCTAATTAGTTTATTGGTGTATTTTTTAGTTAAGATTTATTAATAAGAGTACAATTCCTCCCTATTTATCAGTGTATTAACTTTTGATTTATTTGTGCTTTAATCTGGCCTTTTATTATATTCAGTAGCAGCACAGCCCGTAAACTTAAAAACTGAAAAAGCAAATCAGCTCACTTGATTTCACATCAGGTTTTGGTTTTAAATAAAAATCTCTTCAGAAAATCCAAGCAACAGTAAATTGTTTCACTAGACTTTTATAAAACAAGATTTTCCAACCCATTGTATTAACACACATTCTAAACTGAAGCTCAGTTTTTAGGATAAGTGACAAGAAGAGAAAGTAAAAAATATGTGAACTATCAAAATATCATAATACTGAATCAGAAATGAGTTGAAATTCTGAAAACAAAACAAAAAAAACCACAAGTTTCTTCCAGAGCAGGCTTGTGTGGGCTGTTGGTATTTGTGAGAATCAAGCCTAGAGCTGCTTTAATATTTGCATCCAAATTCTCATTAGACAGAGCAGAAATCCAATTTTGAACAACCAATCCTCCCCTGCTCAATTCCAGTAAATATTAGAAGTCATAGAGAAACCTTTGCTAAACTTCCATAAAATCCCTCACGTATTTTTTCCAGGAAAAAAGTTATCACAGTGAGCTTCCTTTCCCACCTGCTGTGCCTGTTCCTTTTTTAGGGAGAAGGATTTCCCAGGAGCACAGGGATTTTCCCTGGAGCACTGCACAGCTGAATGCAGGGGGAGAGGGGGCCATAAATGGTACATAAAAATGGTAAATTGTGGACAAACCAATTGCCAAGGACAGCATAAACTCAGTTTTGCTGATGATGTTCATGGGAGTGAGAGACAACTTTAAACCAGCAGAGAAACAACAAGATTATGACACTCAGGCAAATTTAAGCCCAAGTAAAGCCAAAACTCCCAAAACGAAACTCAAAATAAACTCTATCCTGTATGAAGACATTACTTTCCCCCTGGGCCTCAATCTATTAACTGCTGGCAGTGTAGCACTTTGTTCCCCTTTCTTTTTTATTGACAACTTGCATTATAAAGTCTTCAAGCCAGTAAATGATTCTTATCGTTCCAGTTGTTATTTTTTTCATGTGTCAACTTATTTAAGATTTTGAGTGCAGATGCAATGCACCTCCAAATGAAAGCGCTCTTCTCCTCACCTCAGGAGAGCCTCTGTCCTCAGAAAACCTCAAGCAACCACAGGGAACAGTAGGGAGGGAAAACAAGGAGAAGAACAAAAGGAAAAAGTCTCCTTCACTGAGATATGTATTTATAAGCAATGACCAACCAACCAACAAAACACAAAGCACAATAAGAAAAATTTCTGCAGACAAAGTTAATTCTGCAAAAGCCCTTCTGCACTATTGAAAATCTATGTAGCAAATTGATCTCACTGAAAAGATCAAGCTCCAGGCTGATGAAAAAGGAGTCTCCCCCTCCTCACATGAACAAACAAGTTCATTATTTTACTGAACACACTTGTCATTTGGAAGGAACACTCACAGGGTAAGATTTAAAAACCATTGGATGTATACAGTTAATTGAAATTCTCATTAACTTTTTTTATAGGAGAAATAGCTGTTACTCTTCACTGCTTCCTGCAGCATTCCAACTATTGCCACATTTCATCAACTTTGGCTATTTCAGAAATTTTGCCAATAACATGGTGGGCTAAAAAAACACCTTAGCAGAAATATTTTTAAAAGATAATCAGGTTGTTGGAGTTCTCATGATCATTCGCCTGCAAGCAGAAAAAAGGCCCTTTTTCTTCTGCATAATGCAGCTGGGCAAGCTCCTGTCTAAGAACTAAAATTAACAATTCAAGAACTCGGGCAGCACACATGGGGATGAATGAGGAGCAGGTCACAGGATCATCAGAAAAGAATATCTGCTGCTCTTATTTTAGATTTAGGATGCACCACTCAAGTGCTAGGATTCTTTTTCATCCCCTTGAAGTAAAATGCAGTTATTCCTCCTGGCACAAAGCAAGTAATTGAGCCCACAATGAGTACAATTAAAAAGACTGCAAGATGTTGCTCCAGGTTCTCCCCACAGCTCTTTGAGTGGCAAAGCCCTGGCAAAAATTTTCTTTACGTAGTTCTGTGCCTGCAAATTGGGCCAATTCTTCTACCTTTGAAACGCATCTCAACAGACAATAACGGAGAAAGGAGCCCCAGTGACAATGTGAGCCTCTTCACAGCAGTAGGGTGGGGTGGCAGCAGATCCCAGGCAGGAGTCAAAATGGAAGAGGTTCAGAATGGTCATGGAGAAACAGCTCAGCATTTTACCAGTACAGCAGAGGACCCTTCCAACCTCAATTATCCACTCACCCCCTGGAATGGATCATGATCCTGCACCTGGTATTTTTGGGGTTTAGTTTCATTTGTGACCTTGCACATTTTTGACCTTACACCACCCAAACATAGCATTCAAGAAAGAATAATTGGTTTCTTTGAGGGTTTTGTACTTAGATACTTGCTTCAGCTACCTGGGTGTTGTACATTTCAATTTTTTTTCCTGTATTTGACAGATGGATGCACTAAGACAGATGCATTAAGAAAGACTAAAATATAAACTATGAATTGGAAACACCTAATCACATTGCAATAAGACCTAATTTTATCAAGACAAACAAGTTTGATGTTTACTTGTTCTTTTATTTGCAACTACAACTATAATTGTCTCAGTACACTTTTAATTGCAACTATAACTGCAAGTCCAGAAAGGATCTGAAGAGCCACAAAGCAAATATGCAGGAAAGGAAGGCCACAGTGTGAATAACTGTGAAAACTCTGGATTTGGTACTGCATAGTGATCAAGGCAATAAAGAAGAAATTTGAATGAATTTAGAATTTGTTTTGAATCCAAATTGTTGTGTAGCCTGGCTCTGAAAGTCTCAGTATCTACATTCAGCATAAAAGGCCAGGCTTGGCATGCTGTCATGAGTTAGTCTTAGCCATCACTGGACAAAATCCAGCCCCACCACGTTTTACTGCTAGGCCACATTTAATCTTTTAAATCCTTGCCTCATTTACTCTACACGCAACTTCTTCAGTTGTGTTGCTGTCCCACAGATGACAGCTTTCTTCCCTACTCCTGATTGAAATCCAAGGCATGTTCCCAGCCCTGATTTAGCTGCAAAGCACCCCAGTAGACAGCAGTTTGGTGGGAATACAGTGCATGCTTATTTAATTACAGGCAGTATCATACTGCATATGGACAGGAGAGCTAATTTGACATTGAACAAACAACAGGAAAGGAGAAGACTGTGCATAATCTTCTCTTTTAAAGACTATGAATAACAGAGGTTTAATTGCATCATGTCATATCTATACGCATGTAGATCATCAACAAGGTTGCTCCAGACAGCATTCCACCAGATACATTAAAAATGTATTTTATCTCAAGCAATAAAAGCAGTAGGTTGTCAACTTCCTCGTGAAATAACCCTGCCAAGAGTGCTATATTCTGGCTGGAGGTTGTCACAGGTATTTCCTGTCTAGACTGGAAAGGAGGGTAGAGGATTCCTAATGCCATTCCACCTCTCAAATAAATTTTCTTCATTATGTTAATTTTTTCACCCCAGCAAAATAATTTCTCTGTCCTTGCAGCCAACATGTCCCTAATGCACGTCTTTTTTCTTTGTTCTAATCTCATTTTCTTCTGCAGCTCTATTATTTCTATTGTACTTCCACTCTCCTTATCCAAGCACTACTGAAGTTTTCTCTCCAGAACATTCAATACCTTAAAGTTATCAGTCCCTCCTACTCAAATCAGCCAGCGTGAATGCATCCCTTATTTATTAATTTCCTGTTTCCTCCTCCCTCTGCTTCTCCCAGCCCATCAACATTTTTAGAATTCCCATCTATTAAAGGAATTGGGCATCTAAAAAGCACAAAATTCTCTCTAACGTGGACATGAGAGAGCAACAGCATGGGATGAGCCATGGAAGCACACAAGGGACCAGCATTTTGAAATATTTTGTCTCTCATGACAAAATGTCTCTCATGAACATCTAGGTTTCATTCCCTATTTAACATAATTCAAAGTTGTTGTTTTTTTTTTAATTAAAACCAGATTTACCTGTGAAATCCACTGTATTATCTATGGTTCCTGTAAAGTATGATATAAGGAAAAGCAAGAAACAGGCACTCAATACAGCAGAACTTGTTCTTTAATTAATTAATGCTTACATATTTCAAAGTTCTTTTACACATCGACCATCCAGATGGTCTTGTAAATAAGTAAGAGCTTGGGATGCCATTTTTAGAAAATAGTGGTATGAAAGATGTAAAGTGGAACGTGCACTGAGATGGGTGACATAATTTATTTGCAATGCTGTGGAGAGAATCTTTTGTGATGCAAGTCACAAACTAACCTACATTAATTCCAACACAGTTACACCTTAATATTCTGGAATTTGATGCGAAGCGAAAGAAAGATAATGCCATCCAGGACTGGCAAGACTATTAAATACATGAGGAATATTAGGCTTGAATGTATTTTTCCTAATTAAAATAAAATATTACGATGATATAGCTTTTTTAATATGGGAAATCTATTTTTTTTTTCTTGTGCAGGCCACACTACTCAGATGAGCTTCTCTTCCTGGAAGAGGTATCAGAAGAAAATACTTGTGTTATTTCTTACATAATAAAGAAGGTCAATCACTTGATAAAACCATGTAAAGAACCACCAGCAAAGCAAAGTTATTAGAGAGTATTTTACATGGGAGAAGAGAAAATGCCCCATCTTACCCATGTCATAGCTCACAAATCAAATGAAAGTTTGAACACTTTGCATGCTTCAAAGAGCTGCTTTCCAACAATCCACACATTTCACAAGGAGGGTAGAATTTTCCTGCTCTTGTTTAACAAGAATTCAGTCAGCAAAGGACCACAACATACCTAGAGAGTTATTTTTTTTAGACTGAGCTTGCTAAATCACAAACTGTGAGGTTCAAAACAGCTGCTGCATAAGCAATTTGTTTCAACAATGTAAGAGCTGCTTCTTTTGGTGATAAAACATAAGGGACTCTGTATTTCAAATATTTGAATGTCTCTGCTTCCATATTTCCTGTTTCTAGTGGAGCTTAACTTTTGGTTAACTTGCAAAGGCATTCATTACTTGAAGGGGGACATTGATTTAATCTACAGTGAAAATTGGCTGCTATTTTGGCTATATTTTGACTATCTTGGCTGCTGTGCCCTGGCTCTCGTGGCAGTGCACCTGAACATGTGCTACCAGCTCATCAATGAGGTGGTGAACATTTATCATGTATAATGTTGGATTTATGCTCTCTAGAAGGGCCCGATACTAAACATCCATCAACAGCACAAAGGGGATACAGTTCATGAGAAAAGCACTGGAGAAATCATCCATTCTCTACATTTGTGCAATAGCAAGGGAGCTCTCAGACAGGAATGTTCAGGTGACCTTTGGGAAACAGGCACAAGGAATGAGTTCATTATTTTCGCTTTCCCATACACAGAATTCTGTGGGAGACTGGGTACAGAAATCCCCAGCCCTTGGGAAAAGGGATCATCTCTTTGACAAGACACTGACACAAGTGGATTGAATTCCCTCCTTGGCCCTGTGCACATCACTACAGGACACTGCCCTGCCTAAAGGTGAGCGACTGTGAATATCTGACATCATCACTTCATGCCCTCCATGGAAGTGATAAAAACAGAACAGTAATGTTTGCTGTGACAGAACATGAGGATCAGAAGTATATTTAGCAGCTTATTATCTCTCTGTGTTTGTTTGCTTTGGTTTTTTTTTAATACACAAGGAATTATTCTGTGGAAGGAGAAGGGAATTGAGACACAGCACAGCCTCTGGGTAAAAGCCTTTCCAACAACTATTCATTCAAAGGTATAAAAACTTAGTTCTATTACAGCTGTTTTCTAATAAGATGGGTTTTGTTTGTTCTAAAGTGTTAAAATCTTGCACAGTCACAGGCTGTGGGAATAAACATTGTCCTAATTCACGAGGCTGCATGCAGGATTTTGCTTGTCCAGGATAGTGTAGATGGATATCTGTGCAGTTATTCCTTAGCACAACAAACATTCTTACTAGGTTTTACCCTCCTGAAGTTTAAGGATCACTTGGTTCATATAGTCATGCTTGTAAGTATATGCAATGGATAACTTAAGGAAGTGAAAATCATTAATTTATAAAGAAATTTTTTTCCTTATTTTCTTTTGCCTTCAGCAGTGTGGATCATAGGACCAGAACAGCCTCGGTTGCTGATGTCTTAATGCAAATGAAACAACTCTGCACTATGTCCTGTTTTCAGCAAGGATTCTGTGTTTTACTGGAGTCCTCTGTCAAATAAAAACCTCGGTGACAATCTCACTGCCCCTGTTCAAGGTGATGAACACACTGTGTGAGTCATTACCAACATGTCTACTTAATTTTTATCCAACAGAAGGCTGACTGAACTTAGGTAAGCAGCTGGCACCAGTGAAAAGCAAAACTCTGACATTTCTCTTGCTGAAATAGTGGAGAGCTGAATTAGTAATTACAGCTTTTGAGGCATAAAAAACTGCTGTGGCTTCATACAAATTTTTACAGGGAAAAAAACCTGAGGCTTCTTGGGATTGAAATGAAAAGATGAATCTTAAGCCTACACAATGGTATTGGGAATTACATAAAAATCCAAACAACACCTTAAATTCTCAATTAAAGGAAAAGCAGTCAGACAAAATGAAAAAAAATAAAAATCAAGATGTCTATTTATTCAGATGCGACATATAGGAAATCTATATGAATAGCAGATCTATGTCTATAGATACAGGATCCAATCTACATGTATAGGAAATCTGTATCTGTAGGAAATGGGTGCTCTCTTGCACTGCAATCTTAGAAGGAACAGTCAGATTTTTTTCTTTTTTAAGTTCAGAGCAAAGCAATAGTGGCAGGGCTGCAGTCACACAAACACAGAGTCTAGATAGGCATAAATTTACACTTCAGCTTCCTGATTTTTGTCTTCACCATGCAGACCTATTTCCAACCTTTCTTTAAGCTAAGCCTGACATTTATAGAATGTGTAAATAAAAACAAATCAATATGACCTTGGGTGGGTATCCCTTTCCCTGTTTCAGTTCTCTTCTTTCTATCATTAATTTAATGCATTACACTGTGAATGCTTTCAGAAGAAAATATTCACTTTGTCCTCCAAGGAGACAGTAATTTAACTCCAGAGTATAAAGTTTCCAAAAATTGCCAGAACAAAAGATAGCAACCACCTTGGTAATACCTTATGAATGTGCCAAATAAGCATTTATTGTGGTGAGGATTACAATTGCCTTGAAATCTGTCCTTTGAAAATGTTTGTCTTTCAGTTCTTCAGGCAATTCTTTATCTGCAAGTCAACATGATGAGGCTTTCTCAAGACTGCCTCATGCCCCACTTCTCTTTGTTTTTGCCCCAGAAACAGGATTAAAGCAGAGCACCAGCCCTTAGCACAATTTTTTTTTTTTTTGGTTTCCATTGGCCATTGAACAGCAAACCCGATTTTCTCTTTGATGTATTTATGGTATTTGCCTGCACATCCAGATTTACCTGTGCCTACCTGCTGAATTCTCATACAGCATTTAAAGGACTGCAACAGAGGCTACACAGTCACAACCTGTCATCTTTGTAAATAATGCTGCGTGTGCCTATGAAACCACATTTTGTGCGTCCCACTGAAGGTACAACAACAGTTTCAGGAGAGTAATATATGCACAGCTAGTCAGAGCTTTATTTCCACCTTTCCATGTCCCAAACTGGATTAGCTGCTTAATTCAATCAAAACAAACAAAAAAAACCCACACAAACACCCCAGAGCTGCCTGGCAAATGACCATGGCACAGAAGAACAGTGACTGATCTCACCATGGCCATGTTTGATATACAAAACTTTAAAAATGCAACTTTTCTTATTGCAGATTGAACTCCTGTTACTATTTCCACACTGTTCAGGTTATTTTAATTCTGTTAAATTGAAAGGAATAAAAAAAAAAAAAAAAAAAGTGTACGGAACTAGTTCTGAAATGATTTAAAAATAAATACAGAAACATCCAATACATTTTTATATCTGTCAAGCAAAGCCAATTAAAGTCTCCCTGTGGTGAACAGAGCTTTAAAATCTGAGTTTTCTCCCGGATTACACTGTGAGCTGCCTGCTCAGAATGATTCATCATGATCCTCATTATTTTCAGCTTCCAATTTCCCTGTGCCTGGCTGGGTTTCCCCAGCAAATGACCACTCATTTGCAAACAGTGCAAGTTATGCATTGCCATAAACAGATCATTTGTGGCTTTCCCAAACTCTAATGGGCCTCCCAAATCCAACAATGCCTCCTAGAGCAGTAAAAATCTATTTTTAACTCTATTTTCTCTTTTACAAAGTCAGCTTGTTTTTCAGTTAGTTTTACTCATACTCTGCAGTTTGGATTCCATAATACTCTTCAGAATAAAATAAATAAAATAAAACTTTAAACATTTAATAAAATAAAATAAAAACATTAAAAATAAAATAAAATATGCAAAACTATTGGAATGCAGGGCTGCATTATTGCAGAGCACTGTCCATTAGCCTTAAAACAAGAACAGTATCTTTTCAGAGCTTGATTCCTCTTGAGCACTCCAGCAAAGATTTATACTTTTGGTAAAGTTAGTAAATTGCTATGGCATCTTAATAAAGATGCATGATTATTTCATTTTCTTTCCCTCAGCTTCAATACTCCTTTTACCCTTCCATATTTACAGAAAACTTTAGACTTCTTAATGTAAGATAATTAGACTATCACACATAGCCCAAGAAAGAACAGTTTCATTAAGCCTCAGAGAAAACTGCAGGAAATTGGGAATAACAGAGATGAAAAAATAGTTACAACATATGCAATGTACTTTATTATATTTCAAGGAACAACTAAGAAGAAATAATTAGAAGAAAAAAACAATTTTCACAAACAGTTTCTATGGATATATTGTATTGTGTGCCTGTTGCAAAGCTCTCCAGAAGAGTGGAACACAATCTTTTACTTTGTCTTAATAACCTTAAAGATAATTTCATCACAACTCCTCACTTTCAGACCTCAAAACACTAAAACTGCTGAGCACACTACCTACCCAACATAACTCCTTCAATATCCAAATACTATGTGTGTATCTATAGATAAAATTAATTTTCTTCCACATCAAGGCTAGTGATTATATTTTATGAAGCATCAGGAGATGCTGATTACCTCATGGGAGTGTTATACACACCAGAACTGCACACTCCTGCAGCTTGGGTTTTAATTCCTTAACCCAGCTCTGGTTTTGAATGAGGTGGCATTTAATAACATTCCCTGGAAAATGGCATTAACAAAAGCTAATCTTTTTTTCCAATGAAAATGCCTGTTCACTTGAATGTAACAGCAAGTGTTTCCTTCAGTGCAGTGACTGTGCACATGACTCTGGCATTGATGAATTCACAGTGTTTTTAGCTATTATTAACTTTTTCCAGTTTTGAATAAAAGCTTCCTTTTCCTGAAGATAAAATTAGTTTATAATTTACAATGTTTGCTTAGCACTGTGCATGCAATTTCAGGCACTGATAAAGCTGGTGCTTTCTTTGCTGATGTATTTTCTTTGAAGTGCCTCAGCAGAACTGATTATCAGTGCAGAAAGCATCTGTGTGCAGTGCCAGGAAGCACATTGTCATGCCAACTAATGTAAAATATTATTTGCAAATATTTCAATGTAAACAGCGTTAATAAGATTCTTCATTATAATTCAGAACAGGAGTAGGTTTTATGTTATATGTTTAAGAAAACTTTTAAATAAGGTTTTGGGAGAAGAAAAAGGTCCTACTCATGATAAAGCACACCACTAGCTGAAAAAACACCAACCAAAAAACACAGGCCTAAAAATGTTACAAAATATATAAAGAAATCTACTTTATATTCTGTCATAAATTCCTTGGCAACTATCACGTGTGATTTCACATCTCTGCAGCCTATTTATTCACTGAGGGTGTTGTTAGTGGTTTTTATTAAATATGTCAGGATGTCACAATTGCACTGTTCATCCAAAAGAAAAGCACAGAAAACAACTTCTGCTGGTTAATCATTTAGTGTTAACTTCAGGAAAGGAAACATTGAGCATGTGGAGATATTAAAAAAATACATCTTTTTAAATATCTGATATAAGCTAGGGCAAAAAAAAAATTAAACATCTCTGGCATGTGTTGAACAATGAGTAACACGAGGCAATGCTATATGTTCCACAAACATATGTTCTCTGATGGTGAAATAATTATGTTGGTGTCTACACAACACATGTCTGAATGTCCTTTGAGTGGAAAAGCAGAGCTTTGGAAACAAGGGGAGGTAAGAGCTGCCAGTTCTGTGAGCTCCAGCTGAAGCCTTGGGAGGAGCAGGGACCCAGGACATTCCTCTGGCTGCCCTGGAGGACTCGAGACCCTGGCACGGAGTCAAAGACACCTGTGCCTTTGATTTTAGCCCATGGAAACAATTACCAACTTTGTGTGAGGAGTTACAAGCCACAAGAGTTTGAGTAGAATGGTAGTTAATTTGTCACAGGGTGAAAAAGTAGAATTTCGGGGATTTAGAATGGGGGTTCAAGAGGCAAGATGGAGGAATCTGGGCGTGTCCTGTCCTTCTTCTCCTTCTTCTTGACCTCCATCTTCTGCTGTGATGGTGGCACTTTTGGATTGGTTTAGAGTAGAGACAGACTGTCTAACATAGGTGATAGGTATTGGAAAATTATTGTAAATAAAGTACGCGTAGGTTTTAGTATAAAAAGTTAACACCACCCCAAGGGCGGTCACTGTGCCACAACCCAACCTGCTGGACAGATCTCAGCAGGTCAGAGAAAGAATGGAATAGATAAGAGAAAATAAACAACCTTGAAAAGCAGAACCGACAAATCTCGACTTTTTTGGTTGCAGGGCTGGAAAAAAAAGACTTTCTAATATCTTGGGGGCCATCTCAACCACAGAAACCCAAGAGCAGGGTGCTGCAGAGTCACCCAAACACAGCAGCTGACAACATGAGACAAAGAGCAGGGCAATCATTGCTATGAAATCAAAGACTCACTGCACAATTTCTCATGGTGCACTGATAACAACACAACTGGGGGCAATGCCAAAATGTGAAATTCAGAGAGAAGTCAAAAACTCAGGTAAGACAGATGTTGGTTTGTTACGGTGTTGTGAGGGTTTCTAGGATGAGGTGAGAGATGACAATTTGGCTCCAAGGTTTCAGAAGGCTGATTTATTATTTTATAACATAATATTTATATTAAAAGAAATGATATACTAAAACTATGCTAAAGAAAGAGAAAGGAGACATCAGAAGGCTGGACAAGAATGAATAATAAAAACCCATGACTGACCAGAGTCCCGACAGAGCTGGACTGGGATTGGTCATTAAGTAAAAACAATTCACATGGAACCAATCAAAGATGCACCTGTTGGTGAGCAACCTCCAAACCACATTCCAAGCAATCAGATAATTATTGTTTACATTTCTTTTCTAAGGCTTTTTAGCTTCTCAGGAGAAAAATTTTGGTGAAGGGATTTTTCATAAAATATCATGGTGACATTGGTTTACAAAGTCATTACCCCACTGCCTTAACAGACAGCCAGGACACTGCCCCCAACATGGAATTAAACTTCAGCTACACCTGGATGCTCCAACTGCTGCCCAATGTGATCTGGGGCTATGCAGACACCATTCAGTGTCTGCTCACAAAGACAGCTCAGCCATGCCCCAGAAAACAGGGTCCAGTTCAATAAAATATCAATTGTGTGTCACTGAAGGAAGTGTTCACACGTTTTGGGGTTTTTTTTTCTCCTTTTCCTCCTTTACTTTGTTTTTTCTCCCTATCTGGAACCAAGAACTCAGTGCTTTATAAGACTCAAGGTCAGCAATAAACTGATTTTTATTTAAGTAGCTTTGAACTTGGACAAGTCAGTTTTGAGAACTTCCATGGTATCTGCAAACAACCAGCTTAAACTGAATATTAGGAAAAATTTATTCTTTAAAGGGATTGTCAGGCACTGGGAAGTGGTGGAGTCACCATCCCTGGGGGTGTTTAAAAAATGTGCAGGTTTAAAAAATGTGCACAAAAATCTGCACTTGGGGACACAGGTCAGTGATGGACTTGGCAGTGCTGGATTAATGGTTGGACTCAAAGGTCTTTTCCAACCTAAATTATACTGTGATTCTAGCAAATTAAAAGTAAAAAGCCTTCCTTTGGCAAAATGAGTATGAACTGGCAAGAGCACCTCAGCCTCTCCCTTTTGGAGCAATGTAGTTACTGCACAATATGATACACTAAATTATTCTAGTTGGCTCTGCCATCCTACACTGGAAAAATAATCTTTTGTCAGAAAGAGATATATAAGAACCATAGCAGTAATTATTGTGTACATATTCAGTCTGGAAAAAGAAATTGTTTCTGATAAATTTAATAAGTTATGAAGAAAGTAATTAGAAATTTCCATAAATAAGTGATCAATTTAAAACTCATTTGGATTCTCGCTGACAATAAGTTCATTTCTCTGGGCAAATTTTTTTTGTATGATTGAAAATATATCTCCATTCATTTCTTTGTGCCAATGCCTTTCTCTGTTGTTTGTCTCTACTGCAGAGCAGTTAGGATGTCAACTGCGTTGCGTTTCCTGGACAACAGGAGTTTCATTTCACTTCATTTTTTGAGATTCTGCAATTTCAAGGGATACAAAATCCACCTGAAAGCAGCTTGGAGGGAGGCTTAGAGCAGGGAATGAAAAAGCCAAAGACTCACATAAGATGGCAGCTTTTCCTGACGCAGCACGACAGTAACTTTCTGAACATTGAAGAGTCATTTTTAAATATCTCCTACTGTCATCTTATTGCAAAAGTTCCATACCTTCTTGGTGATTTCTCATGGGCACCTCCTCACAGCACTGACTCCTCCTTTTCACAGCACAGCCAACAAACTCCAACTCCCTCCTCACCCAGCTAACCCAGTCTTTTATAACACTCATCCTATTTATTTCCTTTATTCAAATCTTTATTTTCTTACATTCTATCCCCCCCACAATTTCCTCCATGTATTGATAGAGTGTGCACTGTGCAAGACTCACTGGGACCAAGGTATAAAGTAAGATCGTTATTTGAGGTGCTAGAAATTAGCTGAGCACTTAATTCCTTTTGTTGCTCTTTTGGTTTAATAACCTTGGAAAATATCTTCTAACTAAAAAATCCACAAGCCTGGTTTTCTTCCTCTGTGAATCTGAGCAACTTTGGGTTTATTTGTTCTCATGCTTTATGCCTGTAGGACACATCACCTGCTGTGCTTAGAAACAATGGAGAACATTGGAGAAATTAATGTTTCCTTCCTCATTCCCAGAGAGAGACTAAAGTGGCTGGACAAGTGTCTTCCTCTGGTTTTATTTATTAATTTTTATCTCTGGTTTTATTTATTAATTTCTATCTATTTATTAAATTAATATTTATTTATTTTTATTCAAGAATTTAAAATTTATTTTATTTTTAAAATTTATTTTATTTATATTATTATTTATTTCTTCCTTAGCTCTTTTTTTTTCTTGATTTACCACTTTCTTCTTTAGCTCATCCAAAATAGGGAGAAGCTGCTTCATTTCAGTTTTTCTGCAAGGTTTAGGAAGCATAGTATTTACAGATTTAAGTTCTCTTGGAATGGGAAGGAATCAACATACCTTCCTCACAAAAGACATTATATATATTATTAATCATATCATATTTATTATTATATTACCAGAAACCCTTACTATTTCTGAATTACTTAAACTATTGCAATTCTTTCTCATTAGCTAAGGGCCCATGAACGAGCCAAGGACCAGGTGTGCTTATTATGCATTTTTATTGTCAGAGCACACATATATTCTAAACAATATTTTTACAATAACACATTGTTCTGCCCTGAAAATACAAGATATTTTTCAGAATTTACAAATACTTGGCTAAATAATTTGCAACAAATAATTGTCCATTATAGGCTTCTGTTTCACAACAGCACAACCTTTTTGAGCACTCTCTAACAGCACAAATTTGAAGAATCTGCACTTTCAGTGTCCTTCAATATATTGCCATGAGGTAAATAAAGGATCACAGTACTTGAAAAGAAACCTCTCACAGAGAGGGAAGAAACTCTTACTTATTGCATAGGTTTGAAATATTCTTTAAAGGCTGATGTCCTCCCTTCTGAGGCTGCAAAACCTTTTCAGAGAGAAACCTAACATCAAAACAAACTAAAAAAAAAAAAAATTCTAATATTTAACAACTCTTTTACAAAAGGAAAGCCTCACTCCTACTAAATGGTCTTGAAAATTGTAACAAAGTCCAAGTCAGTATTGAAGAGTTAATCATGAGTGTATGTACATGGAATTTCACATATTTCCTATGTGTTTTGAATACATTTACAGAACCTGTAGTGGTTACCCTAAGTGGGTACTAAACTAATGAGCCAGAAATGGATGATTTTGCCCTTTTTTTTGTTGTTGTTAAATAAAATCAACCACAACCAACCAAACAAATAGTATCAGAGACAAAATTTGGTGCAAATCATAGCTAAATATTTTCCCCTGGAGCATTATGTTATTCTTATATAAGTAATGAGTCAGTGAATATACAGAACAGCATCTGAAATAAATACAAAATTAAGTGTATTGCAGAGAACCAGCTATAGACAGAACCTGACATGTAACTTAGGAAACAGAGTGAAACAAAAATAAAGTCTGAGTTGTTGGGTTTGGTTTGGTTTGATGGTTGGGTTTTGGGGGGTAGAAACAATTAAAAATATTTTCAATAGTTGATGCTTTATTTTCAAGTGTAACTAACGTTTAAAAGTTACTCATGGCTGGGTAACCCTCACCGACACAAGCCTGTGCAATTGATATTCTCAGAGGTGAATTCTACACAAGCTTTATGTGGGTGTGATCCGAACACGTCTGTCTGATCCCCAGGGCAAGTTCCATTTGGGCAGAACAGGGCAGCAGCACCTTCAGAGCTGAGCTGTCTGGCCAGGATGGGGGAATTTTCATCACTGGTGTGGGACCTGACCAAGCTTTGCTCTCTCCAAAACATCCCCTCCGAAACTGAAGGGGATGAGTGCAAACCTCTGAGCTGGAGCTCTCCAGCACAAGAGAGAGCTGTCAGCATTTCATTCACACTGCCCCAGTGAAACCCAGGCTTTCCCAGCCTCCTTCTCACTCTCAGTACAAAGCTGTCTGCCCAGAAATTTGAGGAATGGATGCTCTGAGATTTTTGTTTTCTTTTCTTCACTATGATTAACACTGCATTTTATAGCATATGCTACTTCTAGGTCCCAAGAGGAAATAAGCTGTCTCTCCCAATGCAATAGAAAAGATTATTTCACTGTGTATTTAACCACCCAGGGTTCATACACAGCTTTCCACACCAAAATAAAACAAGTACCTTGTCACAGACATATTTTATGAAAAATCCTTTTGCTAGAATCTTTTCTCCTGAGGAGCTGAGAGGCCTCAGAAATGAAATGTAAACAATGATTATCTGCTGCTGTGGAATGGAACAGGTGCATCTGTGATTGGTCTCATGTGGTTCTTTTTAATTAATGGCCAATCACAGTCAGCTGGCTCAGACTCTGGTCAGTCACAAGATTTTATTATCATTCCATTCCCTTTGCTTGCCAGCCTTCTGATGAAATCCTTTCTTCTATTCTTTTAGTATAGTTCTAATATATAATTTTCTTTTAATATAATATATATCATAAAATAATAAATCAGCCTTCTGAAACATGGAGTCAAGATTCTCATCTCTTCCCATGTTGGGGTTGCCTGCAAATTCAACAGTACCTCATTTCTCTGTCCCCTTACATGTCCCTCTCTAGTCACTGCACACAACATGTGCTGTCCCTGGCTAATTGCCACCAGCAGTAATTCCCACATGAACCCCTCAATGGGGCTTGCATGGCTTTCCTCTCCTGTCTTCACATTATATTAAAATAAAGATTCAGCATAACACATCCTGCACAGGCCATTAAGCATTATTTCTATGTGAAATAGAATGTAAACCATCTCCTACCCTTTCACCTGAAAGTGTTACTCTAACAGTCTTTACTTCTGCCTGTGAATTAGCCAAATCAACCTAAATTATTTGTAAATTATTTACAGTTTTAACTGCCTGACTTGAGACAGAGGAATAGAATATTTGAATCAAACAGGGGTAAGGAATTCCAAGTTAATAATAAATAGGGGATAATACTATTCTCCCCTCCCCACCAATGCCTCCATTTCCATGAGCTGCAGGAAAGCAGAGACATTCTTGTAATGAAAGAAAAAATATTTGCGAACATTTAGTAAGGTGTACAAAGATAGCTGTGCCCGAATCTCTACGTTTGCAGCCACTAGCAGTGGTTTTTATTAAATAATATTTGTGAAATATAACAGTGGGGAAAAGTCCTCCTGTTGAGGCTTTCTTCTTCTTTTTCCTGAAGATGATTTCTCAGGATTATCTATGTTACATATTCTGGTTTTAAGCCATTCATAGTAGAGATAAATGACTAGACACTGAATGACCCTGTCCATATCCCTTTAAATTTAGTGGAAAGGTTACTGGAATTGTCAGGGGGAAGGAAAAAAATAATTTGATTTTATGGACGTGGCTAGTAATCTTTTCTTCATGGATACATCTATAGCCATCCAGGGCCTGATTGCTTTTCCTGTTTTCTCTTACTGAATTTCATGAGCCATTGATAATATATGAAGATTACAAAAGCAATGTATAGCAATTTCAGATGCAATAGTGCAGTGTTTCAAACTGGCATGAGAAATCGAGAGATAAAGTTAAACCATGTTTATTACAAAGAAAATGACAAATTTTAAGATACCGTGTTTCACTTGTGATTTTATGCATTAGTTTGATTTGAAGATATTCAGCATTCCCTTCTATGCCTCATTTATTCAGCTGCTGATAGTACACAGATTCAGCTTGCTAGTGCAGCAAAAAAAAAAACTTATCCAGAGAGGACATCAGCATGAGAATTAACCTTGAGTGGCAGAAGCTGATCTGTGCTTGGTAACCAATAAAAAGTTTGACTTCCTTAGGAAATGCAGCTGTAAGGAGTCAGACATGAGGTCGGGGCTAAATTCCCTCAAGATCAGATCTGAACAAATTATCTGAATGGCAGGGTGGTTGTTTGTCTATTTTAATTGATAACTTGAGAGTTTTTACTGTAGTTTTATATGTATCACAAGAAAACGTTTTTAGCTTAAAATATAAAATGCTACAATTGATGCAATCTCTTTATATGGGAGAGACTATTGTAAATACACTTCAATCACAATATTTCATAAAGATGGATGGATAAATAGACAGGCCCTCACAAAAATTTCACAAGGCAGTCTAGTTTTATACAAAAGCTCTGAAGAGGTAAGAAATCATGTCTAAAAAATCTAATCCTTTGAATACCCTGCCTACTAAAATGGAGAATAAAAATCCCACTACTTCCAGTAGGTAGCTCCAAGGTAACTCAGTGAAATTCAGTTGGAAGCATAAAAGAGACAGCCCAAAATTACTTTGCTTTAAATTTCAGCTGGAAGACACTGAGTGGAAATCTCTTACAAAACCTAACAGTAAAAAACCAAAAATGGGGATAAACAAGCCAGCACTGAGCAACTTCAGTTTGTTCATTAAAAATTTGTAAATATCCGTTATAATATAGCACCAACTTCCTAAATAAAGAGCACTGATCATCTGAAAAGCAAATGTTATTCCAGATTTAGATAGGAGAGTTCCTGAAGCTACTTTAAAAAGCATAAATAATTCCAAGAAGAGCAAGCTAGCAAAAGATAAATAGTGAGGTAACATTTTCTCATCCAGTCCCAGGATATCATACCTAAAATAATCAAGGGAAATCACACCATGTGAGTCACAGTTCTACCCTTCAACTTGCAAAAAATATCTCAAAAATCTCCTCAGAACACATGCTGCTAAAGAAATAAATGTGCCAGGGTATGAAAGAGTCATCCTGTTCAGTTGCTGGGACTCTTATTTAAAGAGACTGAAAAATTATTTGGTCCACCACAACATACAGCTCCCCATGACAAAGAACAAATTCTCTTTATACCTTGCTGCCATTCCCCTCCAATTCAGAATTTAAACAGTAATTAGAAACGCATGATAAAATATCTTAAACACTGACCACAAAAAAAATTTCAAATATGAAATTCATTAGCGAGAGTGAGAGGAACTGCAAAAACCTGTAGGCCCACACTCAGATAGATATTTAATGCACATACTGCAAAAAAAAAAAAAAAAAAATTTACATCAGTAGAACACATGAATTTATTTAAACTTTAAAAACACAGCTTTAGGGCTGACCTGTAATGTCCTTGAATGCAGCCATTCTTCTTTGGATTTGCAGTGAAGATACATCCAAAATTAGAAGAAGAGAAGGAGAAGAAAAAGAAGAGGGAAAGGAGGAGGAGGAGAGAAGGAGAAAAAGAGAAGAAGGAAAAGGAGAGAGGAGAAGTAGAAGAAGGAGGAGGAGGAGAAGGAGAAGAAAGAAGAAGAAAAAGAAGGAAAAAACCAAAAAGAGCTGTTTTGCCATCAGCGCAGGGTAGTTGAACACTTCTTTCACAGTGAGGCAACTCACTCAGCCCACCTGAAGCTCATTAAACCATTCTGGCCCTTGGTACAAAGCAAATAAAGCCCAGGTAGGGCAGCTGGAGAGGGTTTTTTTTTCCCAGCAGGGTTAATGGTGATGTTGTGGCAGCTAAAATACCTCATTGCACTTTGATTTCCTGCAGGACCAGAGGAGCTGCTCCCTTTACCACAGAACTTTCGTTCCTTGGAGTTTCTAATTCTGTATTTTCTTCTATGCACTGGCACTGACAAAACAGGGAGGTGACATAGCCAGTGCTCAGCTGGCAGAAGAAAATTCATAATATTCTCTCCTTCACCTCAAGCAATTGATTTTGACACTGGGAATTTTTTGCAGCCATGCTGTCTCTAACCTCTGGAAATTGCAAAACAATTAAAAATTTAGGTAATTACTTGGAATACAGTCAAAACAGTTACTGAGACTTTATGAGAAGAATAAACACACACATTACTATCGGTGAATTATGAAGGAAAAAATAAAATGCTCTTATAATGAAAAAGTGATGTGGGAGCCTCTTCATTTTTGGTGTTAAAAGTTCAAGGGTTAAAATTACATTTGTCAATTAGAATAATTTCGTAATTAACAATAGCATGTTATTAATATTCATTAGTAGCCAGATAGAAGCAGGTATTTAGAAATTTGTAAACTTTAAACTTGTCTACTGTTGGTTCTCTTTGATTAACAGGGCTTCTATTTCCTGAAAATATTGTTTCTCTTCAGTTAAAGTAGGAAAATTTACGAGTAAGATATTTAAAAGAAAACAATGACTCTTTGTCATTGACAATAGAGGAATCACCACTTCATTAACAGAAACCTACCTTCACTTTCAGCCTTTTGATGAAATTGTGCTAAATTTTATGGAAGTATTTATTAGAAGAATGCCAGGTAAAGGCTGTTCATTTATTTGGAGAAACACACACAAAAAAAGCATCTGAACTACTACAACAAGCAGAGGAAGAGATACAAGAAGATCCCTAAAAGAACCATACCATAAGGGAAGTTTTTCAAAAAGGGAAGCAAATCCTAAAGCTTTATATATGTATGTATATATGTATATACATATATATCTATATGTATATGTACATATATATCTATATATAGATATATATATCTATATATCTATATATAATACAGCCAGCAGTCTTCCATGTATAGAATATAAATATATTCTATACAAGGAAGAGTGCTGGCTGTATTGTTAGGCCAGAAAACAGCATTTAGGCATGGGAAATTCCCTTCATATGTGAATAAAGGCAGGGAAGAGCCCTCTGAAAGTCTTGATATTTATCATCAGTTCTGACAGAGCAGGCAGAACACCATGCTGCACTGCCTTCAAGGTGTGCTTCAGGCATCAAAGTAAAAGTGTATGTTGAGAGCTAAAAATTATTTCAGTCAATGACTCTTCAGCAAATAAATTTGCCCATGAACACAATAAAAAAAAATATATACTTCATAAAGCTGTGTCATGGAATAAAAATGGAAATAATGTATTTGCCACTAAAATAATTTCTCTTTCTTATGAGAAATCATTGATCTACTTGTACAGAACAGTTAATGTTTTGCTTTCAGCCAGTGATTGAAGGGGCATCATTTTCAGGTAAATAATATTAACTCAGAAAGAAGGATTTCTAATTATTTTTTCACTCATGTTATGAAATCTGATATTTTATAGAGCTTTAATTTTTTTTACCAGCATATTTAGTACATAAAACCTCTCTTGTGATAACTGCTTTTTTTCTTTCCCCATAATTTCTGTTGTTTGAAATGTTAAGGAGCCTGAAATGCATAAAACATTGCAACCAAACACCATTAAATGCTACATAATGTGACAGGGGAAAAGGATCGCAGAAAATTGTTACTACTTGAAATAAACTCCATTAATAAGCACTTAATTTCTTTATTTAGAAAACAAGAACTCTCTTGGCAGTAATAAAAGAGCATTTTTAATGCTGTTAACTGTGGAAGCTCCAAACTCCTAAGAGCTTTGAGCCACACAATTTCTATTTTCTTCTCTCACATCTCTGAAGCTTCTCTCTGGCACAGCAGTGAAGGAACCATAAAAGCATTACCAGTCTTTGTGACAGACTTTTTCTTGTTAGTGAAGAAGATAAGATTTATTTTACTGTCAGAAGATAAAAAAAATGAGGAAACATTTTGATAGCTGAGGAAAACAAGTTTTGATTCTGTATAGCCAGCATTGAAGTCACACTATGAATCGACAGAAACTCCTTTGCACTTGACAGTTTTCACCACATTAGGGAAAAGAATCTCTCAGCAGTTTCAGATGTAGATTTTGATCTCACTTATATTGCTGGAAACCCAGAGCAATTCCAGCAAAGTGTTTGATTCTGACAGAACATCTTGGTAGTAATGCTATAATCCATATTTATTTTGGCCTGAGTCGTTCCTCCCACTTGTACAGCTCCCTACCAGGAAACAACCAAGGGCTCAGAGATGATTTTTGAAGGCAGAGGGAAGGAAAAAATCAACAACAAATCAAAGGAGAGTGGGGGGCAGGAGGGTCAAATGGCCACAGACAGAAAATAAATATCCCTACATCACCCCCTCTAAAATAACCAACCACCAAAAAAAAATTCATCAGCTTTGCCACCTGGCAAACCACCACAGCTTCCCTCCAAGGCTGGCACAGCTGCCTTCATTTAAAGGTCAGCTTCTGGTCAGTTTTTAAAAAAAATATATCTCTCCTAGATTAATCAAGGAGGATTGCCTCCCAAAATATCCTTCCTGAGAATCAGTGTGAAACAGTAAAGGAAAAAACTTCTATAGTGCAGCATATTCTGACATTTACTATGGGACTTGGGGGAAGAAGACGGAGAGAAGAAAAATATGGTTTTAATCCCACATTCTTCCTGTTAAAAGAGAGATTACTTAAATTATTATTTAAATTATAATTTTATTAATCTGTCTTCACAGCAATGAATATTACAAGAAGAGCAATTTTTACTCCCATTTATACTGTGACCTATATTGCTTGCACATGCACATTTTTTAAGAAATAGAACATCAGAGTAGCGGGAGACAGAGGCCTATTTGCATATTAAATACATATTATTTCACTGCCTTTGACGGTAAGAAGATTTTTCATACCCATTTTGGAAGCACTGAAGTTAGGAGAACAGTTGTGTGAAATATTAATAGCTGATCAGAGCTTTGTTCTGGTCTTAAGACTCCCCAGAAGCTTGTGCCAGGTACTTGGTTTTATTTTCCATGTGCCTGATAGTGCCAGTGGCTTTTGTGTAGAAAACACAAGCAGCTTTTATTCAGATTCGTTTTTCTTCCTTAGGTATGTGGAGGAAGGTGCTGTTTCTCAATAATTTTGTCCACCCATTGCACCCCCTTTTTCTCTCCTCTCATTCCCACCAGGAGGAGCAACTGGGAAAATGGGGATGATTAATCAGGGTGGCAGCTCACCTGTGAAATGTGGCCATAAATCCCTTTTCTGGAATGGGCATAACCCTACAGAGGCAAAAGCAGGAATCTGGCAGAAACACCAAGCACTTGGGAGATGCAGAGGCAAAACTGATGCTTTTTTCATGTGTCAGAGACCTTAAAAACTTTTTTTTTTGAAAGTTATCTAAGAGACAGCATAAAAAAAAATGGGTTTTGTCAATCAGTTTTTTTATATCCTTATGTGCAATTGCTGAAATAAAAAAAAAAAAAAACACAAAAGTAATTTTCTGATCAAAGTCCTTTCCTGTGGAAGGCAATTACCTGAACTGAAGAACAGAGAAGTGCAAGAGAAACTTGGACTCATCCTAAAATCTCTGGAGTCCTCCATGATTTTACAGGGATCAATAAGAAGAGGGAGAAATAGAAATCAATTGGTACAGACCAATAACCAGGATACTCCCAGGAACGGCTGCCTTTCCAGAGGAATTTCCCTTTCCAGAGGAATTTCCCTCTCCCCTTTCTTCACCTTTCCCTATCTTCAAGCCCTGCTACTCTGGTTGACTCAGGCTTTTGAGATGCTGCTAATGAGAATTTTAGCAGTCTTAAGCATTTAATTGATTTTTCCCCTCAGTATCATGCAGCCCAGTGTCCACAGGAGGGGAATTAAGAACTGCCAGTCCCACACAATGCTCATCTCTTACAGCCCCTGCTCTCCTGCTTCCCTCTTTCCACAGAGTGCACTTATTGCCCTGCTCAGCTCACAAAGCCTTTTCCCAGCCACATCAGGGACAGCTAACAGAACAAATACTATTTTGAGTCCCCCAAAGTCTTGTAAAAGTGCAGGAATAATGGTGAGTCTCATTACATGCAGATGAAAGAAGGAAGAACTAAAGGCTTGAACAATCAGGATCTGCCAAGACCTTTCAAGAGCCTTGGGTCCTTAATGGATGTGAGGAAATAAATTCATTCTGATAATAACACTCATCACTCTGTGTGGGATTTTAAGCCATTCTAGAGTGAAAGCATGATCTCAGTGGATGACAGCTTGTGGCAGGTTTCTGTCCTCTCTTACAAGCCACAATGTCACTGTGAATTGCTGCTCATAAAAGGTGTACAATCTCAACACATTATCCTATAGGAGATGCTGGAAATTGGAATTCAAAAATAATTTTATATACACTAAAGATGTCTTTGTTTACAGAATGTCTTGACAAAAACCTAGTGTATGCACGGCTTTATTTTCCATAAAGTTCATAAAGAAGACACACCTGGTTCTCTAACAACCCTTAAATCTCATTTCCACTGATGTGTTGCTATCAGATTAAAACCTGTGAAGTACAAAGCAAAAAAAATATTAATATTAAAGCCTCCCCAGAATTCGGCAGCACTTTGCATAAGAAAGTTGCCACACTAAATTAGAAGTGCTTTTTCATTTCAGCAGAGTGCTCTGCAGCCTGTTGTCAGGCAGAGGAGAACTCTGAAGTACTGTCCAGGAAAAATGAAGAGTCCAGTTAGCTGATCTACTTTAATTAGAATCTAAATTTTCCTCTCAGTGAAAACCTTTGAGCAACTCAATTAAATCCACACTGATCCCACACCCTGAGCTGTGTGCTGGTTCATTTTCAAACCACAGGAGCTAGGACAGAACTCACTGTACAACAGAAATGTGCATTCCCCTTTAGAAGGGTGGAAAGATCACTTGGAAATGAGATCAGGCTGTCTGCCCAGACTGAGGTTTTGCCACAGGCATCCTGTGCTCTTTGGAGCTTTTTAGCAGTTTATTTTTATGGCAGACACATGGCAAATAGCACATTGCTGATTTAATTAATCCCATAAATAACCTTTGCCAAGCTGAGCACTGAGGCTACAAAAAGTGGCATTAATCAGATATCTTTGTTTGAATAGTTACAAAAGTTTTTTTAACCAGATTTTTGGTTTAATATGCAACGTAGTCTAACAAGAACATTTAGATACCCATTAATCAGATTATTACCTATATTGATTCACATAATGCATAGAGAATAGAGGCTAAACACAGTTTAATCTAATGTATTTGAAATGTGATAGAATAAAAACCAGAAGATTATCTTATTTCTTGGCCATAGAGATATGTCATGGAGTTATCTAAATATCTTAAAAAGAAGGAAAAAAACCCATTCAAAATGTATCTTAAGCCTCAAATTAATAGCAATAGCACATAAATATTTAACAGAAAAACTAGAATGCTTTTACACCAATTGAGAAATAACTGTACAGGAATCTGCTCTTTTCAGAGCCAGTTCAACAGCTCTCAATAATGTGAGCAAAACTGAATTTTTCCAATTCAAAAATAAGAACTAGTGAGAAAACAAGGTATAATCACAATGTCCATATCCCAGAAGAGAAAAAGCAGAGCTAGCTGAAGTGCCTTGGTTAATGAAAGAGGAGGCAAAAAGGCTCATAATCAAAAAAACCCCTCTTGATTATGAGAGAATGTCCTCTCTTTCTCTTTATACTGCCTAGACAGTCTCTATTTATTGCTATGATCTGCAGGACCGATATTGACTGTGCTGCATGATTCAGAGCCATGTACAACCCATCAGGAATTGTAGCAACTTTCTGTCTACAAACATTCACACAGAAAGGTACAATGCACTAATTGACAACCTCAGAAGTGGTTTTACATTTCTTGCATATAAAGCAAAAGAAAAGCAATTATTTAATTTTAGATCTGAAGGTACACTCCTTACTATCTTTTAATTTATCCCTTCTTTTTTCTTTTTCATGCACAACATCTTTCTATTTTAAGACTGCTCTTGAATGTTGAACTCTTGGTATTGAATGTACTTCAAATGCACATGTTTTGACCTAGCATAAAAATATAGCAGGGAAAAAATGTTACTGAGTCTACTGCCAGCTAAAGTGAGCTGATCTCTTCAGAATACACATGGGAAGGATCCAGTGGGGACATTTTAATAAATGAGAAGTTGAGGGGTGTTTACCTCACTTTGTATCTCCCTTAAGAGTTTAATGCTGGTATAAACTCATAATCTATCATGGAAAGGGAGGGGACTTGCAGTAGATGTGACTAAATTCAGGAATTACACAGCATCTTCAGGCATGATGCATCACTGAGCAGTTACAGAGCAATTCCAATGGCAAAATCTTGCAGGAAATTGGAAACCCGCTGATGGTTTGATATCACACATCTTGTTCCTCACCTGTAAGTGGTTTACTCTGCACACAGGCCTTTGCAAGATTCTGCAGCATTCAGCCATTCAAATGTGGGCCTTTAGCACAGAAAATCATTAGCTTTATTACTGTAAAATGCCTCTAAGGGTATAGTAAACCTAAACATTTTGAAACAGCGGATGGTTATTTTGTAGGTGTCACCACTGCAGGCAGCAGGACAAAATTCTGCTTCCAATGACATGAGAAGGAGTTGAAGAGGAGCTTGCAGCAGTGAAAGAGAGCTGAATGAGGACAGGTTCTAAGGATATAAAATAGTAATTCTGGCTGGTGTAGGTGTAATTGTCACCTCTCAGAAGAAACCATCTAAGGCTGCATATTGAGGAAAAGCTGTGCTCACTTGTTTCCAAACCCGAGCCTGTGGGTGAAACATGCACAGGAGATGAAAACAGCCTTTCAAACAAGAGTTTCTTTCTCTCCCTGAAACACATTTGCTGTCTGTTTCTGGGAGCTGGAGCACTCTGAGGAGCACACAGCAGATTCACCCAAACTGGCTGTTAGCAGGCAGAAAAATGTTCTGTTGGACAGAAAATATTTCTCCTTGAGGTTTTCCAGACTCTGAAGCAGGAGCTGCCTCAGCCAGGCTGAGCAGGGCTCCCGTGCCTCCTGCTTCCTCTGAAACTGCTTGGAGGACCTGATCAAAACATCTCCAGCAAAAAGAGTTAACCTGCCTCCAGTTTGTAAAGAGACAAGTCCCTGGATATTTAATGTACCTAAATAGAGATGACTGGACGGAGCTTACCAGATGCCAAACAATATTTCAGCATCAGGGTAAAATAACAATTTTGCTCCTTTAACATTCCCAAACATTCCAACTTGAAAAGCACCATGCTTTCCAGTACTCCCATAACCTCTTCTCACTCTGTAATATTCTTGGACACTACACTTTTTTTAGAAAAGCAATTTAAAAGGCAGAACAAAGTTGTGCTGCATGAGAGGTAAAGAAGTCTGGAGTTTGCTCTCCTATGACTGTGTTCAATTAAAGAACACAGCAAGAAACCACAAAAGCACCTCAAGGAAATTAGTCAGATTGAATTAGATCTGAATTGTTTGTAAATATTTATATATTGGAGTATTTTCAATAATACCTTTCCTTGATTAGTGAAAAAAATAATTAGTGCATTTATTGGATATGGAGCTGAGTGCAATATTTAAACTATTTGCAACTGTAAGCAAATAAAATTGCTTTTAAGAAGTCACCATTTAGTCTTATTGATGCACATCTTAGACATTTGTCAGTGCTCCTCTACAGTTTATTACATTCAGGGGACAAAATTACACCAAATGTGCTTTTACACAATTGTTTAGTGTCATCCAGCCCATGCTCAGTGTGCAAAGTGACATCAGTTGATTTTTACACCCATCTGCCCAGGTAGAAAGGGCTACAAGGAGCCCAAAGGAATGGAAAAAAAATCCACCTCTGAGTTTTGTATGCAGCCACTCATGAGCATAAAGAGCTGGGAAAGTCCATTTTAAACACATTATTTCTCAGTAAAATGAATTGCTTCCTAGTTAACCTCACCAGGCTCAGCATGGATTCTGCAGATTTTCTCACCTCCAGCTAACCAGGGTTGGGAGCAGCTTTCAAGAGGGAGAATACACTTTTCTTCCTCAGATTTCTGCAGGGAAGAGGGAAAAGTAGTGAGCTTGATTTAGCTGGACAGAGCTGAGAAAGACAAAAATTTATTTGTTCACTTCAGGAAAAACAGTCAGTGTATTCCAAAAGAGGTAACAGGGACTCATGAGGCAAATTGTCTTCTTGAAATGAAGTCCCTGTCCAAAATACATTTTCAAGTATAATCTCAGTATTCTTAGTTCTTATGAATGGTTTGGGGTTTTTTCCTTTGTAAATTTGTCTTTCCTCTTAGAAGAATGCACTTCATCAACTTGAAAATAAAAGCAGAGAAAAAGCTTAGAAAACTGAAAAGTGCTGATTTTCCAAAATGCAAGATAGTAACAGGAAAAAGTACCCAGGAAGTTGTTCCTATCTGTAAACATATCTGTCTGTATATAGGGATACATGCAAATAGCTGCTGTCAAATTACAGATGACATAAAGATTTGATTCGGTTTTTAAATTCAAAATTTAAAAAACACCTCCTACTCAATTTTCCCAAGAGTTATTTCTTGATATTTAGCTAAAGCTATGATTCAATTTTTCAACTGTTAATCCTCTTACCTCTATTTTTCTATGTATCACAGGCCAGGAATAAAACACTGTGGACAGCTTTGGCAGAACACTGGAAATGGAGAAATTAAAGGTTACCAAAAAACACTCGAATGTTTAATACTATGCTTTTGTGATAACACATGAAAATTTGAACAGTATTTTCATTTACTTAATTTCCTTTTATAATTTCATCCACACACAAGATATTATTAGGCATGGGAATGTAGTTCTGAATTTATACACTGTATATTACAATATATATATGTTTATACAGTATAAATTCTCATTTCTCCTGCTCTTGGTGCTTGGCTTGGGGACAGTTTTCAATAGCAGGTTGCAAGGCAACAGCACATCAGTCCATAATGTGAGAGTTACAGTCTCCAAATAAAAGAAATCTTCTTTCTTACATTAGCACTAAAATGTTTTCAAGTTTCCAACAAATCAACAAGCATTTCGTTATTCTGGAAAAAATAAAAGTAATCCCAAGGGGACTTGGCCAAAAAAAAAAAATATTTAAACACAAAAAGCAGCAAGAAACTCCCTTAGAGCTGAGCTGAAAAAAGCCGTGACTCTTCTGTGGGGTGTGAGATGACTCTTGCTTAAATTCACCTTGTATTTAATGTCCCCATGATGAACTTCATTCTCCCTCTTTCCCAGGCCAGCAGGAACGTTGTTTCCATGCTGCAAGAGATCTCCCAAAGTCAGTTCTCTTCTCACTGTTCAATTTTACATGAAACCCTGAAATATTCATCAGCATTGAAAACGAGTTTATAGCTTTGGGGTCAGGGCACTGGGCTGGCAGGGGCAGCACCTGAGTGCCAACACCTTTTCCAGTCAATATTTAAATATTTATACAAAACTGAGCAGCTGCAAAGAGAGAGAGAGAGAGAGAATCTCCAGCCAAAGGGGTTAGAACACCTCCCAGAGATGATTTGAGGTGAATGGTTCTGGAAAAAGCACCAGGGCTCTTCAGCCAAATCCAGCAGCTGAAGGAATTTTCTTCAGTGAAGAAGCCCAGTGAAACCAACTCTGGAATTAATAAAATGGTATTATAATAATGATAACAATTACAATGCTGATTAAAGATTTTGGTTTAAGAGCCATTCTATTATTTGTCTCTTATACAAGCTGGGATAAGCATTTTTCTTTAACCATAAACCTGGTTACACAAAATAGAATTTCTCTATGTAAGCTGTTCCATGTAATGGAAAATGTAAAGAAAAAAACCCAGTGACTGAAGTTTTCATTTTACCTATTTCTCTATCCTTTGCTTTTACTCTTACAGTAATTCATAATGCTTCAAAACAGATAAAGTATTCCTCATTTTTAATATGGAAATACTTTATTTTTATGGGAATACTTCTGTTAAATATTTATGTTATGTTTACTTTATTATCTTCCCAATCAAAATTTTAAGTCTTTTTTTCCCAAAATAATGTCTCTTTTTCTTTGAAACTCATGATCATCTATAAATAAAATCACACTGCACTTTTGACCAGTGTTTGAAAGTCTTTTGTGTCCAAGTCAATATTCTGACAAATAAAGGTCAGGTGTGTCAGACACAAAATCAGTTCTGTAAAATGCTTTTGCAGTTGCTGACAGCTTCAGCTATCTACATTTTTTTTAGCAGGTCCAAAGCAATTTAACCAAGTTCTCAGGAAGGTCCAGGAGATTGTGTTCAGTTTCTCTGGTTGTAGAACCATCCAGAGACAGAATTGGTAACAACATCTACTTCCCAGAACTCAGGAGATGGTTCAGCAATCCCATCCTTACTTAATTTACTTAATCCCTTCTTGAACCCACTGCTGCTTTTGATCTCCACGGTGTCACGTTGCAAGGACAACAATCACGTTCCAGCTGAATCCACTGCCTGGGATTTTGCTGGCATTTTGCTGTTTCACTGACCATGATTTCTTCAACACAAACTCTGTGCGTCAGATAAATCACTTTGAAAGAGTATCTTTGTAGAATATTCCTTCAGCAGCTCTGGTTCTGTTTTCTAATGCTAAAATCAATATTTAACCTACCCTCAAAAACTCAAATTCTGCATAGTATTAAAATTTGCCGCAAAGATCTGAGGGGAGTAACTGAAAAACTCAAACTAGCTGAGACAAGTTTGGGGAAATGAAATACAGATTAGTGCAGCACAGCTTTAAACTAACTGAGCTAAGGTGTGCATTTATGGCACTGAAAATGGATGGCAGCATCTACTTTACAGTTTACTGAGCCCTATCGATAAAAGCATCAGCATTTTTCACCCAGACAAGGTTTCATGTTCCTGTTAAACAGCTGGCTAAGCACACTCCATCTCCCCTCACAGGGTGCTATCACAGCCAGCACAATTGTCTTATTAAATTAAATTAAAGACAAAAGGGGCAAAAACGGGTGCGTGTGTGTGTGAGTTTGAGGAGGAAAAAGAGTTGTGAATGAAAAAGATGTTTATAATTTCAATGCTCATTTTAGATCAGGAGAGTTAGCAATGTCAATTCCCTTCCCTAAAAGCCCACCCTGCACAGCAGAGAACCTGGCCACTTGTTTGTTTTGCCATTTCAAGCCAGCAGCACAAGTCTTGTCTCAGCAGCAAACATGCTGGAAACAATTTTTCAGCTTTTGCAATTTAACTGGCTCTGCGGACCTTCCACTGTGCACTTTGTGGAGCAGCACACTCCCACCAATCCATCAACATCCTCCAGGTTTCACCCTTATGGAAAGCTGCTTAGGAAACCTGGGTCACACAAAGCTCTGCTAACTCTCCTGATCTAAAATGAGCATTGAAATTACAAATATCTTTTTTATTCACAATTCTTTTTCCTCCTCACGCTACACCACAAACTTACTTTCACTCACTCTCACACACTTACACCCATTATTGCCCTTTTT
Organism: Diglossa brunneiventris; assembly: GCA_019023105.1. NCBI lineage: Eukaryota > Metazoa > Chordata > Aves > Passeriformes > Thraupidae > Diglossa > Diglossa brunneiventris. The sequence continues at coordinate 3,144,138 of CM032358.1, read as the reverse complement.
GTCTTTAATTTAATAAGACAATTTAAATTGTCTTTGATTTTCATGCAGAATGGGTAAAGCTGTGAAACTTTCTACAGCTGCAGGGGATTTCAGGATGGCTCCTCTGAACAGCTGCAGACAGAGGTTACCTTTTTAGGTCCTGACAAGCTAATTCAGGAGCAGCTGCTCTGCTGAAGCATTTTTCTTTGCTACTCTCCCCTACATGAGTTAACACAGACTGCACAGAGGAAACCTGAGGGCTACTGAGCTTGACAAAAACGTGAGAAAGACATTTTCCAATAAAGATTCACGAGAACTTTTTGACTAATTTCAGGTTAAACAGTCAGTCAGTCTTGGTGCAAATCAGTTCTCTATCAGAGCAGAAGAAAAGGTGCTTTAGGTTAGTTCCTATGGGTACTCTGCTACGTATAATGAAAAAGTTATAGGAAAAAATAATGATATTGCATAAAAAAGGATCCTCAAACACTGGAAGATTGGATCTAAAATGCCTCCAAAAATCCAAACATCTCATCTGAGACAGAATGGCCCATCTGGTCCCGAGGCAGAGACAAACAAAAGCAGCTTTTACAGACAAGACAATCAGTGTTATCCACAAAAGGGTCGAGACACACCATTGATTTCCAATTGTTTGCAGGTAGAAACAACAGAGAAATTGGCACCACCTGCTCAGATAAATCACTGACTGCAGCAAGTGAGTGCTGCTGCAGCTCCAGCAGTGCAATAAAACCCCACACATTACAAAACCTCTGCTGGCTCTGATTAGTGACTAGAAAACTCACAGACTGCGGATGATAAATAAGAAGGAGAAAGGATGTGCACGTGAAAATTATCCTTATTAGAGGACAAGCAAACTCTCTAATGAGGTGAACTCACTGGAGCCAACACAATTTATAAGTACAGGGGGAGAGGCCATTTGTTAATGGGTTGAAAATAGGACAAATCCTCAAGTCCATTGCTAGATGTCACCAAGGGCAGAGAACTGACAAAAATTCGGATTTTGACAGTGCATTCTGAAGTGCCAAAGGAGTGGAGCTAACCCAAGATGTGTGACCTCTTAGACATTTTTTAAATTTCTTTTTGAGCAAGGACTGAAAGCTTTTCAATAAAGAACTCATAAAAGCTGGGAATTCTGTTCTGGAAATCTGGTTTGGGTTTGCATGGCAAGGTTAAGGCAGCAGAAGGGGCTACTGGGGTGGCTTCTGTAAGGAGCTGCTGGAAACTCCCCCTGTATCCACACTGGAGCAGGGTCTTCCCAAAGACCTGCATGCCATGGAATAACTAACAATATTCATTGGAAAAGACAAACATTTATTTATGCTTGTATCCTCAAAAAAAAAAAAAACAAAAAAAAAACAACAAAAAAAAAAACCACCAAAAAATAGCCCAACAAAACCTAAGCTAAGAGAAACATTGCAGTGCCTCAAAGGAGAAAAAAGTTTATTGCACAAAACATTTTCCTCTGCTGAGAATACTGCTGTGCAAATAGAAGCAGCATCAGCATCTTTCTAAGGTGAGAAAGCACAATCTAAATGACTAACACGGTTATATTTTTAAATAAATATTTCAGGACATTTGTATCAGTGGCTGATGCACCACTGTTTCCTTAAATGCACCTCAGCAGCCTCTGGCTTTAGAGCGTGGTTTTGGAGATCTGTTCTTTAATATTCTTCTAGTGTTTGTTCTTTAATTACACTAAGGATTGCATAGCCCTTGAAGAGGATTTGTCCCTTGGGTGTATGAAACATGATAAAACAAAATGTCCTGGCCATCAGTCCTCAGGCCAGAGATCTTGGGAAGATACAGCAACCAATTTAAAACACATTCTGTGTCCTCAGTGGTTTTCTTACAGGAAAAATTCCTTACAATGAAGTATTTTCCAAAACCGAAGCTTTGTATAAATGATGGCTGACACTGAGGCACAGTAGTTCACAAAATTCAAGTTCCAAAACAATTGCCAAGATTATTTATCCAGCTTTCAAGAAAGAGGCAAAAATCATGTTTCTTTTAAATTATTACCTTTAGGGGATTTAGACTCCAGGAGGAAAAAAATCTATAAAACATGGAGGTCTTTTTTGTCTGGAAGTATAGATATAACTGTCATTTAGTGTTATTAAGGTCTATTAATACTTTCATTAAAATGGTAAAAAAATCAAACACATGTAATTTTTCAAATGCTGAGAGAACTAGCATTATGCTGATGATCTTCATTTGCATTGTTAAAAAGCCACAGTTGTTTCCTTAGCAAGAGAAGGGGAATTATATCTGGCAAAACATAGGCAGCAGAGCAATGGATCACTTCCAGCAGTGGAAAACCAAGTCAGGGATTCCATCAGCACTGGCCAAGCAGCCACACATCCTCACCTGGAGTTTGGGGACAGAGGGAAACCTTCACCCTTCATGTGCAGCTCCATGGGTGACATCATCTGATGGGTGACTTCAGCTACTGCCTAATTCAGGTTTGTGAAGAAGCTTCTGGTAGCTTGAGAAAGGAAAGAAAAGGGAAAAAAACACCTCAAATTTACTGAATTGTGAAAAGATAATAAGAAAGAGAACGCAGTCATTTAATGGAGAAAAGATACAATCACCACAAAATTAGTGAAACTGAGACACAGCAGCCAAACCAAGCCAAACCAAAATTGTGGAAGTTGGAAATTATGCTCGATGCAATGTTGATGACATTTCCTAAGCCACCTTCATTTATTAATTTTCCCCAGCAGCTAACTATTCTCATGGTGCAATAGTGTCTTAAGAGTAAAGATTTTAAAAAGCAAATTTTCAAAGCAAAATCTATAATTATTAAACAGAGAGACCAAACCAATGAAGTCACCAGAGTGACTTCATATTTTGCATGTTTTGGCTCCCTCTACAACTGCATTTTCAGCTGTAATATTTTACCTGGAAAAGAAAAAAGCAATAAACAATATGGGTTTTTTTATGTGGTGGCATCTCCAGTTTAGCCATTAGAGACGAGGAAAGTGGGACTACTGCTCAATGTTTCCTTTTTCCCCCAAATGCTGATGATGTGACAAGAGTTACCATTACCCAGAATGTCTCAAGAGCAGCTCCTGAAGCCCAGGTAGCAAACACCACATTGTTCCACCTGAACAAAAGGCCAGGGAGACAAACCCAGCATTAACATAATTCACAGATGCTGCAAACCTAGCAGGGAATTTTTCTAATGATGTAAAACTGCTTTTATGTCACAGAGACATAGAACATTGATTTTTTTTTCCTTTTTTCCCCTTGATCCTAAAGAAATCTGGATTCTAACTTCATGCTGTTTATCTCCTCCAATAGCTTTGGAACACCTTCCTCAATTTTAACAAAATTTGACAGAGGGATATGGCCTCAGAGATATTATGTTCCCACAAGTTTTGTGACACTAAACAGATGGGAAGAGGAGAGAGATCTTTATGTTATCACATTGCATATTCCACTGAGAGAAAAACTTCAGAGCACACTTCTGCCTTTTTTAAAACTCCAAGTGCTTCCAGGAAAGAGAACTTATGCTCTATCTGGAGAAAAAAACTGTTGACAGAGCATGCCAGGAGAGAAAAAACACTCATGCACAGGCAAAGAACTTCTTATTCTGGTGTTTAGGAAGTTAGCTCGTTCAGAAGTTTATTATTTTTTATTATTTTAAGATACTATATTATATTAAAGAATACTATACTTTACTAAAGAATACACAAAGGACACTTACAGAATGCTAAAAAGATAATAATGAAAACCTGTGACTCTTTCCAGAGCCCTGACACAGCTTGGCCCTGATTGACTAAAGAGTGAAAACAACTCACAGCAGAATCCAATGAAACAATCACCTGTGGGTAAACAATCTCCAAACATATTCCACATGTGAGCACAACACAGGAGAAACAAATAAGATGAGAATTGTTTTCCTTTTTCTCTGAGGCTTCTCAGCTTCCCAGGAGAGAAATCCTGGGCCAAGGGATTTTTCCAGAAAATGTGAATGTGACAATCAGTGACTTCATGTAGATGCTGCTCAATTAACTCTCCCTTCCTCTTCTGTCCTTTTTCACCTGCATCTCTCCTCCCTCCTCAGTGCCAGAAGAACAGTAAGGTTACCAAGTTTAGCCTCAGAAACAAACAAACCACCAAAAAAACCCCAAACCAAACCCACAGACTCCAGCAGATTGTCAGGTGTGGAAAATCCAGTTCAGTTACATTCGGCAAAGACCTCTTTAATTGTTCAATAGGAAGTTTCAGCAGTAACAAGCAATTCTGTCAAGCTCAGTAACAGTGAGGGCAACATTAGTGCTGTGCATATGCACACATTCACTTCTATTTTCATACTGTGCTGGAGACATCATGGTTATTTGTTCTCTGTTACCTGGCTTTGGAGATTTCCAGTTTATTTGTTCTCTCCTTCCTACCTTTGGAGATTTCCAGTTTATTTGTTCTCTCCTACCTGGCTTTGGAGATTTCCAGTTGATTTGTTCTCTCCTAGCAAGTCTGGTGGCCTTCCTGCCGGTGGCAGTGAAAACACTGTCAGGTACAATCCATGGGTCAGTGGTGCTGCTCTGCAACAACACTGTGGTAAAGAGAGATCAGAACAGGATTTTATGTCATTTTAGATTTGGGGGGAGGCAGTTTATAACTCCTAACCGTATGCTGATATATTTTAAATTGTTTTTCTTCAACAGTGTTGGACTCCAGCAGCAAGTGAAGTGTTTGTTTTAGTGTTTGCGGTACACTTAGAGAAGTGTCAGATTTGCACAGCTCTGTCCTTTTTTTGCGGGGGTTACTGACCAGCAGTGCTTGCCACAATTTCTGCCAAGTTACCCTACTGGGTGCTATTTTTAAACAGCCAGGTAGGAGTCAATATCCCAAAGGAAAGTCCGAAGGAGCCATGTATTTCAGAGATGAGTTGTTCCACCATGGAGAATTACCCCATGACTATAGGAGAGGATCCTACCCGACATGAGCTGCCTACCGCAATTTATTTTTCAGAATTAAAATTGTTAAATATTTCAGTTCTTTTTTAACACTGGGCTAAGGAAGGCTGGATGATGTGCATGACAAGGCCAGTATACAGCTGAGTCTGCTCAGGATTACACAACCAGAGCTGGAGGGAACTAACTTTCCTAATAAACTTCTTTTTTTTTTCTCTTCCAAGTAGGCTGCATCTGCTCCACTTTCCCTCACTCCTCCCAAGTGCACAAAGACACAAATCCCCTTCTCCTCCCTGGCTGATCTTTGCTACATCTTCCTTGTCAGCTCTAATGCCAAAGCAGGCTAACTTAAAAAAAAAAAAAAATTAAAAATCTGCTTTTACAAGAGAACTGAAAGCTGCACTTACAATAAGTACTGATATTCAAACATATTTAAATTATAAGAAATAGTTTTCATGCATAGCCTGATAGTATTAAGATAAGCTATTATCTGGATTTTCTCTGTAGGCAAGATTAGGAGGGAGAAACACCTAGGATGATAAGTAATTTTGTCTAAAAAGATAAATCAAATAAAATGTTTCGTGGAAAATCAGGCACTGAAGTCTGTGTAAAACTTGGTTCTACTGAACTAGACTAAGAAATTTCAATATTGCAAAGGCCTTCATACAGTACACAGGGACATTATTCCCATAACCTTCTGACCATCTCCTTGTCTCTGAATATTAGGCCCTTTTTCATATTTCTAATATATCCTGTTCCCCTAAAACTTTGGAAAAAACTGCCAAAGTTCTTCAAATCCAATTTTATTTTCTCTTAGGTTTTCAAGTATATTTCATTCCTTGAATAATTTGTTAGGAAAAAACCCCTTAAACCGTGTTTTCTTTCTTGTCCTTCCATGCAAATGATAATTCAAAATTACAGATTCTGGAGTAAAGATGGTGAAAAAATGTCTCATGGTCAAATGGTATACAGACAGCTATGAGAGCTGCAATTACAAGAGCTGGAAAAATGTAAGCAAAAAGAATATTTTGAATACTAAAAAACCCAAACAAACAAACAAATCTGCATTTCCTAATGAATACCCTGAGGCAGCTACTACAAATATGCCTATAATTGTATATAATATATTATATTATGCTACACTAAACTATACTAAAGAATAGAGAAAGAATATTTACAAAAGGCTTAAGAAGATAATAATGAAAAACTTGTGACTCTCTCCAGAGTCCCGACACAGCCTGATGAATGAGTGATTGGTCATTAAGTAAAAACAATTCACATGAAACCAATGAGAGACCCACCTTTGGATAAACAGTCTCCAAACCACATTCCAAAGCAGCAAAAGACAGGAGAAGCAAATGAGAAAATTATTGTTTTGATTTTTCTCTGAGGCTTCTCAGCTTCCCAGGAGAAGAAATCTTGGCAAAAAGGATTTTTCCAGAAAATATGACAGTGACACAGGAGCTTGAGTTTTCCTGCCCCTAAGCTCCCATTTTGGGGGGGGGGCTTTTGCAATTCCAAGTGTCAGGAATGTCTTTATCTCCCACTGAGCACCTCCTGCCCTTTCTGCTTCTGCTGTGTAACACTGGTGTTAAGAAAAAGCTGTAGGACAGTGGCTCAACACAATTTGTGTGTGGAAGAGGTTTTACAGTGACTTCTGTGAGCCAGAGAGAAGTTTGATAAGAGGATCCATGTTTACCCCTGCAAGAATTTCCTACCAAGGTCATTGACAAAGAAACCAAGAAAGAAAGAAGGATAAATAAGAGAAACCTGCAACTGCCTATTCCAATAGGCACTTTGTTTGCCTTTCCTGACCTATAAGTGAAGTGTAAACTCAGGAGTTTTGTAAGAATGAATAAAAAGCATTCATGCTATAATAAAAACAGGTTTGAAGACTTCTGAAAATGGAAAGTTGCTTTGAATTGTCTCCATCTCAACTATAACATTCACGTTCTCATTCTGAAATGCAAATTCTGTGTTTCATGCATTGGCAGCACACGTGGGGAGTGAAACAAGCACACCTGGCTCAGTCTGACAGCTAATCCTCTTCCAGCTCTGCCTGGTTATCTTGCTTCTACCAAGATTTAGCTTCTTCTCTTTTAGCATTCAAGGTTTTGCACACCAAAGACTCAGCAAGCCTCAGTCTCCAACTTCTCTCACAACTAAAGGCAAAAGTATTTGAAAGGGAGATTCACAAATGTTCTGAGCTGGGAAGTCTCTGCTCAGAATTAACGTAGTCTCAGAAGCAAGAGCAGCACTTCTGCCAGCAGAAGAGAAATTTGGTCTCTATTTTGAGCTTCAGATAAATCTTGAGCACATTTGAAGGCATTCAGGACCTGCAATGAGAGAGCACACAGCACTTGCATAATATCTGTCAGCATACAGCCCGCAGAGGCTGCTGGGGTCACAGGGGGGGATCCTCTCAAAGTGAATGAGCACGGCTTGCTCTGGTTTTCAGGCTCCTTGAAAAGAAAAGATCTGTTTCAATTCCAGGGCTGGTTATTTTCCTGTGTGAAGTCCTGGCAGCAGACCATTTTCTTAGAAGCTGTAATTTGGAGCAGAGGCTTTTTTCCACTAATGGGAAAATCTCAAAGGTTTTGTGAAGATTACATAGGCACTTAAAGATTCAGAGGGTTGTTCCAACTGCCTGAGCTACCTGAATTTGAAGTATTTGTTCTTAGCTTTCACAAAACCAACTGGTAGGCATGGTTGAAATTTTATTTTTATTTTTTTAAATCACGTATCTCTTACTGCTGGCTGTATTTTTCTGAACTTTTTTATTTTTCCTGTTCTGTTACAGGAAAAAGAGATTTGTAACTGATTTCTCTAGTCACTGATTTATCTATAAGAACACTTACTGTTTCTCATGAAACAGTAAATGTGAAAAATAGGCCTCTTTGCTTTTCTAGACAGTGTGTTTATTCCCAGATATTTTGAAAGCACATTTGCACAATTTTGTGTTCTCTCTTAAAACCTGAATTTAGCCTCCAGCTGTCTAAGCAAAACAACCCATAAGAGAATCTCTGGACCAGAGAATCTTGAAGCCTGTACAGAAACATGTTAAGAAAGAGGCCACAAAAATAATCTATGGGCAGACAAGCCAGACAAACAATTAAGGCAGATATAGCCTTTGAAAGCATGCCAACAATCCAATTCCAAAATTGAAAGGATATGACTATAATGTATCCTATTTTGCATGGATTTGGAATAACACTTTTTATTTTGTCTAATTCGTTGTAAATATGAGACTGCAGGAAAGTACTGCCCTCCAAAACACACCCTCAAATTCAGTTATGAGTATGCCCCATGCAAATGTTCCCTGCTCCCAAATCCTTTGAGCAGCTTTCAAACTCTCATTCAAAATATTTTAATAACTGTTTTTTTCCCAACTTTCCTAGCTGAGTGTGGGAACAGCAGTTTTGAGGAGGAACGGGGTCTACCCAGATAAAAATAAATAAGATAAAAAGCATTAAATAATAATATGCCTGTAAATAAAATAACAATATAACAACAACTAGCATGTAAATGAAATAAAGAAGCATTTGATGAAACATGGAGCAGGGCAAGACAGGCAACACCTTAAGTGCATTTTAATGCAAGTTTGTGGCTTCCATGAAGCTGAAGAGCTGCTGCCTGTTCTGCCATAACCAAACACCTCAAATTGCTGGAGTCAAGTCTGACAAAACATTTTTGCATTTTAATTCTTTGTGTTTAAATAACTGCTCTGATTGTGAAGCATTCTGCAAGCAAAAATCTCGTACAATTCCTGTGGGATGCCTCTCAGGTGATGGGGATACTTCCCACACCCCATCCCAGAGGGATACAGGGATCTTGTAGCTCTGCATCTGTAATTTGCATCCCGTTTTTCCTGACTACATCAATTCTGTGCATGCCCACCCAGCTGTACCTGTTGGGTGGATGGTTCTGCTTCTTGGAAAAGCAGCATTTCTTAGAGGGCTGAAGATACCTTTTAAGGCTATGGACTAAATAATAATTTAAAAAATTTATGTGGCTTTTTCTTATTTAAAACACACATCTCTCCATAAATGCTTCAAATAGTTCCAGTTTACTGCAGAAAATTTGGTTTTTGCAGGTGTGGATACTCCCCCTCTGAAAGCCTCTTTTTATGTGTGCACACTGCATGGTAATGCCCCACAGAGATTTTCAAGTTGAGCTGAAATTATGGAGAAGAACTCAAAAAAACCCCACAATCTTACAAACTTATTGAATTAAACTTCTGGCAGCACTTGCACTGCCCCTGCAAGGTATGGGTACATAGGGTAGCTGGTATACCCTCCACTACATATGGAATTAAAAGCATTTTACTGCACCATTCCTGCTGTTTAATTTTAAAGCATCAAATTAAAGCTTAATAAAGCCATAATTAGGTTGCTTTATGATAAATTATTCAAGAGACATTTCACATATTCCACAGTAAACTGAATTCCCTCAGTTCTTTGGCACACAAATATCTAATTTCAAATATTTACAGAGGAACATGCCAGAAAGCTAGTTCAAAGAGGTTTTGACAAATCAGAAAAGTTTTACTAAAATGTAATCCCAAACATATGGTTTCATCAGCTCATGCTATTTCTGAGCCCAGCTGAAAATGATAGTTAATGAAGAATGAAAAGAAAAAGCTCCAAATTTAATATGAAAATTAAATACTCAATGGAAAGATTAAGTTTCATTTCCACCAAGGAAGAAATTTTTCTTGAGCTCCAGTGGAAGAGGGATTGGCTTCCAAGTGGGGCCAGATTTCACTGACACAGAGCTTGACATTACGGACACAGTGAGGAAGATATAATACTCTGCAGAAAATAGGATTTAAAACATGCTTTCTATTTGCCACTCATTTTTACAGCCACCTTGAATCCAAACCTAAGAGAGATCCCTTAAAACTCAAGAGCTGAAAGAAACAAACAAAGCAATCAGTGGTTTTTGAAGAAAATTGGAGAATATTTGAACTTCTGGTAATTTTTTTCATTACTTTTTTTTTTTTTAAGTGAGAAAAGTCAGGCCTCCCTTGTGTTATCTGTTCTGGTAACAGATTATTCCACTGCAAAGTTTTCCTCTTCACTCTGCCTTGCTGCTTTATGCCCAGCAGTGCTTCCAACTCATCACTTAGTGTCAGAACACATAGCAAAATGTGTCAAAACATGTCTTCTGGAAAGAAATCCTCATCTTTTATTGCAGCATCAATGATTTCATACTTCTTACAGTCACACTTGAAGCTGATAACTGCACTGGATTAAAAATGTGCTCTTAATAAACGTTCCAAGTGAAGGCTCCCTATAAGCTTTTCAGCCTATTGTGAAGTAAAACTTTTCTGTGATCCCAATTCAGCAATGATCCAAACCCACACTAAAGAATTTTTCCCAATTTGTTGTGTTTCACTTTATTCTATAAAAGCAAGGGGCCTGATGGTGTTGTAGCAGCAGAACAGCTACTTCATAATGGCTAATAAAAAATAGCACGTTTTTCCCCCTCATCCCATCACCAACTGCACTCAGAGAAGTCTGGAGCAAGTTTTAATTCTCACATTATTTATTTCCTAACAGCAGGAGCCCTGTTCAATAATTTCTGTGAAGACTGCATGAAATACATGCCCAGAAATTGATATCTGCTGTTCCCAAAAGCCAGCACAGTATTGCAGCTACATTTGTGAGTTGGTTGTTTGGGTCTTCCCTTTGGTCCTGAGCCTGGACTAAAGATGATGCAAGGGTTGGCTGAGAAGAAATGGAAAAGACCACACACACAATCCAGATGAAGAGGCACAAATCAGTTCTGGGCTGCAAACAGCAACACTGGCAGCCACGTGCAGGTAAAAATATATTAAAGGGTAAGGGGGTTTCTGAACAAACAATATTCACACCAGGTTCCTGCTATAAACAGTATATAGGGGGGAAAAAATGCTATATTTAGATCACCTCTACTTTAGCATATCTTTTCTCTTATTCAATGGCCTGACTGCTCAAGTTGGCAGCTGGCTTTCTGAATATAAAATTTGTTGAAAGAGTCTGACCTTTCTGGATGACACTACAGCAAACCTGTAAGCTCTGCTCTCAGTGAGCAGTTCTGACTGCCAGCCTCAGTCCTATTTGTTCCATTTGTTCCATCACCTCATAGGTATTTTTTTATGAAATTAGAGGATTCAAAGACTCACATCAGAAAATAGCATTCAATTAACTCAGCAAAGCACACCACTGCTCCATTTTAGGATGCCTTAGTTTAAGATGTATTTTCAAAGAGGCAGTTAGAATAAATGAGGTTCTAGAGAGCCACAGAATCATTTCAGCTGGCAAAAACCTCAAAGGCCATCGAGTCCAACCAGTAAGCCAGCACTGCCAAGACCACCACTAAACCATGTCCCCATCCACACCTTTTAAATACACCCAGAGATGGTGGCTCCACTCCCTGGGCAGCCTTTTCCAGTGCTTCATAACCCTTTTGGTGGAGGTTTTCCTCACACCCATAAAACTCCCTCTAACCTGTCCCCTGGATGTCCAGGTGTAAAAATAAATTAGGAAATCATTGTTAACTCTGATCACACTTGGTCCAAATGCAGAAAAAAACCACTTTAAAATGTTGGTAAACAATATCTAGTCTCAGTAAGAAAACTTGTTTAGCAATCTCATGGTTTTAGGTGAAGATATAAAATACCCTGGGGATAAAAACACATTACTGGAGTTGCCTGAGCTGTCAGAGAAACGCCAGTAACACAAGTCAGAGAATTCACTTCACATCCAGGGCAGACCTGACACAGAACTGTGCTCAGTAAGAGAGGCTGATGGGCTGAGAGGGAACACTGTTAGCTCTGGCAGGTTCCTGCTGTCAAAAAGAAGTTTTTTACCATAGAGGAGCAGGCACACCCCATTCCCAGGGAGAGAGCAGCACCCAGGAGAAGCAGTTTCGGCAGATGCCTGCCAAAGGAGAAGGGGCACAAAATGCAACTTACAGGGAGCAGCTCTTCAGCCAGAGCTGCTGGGGACACAACATGGTCACAACTCCATGGAGTTTATCCTGCCTTTTCTGTCAAACAGCTTCTGAGGATCTCGAGTTCCAAACTAAGCAATCAAAGGAACTGTTCCCAAAAAGTTGCACTCCAGCTCAGCTGCACAGAAATTAAGGCCAGTGTTCACACAGGACTGGAGATCAGGGTCTCTGATAAACATAGTGCTAAGATTGAAAACTATTCATGATGTAGATTATTCTGCAGTCTCTACTAACAAGTAATTTAAATATATAGGGTATATTTAAATATGTGATACATTCCTCATTCTTCTTTAGTTATCCTTTTCCAGAGGGTTTGCACAGGTTTCAATAGAGGGAAGAACTACAGATCCACTATTTGGCTGGAAACACAAATTTTTGTCTCATTGTTAGTCCTTATGAAACCAAGACATACAACTGGAAAAACTCTCCAATTTCTCTACAGAGAAAATACCCTGCTTACAGGCATTTGCTATTGGTAAGTTTTTTCCCTTTTTAATTTCCTTCAACTTATCTCTTACTGTCTTTTTCTCCTTCCTCTGTTGTTTCTGTTAATATAGTGACATCATTCCCCCAGAGAGCAGGAAAAAACAAGATTTGCACTAGATTTGGAGAAGGGTGTACTTAGTCTTCCGTAGCAGGGCATAACAGGGAAAAGCCTAGGGTACAGGCAAGATCTTTCTGAAAATTACAGCTACTAGTACAGCCACCACTCCCTCCTTTTTCAGCTTCCTGGCAAAGTGATGGGTTTTGCCTCGGATCACATGAAATTGAACTGTGCTTTCTCCTTCCTGAAATACAACACCAAGCTCTCCCTATTAACAATAGAGATCAGAGTTATAATAAAATAAAACTAGATACTGAACCTCAATAAGGTATAATTTGGCAGAAACAAACTATTTTGGGGTCATCTGCATAAATAAAATAGAGCAATTACCTAAATTCAGCTTTAGCATTAGGTGAATTACACCAGTATTAAATTTAATTATATTCATGGTCTCTGTATCCCTTTCCTAAGCCAGAGGTGGAAGCTGCAGTGCATTTGAGGTGTGTTACTTCATACCTCATTAAAACAAAATAGCTTCCAGCTACTGAAACTCACATTTGCATTATTCCCAAAATTGCATTCTATCATAATGACATTTGAAGTGAACTCAGAAAGAATTGCTATTGTTGGAATGAGCTGCCTTCTCTCCTATAAAGGAGAGACTGCCACAAGCATAATTAATCTCCAAGTACATCAGACAATATTTCTCCTACTTACTGGTAGTATTAATGAGATCTGGTGTAGATTAAATTGGTGAAATTGGGAATAGCAGGTTCACAAAGCAATGTATTCCTGTGTTCCAGGAGATTTCAATAGGCTGAGCAACAACGACCTCCAGAATACAATTATGCAAATATTTTATTCTTTTCATTTAGTTTAAGTTAACTCCATATTCAGCATGCTCTCAAGAGCAAGAAGTCAGATGTGAAATGTAATTTTTCCTTATCTCAATCTTGTTATCTTTGAATCTTTGTTTAATGATAAGAGACAGAATTATTTGACACTTGTTTGCCATCTTTTAAATCCATTTACTTTTGTGTGAGGAGGAAAAGCAAGCTGTCCATCATCCTAGCAGCAGCCACAATATTGGTGCAGTTTCATGTCACTTGGAAGCAGCATTGGCTGCAAAGGCAACTACTTCTCTGTCATCCAGGAAACTGGAAGCCAAAAAGTTATGATGGGAGAGTTTCGTATAGAAGGAGACTAAAGTAGTGAAAATAACAGAAAATGGCATTTCTTTTTCTGTTCAGGGGTTACTGATGATGCCTCAGGTTTTAGTATTTATATTTTTCACATTCTGTGCTGCTTTAGTGTGCGGGTCTGAGCTCCATATTCAGGGATGGTGAGCTCTGTGCACAGAGCAGGGAGACAAAACAATTCCTGCTCCAGCTGGGCACCAAGGACAAATGATCCAAATCTCAGCCCAAGAGCACAAACCCCGTGGGCTGCAGAGAGAAAAACAAGCAGGGTGGGACTGCATGGGCTAAAGCTGGAATGGGACAATGAAGTGCAAGATGCAAATGGAGCAGAACTGATCCAAGGGAGAGACCCCAGGAGCGCTCGTGCATTTTGGGGCCATTTTGGTTCATCTTGGGTGCAGCCCTGGCTGGGCTCTTGTGCTGCCCAAGGTGGATCCATGGAGGAGATGCTTTTAATAAATCCCTGCTTTATTCTTTAGCTCTGCCCAGCCTCTGCTCCAGGGCAGCCTGCACAAGGCATCACTGACTTTGCTGCTGTATTTCAGCAGAGCTCCCCCTGAATTCTACAGTCACAGAAAATATGTCTGAAACAGGTCATAAGAAGCCATTTATTATTTCAGCCCCATTTCAAGGCAAATATGTGTCATGTCCAAGTCCCTTCTAACTGGTATTTATCAAACCTGACTTTAAAACCTCTGGGAAATAAGGTTCAAAAACCTACTTTGCTCTTTCACCATTAGTGAGATGCTAATGATTAGATGCCTCCCTTTTGCTTTAATTTAAGCTTAGCAATTCTTGTTCTGTCAATCATGTGGAAAACAAATTATGTCCTTCTGCTAAGTAATTCCAGGTCATTAAGGCCTAAGATATCTGGGTTTCTAAACTTTTGTGGCTTCTTTTAGGATGGGAATTCTTTTTCTTTTTTTTAATACACCAAGACAGACGTGGCTGCTGAACTGCTGTGCAAAGCAGAGACATCCTTTTACACATCATCTAGGCTACAGTCATTTTCAAATACAACCCAGCGTGGCTCCTGCTCTTCTTGCAATAATTTAAAACTATACAGTCACATTCAATTTGCAAACCACTGTAGCACCAAAACCCTTTCCTGGGGAACTGGCACTAACCAATTTATTTTCCCACTCTTGTTTGTGGTATAGGACAGCACCTCGCAGGTGTTATTCTCAAAATTAAAAATAATTTTAAAATTATTACTTCAACTTGCAAAAAACCATTTTTTTCTGTTCAAATGCTATTCTCCAGCACATCTGTACACCCTCTCAACATCCATAAGGAGAAAATATTTTTAACAAACTGTCCACTCCGCTGCAGCAGAAGAAACAACATGAAATAGCAGAGGTTTGGACATTCAGATGAACAGGCCTAGGTCAGGGATCTCAGATCCTCTCCCCAGCCATGGTCACATATTCAGCAAGCAAGGATGGGCAATATTCCTCCCAAAAATTCCTCCCTTGCTGTCATCAGGGAAAACAGGGATAAACAATTCACGTTTATTTTAAGGAACCTTTCTGATATAGTCACAAAACTATACATACAAGACAATATTTATGAATTATATATCATGAAATTATGATGTTTATAATAAAGCACAAAATTACTGCAATGCCATCTGGACTGAGCAGGGGAAGAAATACTGAAGTTGTGTAAGAAATAGACTGAAATTTTAAATAGTTTTAAAAAATCAGGTTACAGCCTCTGATCAAGAATTTGAATAAGAAAACCACATTACCGTCAGATATTCTCATTCCACATTTTGAGAGGGCTTTGAGACTGTGTTCTGAGCTCAGGAAAACATTGGAGGTTTAAATCCATCTCTGTGGAGCTGACTAAACAACATCTGTGTGACCACTGGACTAAAGTGCTCCCTGAATGAGCTTGATTTAAAGGGCTTTGCTTAGCAGAGATCCATACAAATGAAAGGGAGAGGGAATCAAGACACAACGACTTTCCTGCTGTCAGAAGCAGCACAGAATTACAGAACGATTATCTGCCAAAGGCTGAACATATGAACACAACTAAGCTCCCAGTTTTCCTTCACAGTGTGACAAAACCTAATGATCCTTCAGGGCTTTTGCTTTATCCTGTTATTTTTCCAATAAATAGTGTGAACTTGTTTCTTCTCACCCCCTAAGTAATCATTTATGACAATTTATTTGGAATGACAAGTTGGTTTTATTTCTCCAGCTCCTCTGCAGGAGATGTACTGGAACATCTTTATCTCACTGAGTCACGTCCAAAAAAGTACAAAATTGAAGAACCAGGGCACAAGAGCTTTCCAATTGTCTGAAGCGTTTATTCTCTCAGAGAAGTCCTGGAGAACTCACACATCAGGTATGACAGCAATGGCAAGATTTGTGGTGTTTGGGAACTTTTCACAGGGAGAGTTTTAAAGTTCAGGCACTTGCAGTGAGGCAGCTGCAACTGAAGTATTGTTAAATATTAAAGTGGTAAAAGGAAAAAAAAAAAAAAAACCAACTAAGGGAATCTCAGGCCAAAGCAAAGGAGCACTACTGTTATAAAACAATTCTGAACCTGCTCATCTGTGGTGGGTTGGCATTGTCTGGCTGCCAGGCACGCACCCAGCACTCCCTCCTCTACTGGAAGGTGAACAAAGAAGATGAGAAATCTTGTGGGTGAAGTTAAAGGTGGGGATATCACTCAGAAGCTGCTGTCGTGGGCAAAGTGACTTGGGGGAAGTTTAATGTATTGACAATTGCACAAAATTAAGGTGGGACACCCCCTTTGCTGCTATGCACAGTCAAATCTGCTGGCATTCCCTAGGAGCTGCTCTGACCACTAAAAGATTTTCTTCCTTCTGCCATGAAGAACAGAAAAAAACCCCAAAATGCTCCTCCTGATCTTACAGATCAGCCATTGCCTGAATGCTGTTCTGTTCAATAGGCATGGATTTCATTTTGGATGTGCTGGGCTGTGCTCACATAAAATGCATTTATTTCTGCCCCTGATTCTGCACAAGGGCTCCCTCCCCTAAAATCATTGCTACACAATGTCTACATACAAATCAGCCATGAAGGGATGTGAGAATCACTGCCAGTGGATATAAATTTAACAGCAAGGAGTGAACCTTGTGCTCATTTCCCACAGGCACTGGGGAAGGCTGAAGGAGTTAAAGACACGGTGGGACCTGCATTTATTCATGCTCTTCAGAAAATGCTTCCCCAAAGATTACAAAAATGAGTCCCTTCCTTGTAAAATCATGTTGCTGCAGAGGGCAGCCCATGCCATGCTGGCCAGAAGAGAGGTGCCAGAGCATTTTATATTCCATCACCACAGTGCAGGGACAGGAAACAGTGAGACACAGGACAGCTTCTGCTCTACTTCACTTGCTTTCCATAAATTATGGAAATGGGGGACAGAAGTGAGAACTGGGAATAACTACAGCAGACACTGCACTTGGCAAGTGGAACCTGTCAGTGATCAGTGGCTGGGCTTGCTCTTGGGCTCAGCCATCAGTGCAGCTACATTTGAGGAGCTGATTCCCAGACTGCAGAGCTCCTTTTCTGGAGCACTGAACTCCAAACCAACCCTTACTGAAATGGAACGTGGCACAAAACAAAAAAATGAATTTTTACAGTAACTAACTCAGAAACATTCTCCTCATAGAGTTGAAAGAGAGAACTGTATTTAAGAGTTCATTCTCACATAAGTACCCATTAATTTTATTATTGCATTTTATTGCATTATCTGCAATTACACTACTGTGCTTAGATAAAGCAAAATACGAGGCTGAGAATATCTAAGTAAAGATGCCAACAGCTGCAGGAGTTCAGTCTCAGCTAGGTTTTCTCTTGCACTGCAAACAGTCTACAACTACAGGTAAGAATTTATAATGCTGGGATTAGCCAAACACTGACACCTTCAGCTCTCTGTAGTCTTAACTAGGAAAAGACCAAAGTTACATTTATTCTTAAAAATTAAAACTTTGATATTCTAAAATGCATTCACCAATTGGTCTACCAAGACCAGGAAAAGATGTAGAAGTCTTTCTTTAAAAATCAACACCTAGAGGAAGAGTCTTTCCTTTTTAATGGAAAAAATGTAAGTATATCCTGTAACCATATTTTACTCATCTTTTCCCAACTAAAAAAATTGACTTAATCTTTAGATAACATTATTTATAGCAGGGGTGTAACAAGATTTGCTTTCCTTTTCCTCATTAAAAAAAACCAACAAAACAAAACAAAAACCAATCATACAAAAATGATGATATTGGTTTGGTAGGATTTCTGTTATCTTTTCATTTCTGGATCCAACACAAAATATTTTATCTTATCCAGTATTCCATATTCCATGAAAAAGTGGAACAATTCAAATCTTTAACTGACTGTAACAGATAATCTAGTCCACTGAGACTAGAAAAAATTTAATTTAGTATATGGCAGGAAAGCACAATTTTCTTTGTTAAGGTCATATAATGCCCACAGAATGCTTACACAGAGACAGTGCAAAGTTCTACTGAGTAACAATGCAGAGCTGAGCCTTTCCCTGGGCACTTTCCAGATGGATTTTGCCTTAGGGTGAGGCGCATTTAGCCAATAAACAATAATCAGAAAATGCAGGAGAAATGGTACTAATTTTTTGTACAAATAGAAAGACAAAGGAGAGAAAGTTGGCTACCCAGATGAGGAACCAAGAACATGCTGATAATATTTTTTTCTAATGATTATACATCCAGTTAAAAAGTAATAGTAGAGCTGTACTCAAAAAACTCTTTTTAATGCATCACTACCAGATTGGCTCTGTGGTTTTTGGTAAAAGGAGAGAGACACTGCAAGGATGAACTCCAAGCATCAGCCAGTCTTTGGAGAAATCCTTCATCATTGACTGAAAAATCTACTCACACAAACACCTTTAAACTGCTCATATCACTCAAAATAAAACAGAAGTTGCAAAAGAGTTACCATTCTTGAAAAAGATCCATATTTAGCAGTTTGCCTGTCCGTATTAGGAATATTGTAAATATTGTAAATAAATAGTAATAATTTTGTATATAAATCGTTATTTATTGTAAATAAATAGTAAGCTATTTATTGTAAATAAATATTGTAAATAAATAGTAAGCTACTCCTAAGGTAAAGAAATAGTCTAGTTATGTCAAAACTCTAGCTGTGATCTAAGAAAAACCATCTTTGAAAGCTTGGACTAGCAAAAAAATTGTATTTTTAGGAAAACAGAAGATACAAGCTAGAAACAAACAGCATTTTGATGTTGATAGTGTGGATTGGATAAACTCAATAGGAAGAGGAAGGCAGAGAAGGCAGAAACACCTGACTTGGATGACATCCAGACACCCCCATCTGCACCTCACCTGCCTCACACACACACTCTCTGCTTCTTATTCCTGCTCCAGGAGTCTCAGCCTGAAAAGAGAATCCTCATGGCCTTTAAGCCACCCTGCAGCTCTACTTTTATGAGTGGATTAATCTTAGTAATCAATTGGCTTTGTTCTACCCTGGGAGATATCAGTCTGGAAAAGTTTCTCTCCTTGGAGGCTAAGCTGGAAAATCAATTTCCCTGAGTTCTGAGCAGGACAGTAGGAGCTGGAAGAGAAAGGAGATCCAGGATAATCTTTCCATCCTGGGGTGACTGCTGCAGCCTGGCTTTTATGTGATTTGTGGCACAGAGCCTTGCCAACAGGGATTTTATTCAATTCAGTTCCTGAATGCCGAACCTCAGACCCACCACAAGAATCTAAAACTCTGCAGAGCTTGCTCTCCACTCCTCCTGATGCTCATTGCTCCTACCAATGTCTGTGGACAACCCAAACTTTAAGAAAGGGGGAGAAGGTGGGAATCAGACGCCCTGGTCAGCTTTCCCTGTAGCCTGTTTCAAGGGAAACAGCAAAATCCACATTCTGACAGTTCAGAGGTATTCACAGAAAAAAAAATCTATCCCCAAATCACCAGGAAGAAAATTTAGCAGGAGGCTCTGGGATAGGAAATAAGGCCTGAGGGGAATAATGAAGCCAAATCAGTACACAGGCAAAAGAGGAGCATTGGAGAGCAGCACAGTGACAGAACAAGGATTTACAGATTAACATCCCCCAAACTCACTGATCTTTTACATGAAAGCATCCCCTGAACTCAAGGTTTCAAGGGCAATGGTTACAGACAACTCTAAAGTATGAGAGTTCATCAGAAAACTGAGACTTTACTCTGAAACAAGCAGAAACTCATGACTCTATTTATTGCAAGTAAATTTATCTCAGGATTATTCTCCTGCATAGCTCAGTTCTTCCTTCTTTCCAAAAGCAGCAGCATTTAACTAACAGGGAGTGCTCACTTACACACAAATGGAGACCAGCAGCTTTATTTGGAGTCTTTTCAGGCTGGTTTGTACGAGTTCTGCCTGTTAGCTTGGGCTGTGTGGCTTTCACTCACACGGCAGGGAGGTGGTCACTCACATTAACATCAGCACCAGGCAAGCTGGGGCTCAGGTCCCACTCAGAAAAGAGTGACAAGGGGACACTGCCATTCCCACAAAAAGTGGCACTAAAATCTAAACATGAGATGAAAAATGCTGTGTAAGCAAAACCACCACACCAGCACAGAATCCAGTCTAGACAACAACAAAATACATGGGGAAAAGTCCACACCGTGTTCTTTGCCTCCCCTGGCTCCACCCCCAAGGAAAAAGCAGTTTTCTGGTGCCACAACACCATCATCACTTCTAGTGCTGCCCTTAAAACTGCCCTGCCATCAACTGCACATATGCCATCATCACTGAGCAGAAATCCCTTCTGAAAAATGCATGTGTTTTATGATTGGCTTTTCACAAATATTAAAATGAATATTATATGTGTTGTGTTAGAAAGTGATGCTGCATTAATTCTCTTAAGTACTGTGTTAAATACAGTTTTAGGTTATAAAAATTGTTAAAATAGAAACGATGCTATGTAGGATACTTTTTTTTAAGAAAGGACCCGCAGCGAGATGGCAGCCACAGGTCACCTAAATCTTTCAGAGAAAAAGAATTTATTGCCCCATTATCAGGAGAAATGAACTTCTTCCTGCCTTGAAGGCACTGTCAGGATTCAGAGGAAGAAGCTGACGATGACCAGGCAGAATCCTGTGTTTGAATGGAATTTATGCATCATGTATGAGGTTATGAATATGCAACAGGCTGTTGCTTTTAATGGTTAATCCTTTGTTTACGGGTGCCCTTTTTCGGGCTCGTGCTGACCAGAAAAATGTACCTGGACGTCTGTAACTCTTTGTATTTGTTGTCTCATACTATCCTAATTCAAATTGTCCAAATTATTATTACTCTAATTGTATTACTATTTTTATAACCATTTTATTACTATTAAGCTTTTAAAATTTTAAAAACAAGTGATTGGCGTTTTTCACATCCCTGAAAACTGGCTTCCCTGTGCCTGTGAAGGGCACATAGAAAATCATTTTCCTGCAGTTGTGCACAGCCAAACCTTAAAATGCCCCCTCACAGCACTGCAGCCGTGGCAGCACCACTCACTGACTCCTGCTTGAGTGGGCCTGCCATGTCCTTGTGGGAAGAGCTACATGGAATTCATTTTGTTTTCTCTGCACAGGCCACTGTTGAGCCCTAGAACACTGGGAAGGGTTTAAGTAACTGATCGGGCACTTTGTTTGTGCTCGGTGAAAGCAAAAAGCTGAGATTCCTCCCCGCCATCAATTTTCCTGACAGCCTGTCTTCTTCCTGTGTTATCTCTTTCAGCCTTTTATGGGGAAAGCTTCAGTGAAAGATGTTTCAGTTAAAGGTCTGCTGTCACTGCAAGACTATCTAAAAGAAAAGCATCACCTGGGACCCGTTTGGAGCCTAAAAATATTACTGGAGGCTCTTGGGTTTCTTCCTTTGCGAGTGGATATGAGGGAAAAATACGTCTATCAAGACCTTTTTCCCCCCTTTAATAATTCTGCCTAGCCTGAAAAATATTTTTTCACCCTGCATTGATATCAAATGAACATGATTCTGTGATTGCAGCAAGCAGGCTTGGCTTGCAGCAACAAGGATGGCTTTAATAGACTCGTGATGGAATTCCTATTCATTTCTTGTCCCTTATTTGTGATAAAACATTTAGCTCTCAGCCTCCATTAATCTGAAATTTGCTGCTCTGAGCCAGCTTTTACAGCATGCCCACGTTTCTGGCTCTGAAAAGCAGTGTGACCCAGCACAACAGAGAATTTGGGGCCTCTCCTGAAAGCTAAAGGTATTGCCTGAATTTAAGTTGACATTTTGGCACACAATAGGCTATACTGATGTTATCAAGAACAGTTAATTGGCCCAAAAAATCCTTGCTGCATGATCAGATGTTGTGATGTATGGCAAGATTTGGGGGATATTTTTTCATACTTGCTAGTAGGAAAATTGAAGGAATAAGGGGAATTTCTGTCTTGTTTATTCTGATAGATATGAAAAGAAATAGGGTTGGGAATTGTTTAAATTTTTTAATAGAGTATATTTCTGAAGATGTTAATTTTTTCACTCCTTCTTCCACAATACAAATCACTAAAATATTCAAACATGTGCATCAAAACAATTTAGATTTTCATGGGGTTCGACTTCAACACATGATGTCTAAGATATTTGAAAGTTTTTGTCTGGCTAGTATATTATGAGTTGTCTGATAAATATCTTTGACAGTGAATTTTACTTATATTATAAACCCCTTTTTTTAAACCCCCTTTATCATAAGGAATTAAGATTTTAATATAAAATCTTCAAGATTTAATGTGTGGAACCTTTGTTAAACACTCCTGTCTCTCATTTCAGTAAATTACCAGCCAAAACTAAACTACAATTATTTGAAATTTATGCCTAAAAAAATCTTTCTGGCTCCTTGGATTCCAGTGAGACGTTTTCACTGATAATTTCATTGCATCCTTTCTTTTGACAACACCTTCCAGACAAGGCTGAGCAGGCAGCACGTGTACTACCAACATTAAGTACCTTATGTTCTAAACCTTCAGTTTCTCAGTCCTGCTGTGTTTCAGCAAGGAACAAATAGTGCAACTCAAAATTAATACATAAAAAAAAAAAAGATTAAGTCTTTTTCAGAAGAAATTAAGATTTCTTCTGCCCTTTTGTAGATCACTCCTGTCAGGTACTATATTTACGATAGCAAGGAATTGCAAACAGACATTCCCCCAAATTCAAGAGGGGACCCCAGAACTTCTCAACAGACCCTTCACCCTTCAAGATGCATTTCTCCATCTCAAACAAAGTTCTGCAATCTCCCTTTCCCTCACTCACAACAGACAGCTTCAATTATAAAACCTGCTGAGATAAGGTCTCTGCTTCATGAGGCTAATGAACACTTGAAATGATGCACTGAACTAATGGGTATTGAATACAGAATAGCTATTTGTTGTGTGAATTTCATCACCTCTTATTCCTTGGGTGTTATTTTCAAAATGCAGTAGCTTGTAATGGAAAACTATTGATATAATAAAAAATTTAACTCTCTAGAAACCAGCTTGAAGTATTCATTGAAATGAACAAAGTATTCAAGTATAAATTTAAATTCATTTAAAATTTTTGGTTTATGGTATTATATTTGAAGAAGTTACTTTGAAACATGAATTTTCAGTTCTGATTATATTAATGTAAAAATCGTTTGGACAAAATAATTTTCTTATTTTTAGCAATTTATCATCAAAATAAAACTCTGCAGTAGGAGGATGATACCTCAGTTTTTGAAAAGGTCATAAAAACTGCACAGGAGGAAGGTTCAGTTGGTCAGCTGGAAATGGGCTAAGCCAGGGATGCCAACACATCAAAACTGACCCCTTTGTGCTATTTTTAAAAGTTTTTTTAAAGTTTTGCCCCTTAACAAACAATCACAGAATATGAAAACAAAAACCTCTGAAACTGTGAAATAAGTTTTGAAAAGATTTCATTCTTTTTTTTAAAAAAACCCTCTAATTTCCAACCTTTTTTCTGAAATGGCAAGGCTGGAATTTTTTCTTTAAAAAACAAAATCATCTGGAAGTTCATTTCAATTCAATTCAGTCTTTTGCAGCTGGCCAGCAACAGAGTCACCCTCAGCACCCGATGTTGTCTCTTCTGCCACTACAAATACACAAAGCAAAAGGTCTGGTGAACTTACATGCAATTGAAGCTAATGAATTTATAAATTTTAAATTTCAGCTTTTGATAACCCCCTAAAAAGGATCTAAATGTCCTGCTTAATTCTCTCTGGAGGAGGAAGAAAAATGCTGGGGGTGTTTTTTTCTGAGTTATCTTGGGAGCTGACAGAATTCAAGTCACCTGCAAGGAACTCCAATTTTCATGTTTTTCAGTGGTTTTTTTTTTTTTTTAGTCACTGGAAGTTGTAATAAAGTTGAAACAAACAACTGTTGGCAAACTCTTGGTACAGACTGTGCAAAATTGCTTTCTATTTGCAGAACTCTGCCTCAGTGCAGAAACAGAGCCTGGCACAGCTGCCTGGCAAATCTTTGCACTGGAAATGGCCCTCAAAAATGTTCCACAGGAAACACTTGAGCCCTGTGCATCCTTCTGACCAGGTGCAGGGCTGCTCAGGCATTACTGAGTCATGCAGAATCTCCAAAAAAATTCACCTTAGCAGCACAAGGTGGCACTGAAATGTCTCCTACAAGTGGAAGACAAGCGCTGGTAGGGCTGGAAATGGCACCTGCACCCCTCGGGTTTAAGCAACATTTAAAAATACATCTGCCCGTGAATGAATTAAAAATCAAAAGTATTTCATCATGTGCAGTTTTGGGTATTCTTTTTCCTTGCATAGACAGAAATTCTTTTGGTACAGCAATATATGATGCAAGAAATCACAGAAATGGGGTGAAGAGAGGCTACCAAAAAAACCTTAAGAGGAGCAGGAGACTGAGCTGACCGTGATGATCAACTGAGATATTTTACTCATGCCAGGGCAAAAAAAAATAAAAAATTCATCTGGATGCTTCCTTAATTACCTTCTGTAGCACCCAGTGGGATTATGAGGAAATGCCTGGAATCAGGAACACACCTGAAAGAGGTCCCAGAAACAGGCTGTGAAGAAAAGCGTTCCTCTTTTCTCAAGCACAGGGAAAATATTCTTGAGTCATCTCCAAGCACAACTAATAGTGATCTTTAACTGATGCCTCTCCACTGTAAGAACTTCCAAGCAGGTAAATCCACCCTCCTACCCTGAACTAATCTACCTGCACAGCAGAGTGGCTAAAACCTGTTCCTGTGGAGCAGTTCAGAGGTGAAATCAGTCATCACTCCACTGTGATCCCTCCCAGTGCAGGAGAGGATCCCCCACAGCTTTATTGGCTCCTCATGCACTTCAAACTGTGCCATGAGGGGAAAAAGGAGGCTGACTGAATAATCTGGGGGAAAACAGACCAAAACAAACGTGGTTCTGAGGTGTTTGTCGCTGCAGTGCTGACAGGGTTGTAGAACTAAAATAGGGATCTATTTTCACATGTGTTCATCAAGGCAATTTACACACATGGATCTCCTTACTACAGGAACAGGTTTGTACATCAATTTAATCTGGCACGGCTGCAAAGCTGGGAAACTCACATGCATCCAGATGATGCCCTAGAACTGCTATGCAATTTTTTATTGATGGTTTGGGGCAGGAAAGGAGATTTATAATCTCTCTCATGAGTAGGTGTATCCCTAACTGCTGAGCCTTTTAACACGTTTATTTCAATGTTTTCTGAAATCTCTTTTCAATAGTAATTTCTCAGTTGATATTCTTCCTGGCTGCTTGAAATTTAAGTAAATCTAGGAAGCTGAGAAAATACCTGAGGTCTGGCTGCCCTTTGTCTGGGAAAAGGATTTCTCATTCTGTGTATCACTCACCAATCCCTGCGGAGCTCACACAAAGTCAAAACCCAGGCTTATCACAGTGAAGGTGAAGCAGATTTGGCTTTGATTAGAAGTTAGATATAGACCCACCTTCAGTGCCCTGGCTTAACAGCAGCAAAGTCACACACTCAGAAGTCAGGAGATTATGGAGCACCTTCAGCTTCCACTTGGATCCAAAGTTATTCAAAGGTATAAAGCAAATTACTGTATTGGATCACAGAGGGAAAACTAGGAAAGAAGTGCAAAGTACCAGGAAACATTCCCTGATTGAAATTATCTAATATCAGTGCAGGGTGCTGCTACATGCTCAGGAATCCAAATGCCTTAGATAGCAAACACAAGGGGAAAAAAAGTAAACATTTCACAGTAGGAATTTCTGTGATTGTACTGAATTGCTGCCAGGGGATGATTCTTCCCTGGGTACACCCATATCAGCAGTGGGTCACCATTGCTTTACTCAGTCCTTTACCCAGTATTCCCAAGCTTTACCAGTACCTGCTCTCCAAGACTATTATTACAAGAGAAGAGAAAATAATTTTTCAAAAGAGTTTTATTAAATTTAAAGCGATTTTCACGATGTCTCAGGTGTATCCATAAAACTATTCTAAATCTTCCAATCATTTTCATAGACACATCAATTTTAAATTTTGTTCTTTTAATAGTACAGATCTCTAAATCTAGTTACTCAGTTTATACAACTCAGCATGATTCCACTGAGAAATAGCTCAGAAAGACCAGAAATATTCTTCTTTAAAAAACAGAAATTATTTATTGCAAGGCAACCTAGTTTATAAGCTAAGGAAAAGCCGATTGAGAAAATGTGAGAAAATAGTACTTTTTAAAAAATCAGAGCAAAACACCACTATTTTTAAAAAGTATTTCCATAGCAGCAGCGCAGTATATTGAAAAATGTGTGTTTTGGTCTGTGGCAAAGAGCCAGAAATTATGGCCATAGGGTATTCCTGATTCATAACTATAATAACAGAATGTCTTGCACCAAAATCAGAGGAATAACACAGCCACAAGCTACTGAGAAAACAAGGGCATAAGAAATACAAGATAGCGCATGAGAAATTAGATAAATAAAAAAACCTTCCAAACAGTTCTCAATTGTGTTTACATGGACATCTCCACAATCCTAATAAATTAATTATGTCAGAGAAACAGACACCTTGCTGCATTGTATGTTAGTCACCAGCATCAGAACTTATGAGTAGGCTGTCCTACAAACACAAGGAATGTGGTTTTCACTCACCAATAAAGGCAAAATCCAAAACTGAACTGCACCACTGCACTGCTGCATCCATCTTGTTAAGTGGCGTCTCTAAAACCTGCATTTTCAGATCAAAAAATGAAACTGGAGATTAGAAAGAAAGCATTACTCTCTCACAAGGAGTGCATTATTCATAATGAATCACAGAGTTATGACAAGTAAGTGACATTACAAAAACAAAAAAACACCAAAAAACAAAACAACCAATAGCAAGTGTCACGGATATATTTTATGAAAAATCCTTTTGTTAGGATCCTTTTTCCTGAGAAGCTTCAGCTCCTTCATGTTTTGCTACTTTGCAATGAGATTTGGAGAATTGTTTACCTAGCATGTGAAATTGTTTTTACTTGATGACCAATGACAGCCACCTGTGTCGAGGCTGTGAGCAGTCACAAGATTTTATCATCATTCCTTTCCTTCCTTGCAAGCCTTCTGATGAAATCCTTTCTTCTATTCTTTAGTATAGTTTTAATATATCATTTTCTTTTAATACAATATATATCATAAAATAGTAGATCAACCTTCTGAAACATGGAGTCAAGATTCTCATCTCTTCCCTCGTCCTGGGACCCCTGTGAACACCACCACAAGCAAGTGTTTGAATTTACTTATAATCACACCTTCTGCAGAAATTTACTGAATTTGGGAAGGAAAAAGTTGTACAAAAGCATAAACAAACAAAGTGGAAGTAATGATTTAATTTTTGACCTGCAAGAAAAGGTTTCCTTAAAACAGTTAAAGAAAAACTATCTCTCTTTAAATGAGCGACTCAGTAGGGTGAAGCCATTAACAGGTGGCATTTGTTTTCTGAATGCTACATGGAAAAGATTCATAATTTTATAAAAAATTTATGAATACCCCTCAATATCCAACAGGAGAGGTGGAAACTCTTGATCCATTTTGTCCCCACAATTTTATCTGTGTGACCAAGGCACAGCCAGAGCCATCGCTGCCTTTTGTGAGCTCATTCACGCTCCACACTCAGAGCTTTCCCCACCCATCCTTCCTTCTGCCACATTAAACATTTAGGCTGCAATGATGAGAAACTGCTCCCTGAGACAGGGATGGGGCGGAATTATGGATAGCACTCCAGGGGACAGCCTGAGGTGGGATGGCAGCAGGCATTCCCTCCCAGCTGCACCATAAAACTTTCATACGCCAGGAGGGCATAACGGCACCAATATCCAGGTCTAGATCAGCATTAAAGAGAATAAATCTCAGCTGGATTGTGGGTTTAGCTATATTGGGGCGTTTAAAGACATCATGTATATTTAATGGCCAGAGAAGAGGAGCTGTAGAGTCCTTAAAGGAAGGCAGTTTGGCGTGGGCATTAATTACCACAGGAACTCTGCCGTCCTTTAAAATGGTTCACTGTGTCTCCCCATCTGTTTTATGGACAGGTTTAATTCTGGCAGCACAAGAAGGATGGATGTCATCATGCCCACACTTCCCTTGAAGATACTCCTGCAAAGGAAAAATTAGTGGGTTATAAATATACTTGACAAAACATTTTATTTGCATCACTTAGCACCTACTCTGAAATAACTGGGTTTAAGGATATTTTAATAGAACTATACTAAAAAAACTATACTAAAATTTTTTGTTCTAGAAACACTGAAAAGATGCATAATTTTTATCCTATATGATTTAATATTATTTTACTCCTTCAAAAAATTCAAATGGATCTCATCAAAAATTCACAGGGAACAGTTTTCAAGTACATCCCTTTATTTTTAATTCTCTGTTCACTGTGGACTTTGTTTAAGATAAATACTTCCATTTCTTCAATGTCCAAGGTAGTAGTAGACATAGTACTTAAAAGGAACACTTCTAATTATTTGACCCTGCTCTCTTATTCTATAACCATGAAATATAATATCTGTTAAAGTTCATTCATTGTTTTTCACCTAAATTGGTTTCCTTTTTCATTTTTCACTCTAATTTTTCAAAACTTCTTCAACACAGGAGTCCAAAAGCATCAATATTCCACGTTTTAATCACTAACATTCCTGAACTCTTGACCTTCAGGAAAGATAAAATGGAAAAGAAGAAAAAATGGAACCCCCCAGATATTCAATTCATTGTTTTTTTAAGAGAAACAAAGTATAGATGAAAACAGGAGAAAATGAAATATGAGTTGCTCTGAGGGAAGAAATCAAAACACTTGGATAATATAATTTTTGTTTTATGAATCACTTTAATCTAAAATTTAGCTAAAAATGCTTTTCCATTCATGGCGTATTTTTTTTTTAATCTTTCTTGTGAATTTTCTGTGAGATCCAAAAGAAATGTTCTGGTGAGGAAATAAACACACAGAGGTTCTGACTTGAGCAGCAGGGATATTTTTATGGAGGGGAGAGCAGGGACTTCTAGCAGATTAGGGTTCCAAGATGCTGTCATTAAGCAAGAAGCCATTAAGTATTTTCAGTAATTTGTGCAATAATTTTGCTGCATCCCCATCTCTGAAAGCCACGCATGTGTCTGGCCTCCATAAAAGTGCTAAGGGGACCGTGATAATTTAAATTTACTAACAGAGGAATCAATATGCAGAGGACATTGTCAGCAGGACAGATCTCATTTGGGCCTCCAAGAGAGACTGAAATGTACCTGCACTTCATCATCACCTGTCCACTGCATTCTCTAAAGCAGAAATTAAGAAGGCTTCCAAAAAGCATTTTAATTTTTTTGGGAACATCTAAGGCTCTGGTGGTGGCACAATCTCGAGCTGAATTTAGGAATCATTAGCACTGTTTTAAAAGTCCAAGTGAAAACACAGGTTCAGAATGTTGAGAGGCCTAATCATTAATTTCTCAAACTAAAAATAATATTTGACCCCAAAAATATTCCTAGGGGATGAAATTACAGCAGATTAGTTTCGAACAAATTGCTAGTGGACGAGGTTTTTCAAGCCATTTGTATACATAAGTCTCCTCAAGTGAATAATCAAATTTACACATATGCAAGCAAATCTTCATAAATATGCAAAACCAAGTCCTTGTACAGCATCAAAGTCCCACTTTGATAGTTATTAAATCATCACCCAAAAAGGATGCTAGAAGAATACTGAAGTGGCAAATGTCAATCCTGTAAAAGCTATCAAGCCCCAGCATAAAACCTGTCTTTAGGTACTGTTATATTGTTGCGGTCATGTTTACCCACTGCTAATTCCATTCACAGATGAATTGATCTCATTAACCAAGAAGCCATTAAGTATTTTCAGTATTTTTTTTCTAGTAGCAAACAGCTCTGCAGTCTACTTACTAAACACTGATGATAGAATTATTCATTTGCTTATGGGATTTTCTAAAATACTTTTCACAAGTCCTTATTCCATAGCTGCTAAGAGGAAAGGGGATGGTGGAGACTATTTGCAAATGGAGAGCTGACACCTGCAGAAGTTATGACCAAAACTGCCTTTTCATTTGTGGATCCAAGTTAAAGGCCTTCCATCAGGTTTTTCAGAGTAACTCTCATCATAGAAAACTACACTGAACAGTTCCAGTGCTTCTATTACTCCTAGGAATGTTTAGAAATCAGATTTAAGCTGCTAACCTAACACACCTTTACTGCACGTGTGCAAAGTGCAGTTTTTTGAAGCCTTTAAGTTGGTTAAATTGGGGATATTTTCAGAAACTGTCACATTGCTGATTCCCTTCCAGATTTCAAACCCTTGTCCAAATTATTAACATACAAAATCTCACTTCAACTTAATACCACTGATTTTTTGACTAGTTCAAAAGTACAGTCATTTTACCCAGAAACTCTGGGTAAATGTAATGTTCTCAAAATGTGTAATGTGGGTAATGTTCTCAAAAATACAGTGATTTTGCCCAGAAATTCCTGTGTTATTTCTATGAAAACACCCTGGGAAAGGGAAAAAAGTATCTGCCCAAGAAATTGCTGTCTGACAAGGCTACGAGCATGCCACTAACTTGCCCATAAGCATCACCAAGCAGGCAAATCCATAATATAAAGATGAAATATGTGGGGAAGGACTCACAGGGTCTTGAGCAAGAAATCCAAATGAGCCAAGACAGCGCTGTAAGGATTGCAGCGTTATTATTACAGAGTCACTGTGGGTTGTTCATCTGTTTCCACTTTGTTCTGATGAAGCTAATTTTATAGGTTTTTGGTCCAATTTCCTCTTTTTCAGGCCCTCTAATTAGGTACAAAGAATTCCAAGTTTTATGGCAGGGCTTGAGGAGGTTCGTTAGTTTTTACACACCGGCAGTAAATCTGCTCTCACCGTTCTGAGGGGGAACAGAAACTCTGAGCCTGGCTCCAAACTCACTCCCCTTTACATCAGAGGGAGCTTCAAAGAACCTCACCGAACAAATACAACCAGAGATATGTCTCAGATGTGTCTGGGGGTGCGTGTTCTGTTCCCACCTGTCAGAGCTGGGGCAGCTCTCTGCTGTTCATGGGGCAGTTTTTTCTTTATCTCTCCCACAGCCAATCCTCCCTGCAGGAGATCCCTGCTGTCCATGGCCACTGAGTGTCCCTGCATGGCTGATCCAATTCCAGCATCCCATGGGGAGATGCTGCACCCAGGGGAGGAGCCAAGCATTCCTACCTGGATCCAATCTGAGCCTGGCCCAGCACAGCAGCCTTTGCCCACTGCATTCCCAGAGGAGCAGCTTTCTGCTGCCCTGCATTCCCAGAGGGAGCCCAGGCCCATCTCCAGCAGCCCTGGAGCTGCAGAGGGAAACTCCCCCCTTGTGCAGGATCCCTGCTGCAGCAGAACCACAGCTGGCACTGCAGGAGGGCTGAGCCCCCATGGGATGGGGCTGTGCCACCCCCTGACACACAGGGGGCAGGGCATGGTCTGACTCTGGCAGGGTTGTTTTGTATTACTGCATTTTTATTTTAATTTTTTCCCTAAGAAAGAACTGTTATTCCTACTCCCATATCTTTGCCAGAGAGCCCCTAAATTTCAAAATTATAATAATTCAGAGGGAGGGGGTTTATGATATTTCAAGGGAAGCTCCTGCCTTCCTGTCTTTTCAAACCAAGACAGACAAAATATTACTTGACCTGCGAGTACCAATCTTAAATACTTAATTATTGAAGTTTTAGCTCTATATTTTTTCACTTCAGGATTTAATGTACCTCCGGAGCCAAGTGATGGAGCTGAGCCCTAAATGTCACAGCAAGCACAGCACAATGACCCCTAGACAGAGGAGGAGGTAGCAGAGCACCTTTTGGTCTTGCTTCTTCTTTGCCCAACGTATTCATACCTACCATGGTGGATAAAAGCATTGCCTTAATCCTAATTTTATGTTTTTTAGCATAAAACACCTCTAAAATAGAAAAAATTATTTTTAAAATATTCCTCAATAAATTATTTCAAAAAATGACTGACATATAAATCTAAAAGTCTCTCTTTGTTAGCAGTTCATAACTGGAAAATGCTATCTCCTGATGCTGCTTGTGCATGCTACATTAAAGTTGAAAATTTGTTTTTGTGTTTATTATCACCACTCTCACATCGTATTTGATTTTAGAAGTAAACAATATGAGCGTATCATTTCATGGATCAAAAATTAACTCAATAGGCATTTTTAATTTGAAAATTGCATCAATTAAAACAGTTAACTACAGCTCAACTAAATAATAAAATTAATGGGAAATTACAAAAGAGATTTCTATTTAAACATAATTTTACATTTTGTAACCGAGACACTCTTATATAAATTTCTTTCTTCTCATCTCTTGAAAAATTAGGACACAGTGTTATTTAGTGTTATTTTAGGAAACTCCAGAATATGTGACTGCTAGGTCTGCATGCAGCACCAGTGCTCTTGCAGATCAATATAAATACAGGGTGCATCATCCTACCGGCCAATAATCTAAAAAACATGTTTTCAAATACCACAAATATTGACTTTGAAATTTATCTTACATTTACCTAACAATAACAGATCTGAATTATTCTACACTGCCATAAAATTGCATTTTTTGAACGCTCTCATTTCCCCACTGAGATCTTCTGATGGGTGTGGTGGCATTTGTAGATCATCACCTGTCACTGTCACGTGGTGATGTGATGCCAATAATAAGAACTATGCCTTCTGCACTCTTTGTTGTATGACTTCCTGTTCTGGAACACTAAATGTAGGCTTTAAAAAAAAAGTTATGAATATTTTAGTTGGAAGATTGTTATTATATTAATTGCAGTCTGATGTTCCTTCTCCTCAGCAGGGATATTTAATTCTACTCAGGGGAAATGTAGGCCCTTCACAATAGAAAGAATGGTGGAAATCACCTGTACCAAGTGAGGACAGAAGTGGAGGAAACAAAATTCTGTCTCTTCTTGCACACTCCTTGACTGTGGTTCAGTGTTTCTATGCAGCAGTTTAAATATGAATTATAACTGTGCCAAGCCACACAGAGCTGTAAAAGACAATCTCCCTGGGCAAACAGAAGTATCTAGGGTAGTTGAGTAAAATACAGAATTGATCACAAGTACTGTAAACATAACAATCCAATATGTTTAAGAATCTATCCTTGCTTTAAAAAGCCCCCAAATTTTGGTATGCAAACAATTCAGCATTAAGTTGAAGTTAAAAGATGTCCAAAAGATGAAATAGCATGTCAACCCTTTTCTGTTGTCAAATCACAACCTGATAAAAATGAAACTCTTTAAATGGTTGAAATATTCTAAATCACATTTCAGGGGGTATTTCACACTTACAACAGTCTCCAGTTCCTTTTCACTAATAAATCCATTAAAAATAAAATAAATGCAGACCTTAAAATGTTGCATTTAAGGGGAATTATATGTCTAAACTTTCTAAATTACTTTTTTAACAGTTTAAAGATCATTGTTTCTTTTCTGGTAATTTTGAATGTGATAAGAAACTTCAATTTTTTCTTTAGCAGATGACTTTCATTCACTTAAAACTTAACTGAAGTCTCCTCTGAGAATTCTCCATCAGTTCCCACCCTTAACGTGGTGTTAAGAGCATCCAGAAGCTCCTCCGGCTTAGATCTGCCTGAGGTTTTCAGCCTCACCTTACCCTGTGATGGCTTTAGAAGGGAGAGACCCAAATTCAATACAGCTCAGAGGTCTGAATCTAAAAATCAACATGCATAGCAAGGCACACAGCACAGCCCCAAAAGCAGAATATCAGCTTTGGTTAGAATGAAACCCCAGAGAAGTAATTTGAAATCCCTGGAGAAGTCATTTTGCAGGAAGAGTTCAAAGGATGCTTAGAGGTTCAGAGCTGAACTGCAGGGAGGAAGAAGCAGCAGGGACTAACTCAGGTGTGGCAATTTTTAAGACAAAACCATAATTCCTCATCTGTCTTAGCCAATAAAATATCTCACAGCAATTTGTGCAGTGAAGGAGTTTTCCACTGCCACACCCAACCCACTCTGCTGGACTGCACATCCCTGTGAGACCTCCAGGCTCTTGTGGAAAACTGATAAACAGGAAAAAAATATTATTACTTCCTTTCATTTGGGGAACATTAAAATCATACTATATCCATTCAAAAGTCTGTGCTTCACTTTTGAGACAGCCCAAGGAAACCTTTTTGAACCCAATTTAGTGCTCTGCAATTTTGACACCTGTAGTGAACAAATGGATTGGAAAGGAGAATTAACCAGGATATGGCAGTCCCAAACACAAAATAACTAATATGATATGGGAAGAAATCATCAGTATCATGGAAAAGAGTGGAAATCTTGTTTCTAGGCTCAGTGACAAACACATAGCTGTTCCAGGTAGCTGATCCATGATTCAACCATAAATCTAAAAGAAAATGCTTAACCTGTTGCTACAGAAGTCCTGAAAAGTCCTGCTAGACCAAGGAGCACAAAGGAAAAAATTTGGGAAGAAGATCCTAAATGGATCTAAATGGATCCTATTTCATGCCCAGAGGCAAGCATGCAAAGGTCTCCATAAAAGAGATTCCTACCATCAAAAAAGACAGAAGTCTGGAACCCTTAAATTGCAGCAGAGCATCTTTTTGGAAATGCAAGACATCCATAAAGCTGCTTTCTTCTCAAAGGATATCTTAAATTCTATATTTATACAGATATTTCTGTATCTGTAGGAGTCTTCAGAACACTTTATACACCAATAAATCTTTAATTCACAAGCATAGTTACAATTAGTAGACCTAAGTCCTAATGATACCTGTCATTCCGAGCAAGTGCTTTGAAAATGTCAAATGACAGACATGCTAAATTATAACTGCGAGAAATGATTTTTTTTTAAAAGAAAGAAAGAGGAGGGAAGAGAGAGAGAGAGAGAAAAAGAGAGAGAGAGAAAAAGAGAGAGAGAGAGAGAAAAAGAGAGAGAGAGAAAAAGAGAGAGAGAGAGAGAGAGAGAAAAAAAGAGAGAGAGAGAAAAAGAGAGAGAGAGAAAAAAGAGAGAGAGAGAAAAAGAGAGAGAGAGAAAAAGAGAGAGAGAGAAAAAGAGAGAGAGAGAAAAAGAGAGAGAGAGAAAAAGAGAGAGAGAGAAAAAGAGAGAGAGAAAGAAAATTAATTTCCATGTATTTGCTCAGAAGAAATCTTATATCTTTAACACACGTTGCTGATGAAGTGCTCTGGGTTTGGTACCACTCTCCACATCTGCATTCCACTGTCATCCTTTGTTCTCCAGCATTTTTACCAACTGCACCTGTAGCTAACTGTATGGCTGACAAATCACGGAAAATCTTTGCATTTCTATTTTCTTCTTGCTATTTTGATGGCTACTATTAAGTTGTTCAAGGCCCTGCTCTGAGTGACTTGCTCCTTGCTCCCTAGAAAGAAATACAATTAATTACATTCTCCAACCGCATTTCAAGTTATGTTTGTATTTTGCAAAACATAAATCCAAGTCACATCAGGTTTGGATTGCAGTCCACATAAACAGAGCAGCCCTACTACAATGCCAGCACTTTCACACACACAAGAAACTGTGTCCCACTTTTAATTTTTGGGTCAGCAGATGTCCTTTCTAAGCCCACTTTCCCGCACACCCTTTTGGTCACAGATCCTTATCAAACTGTGTGGTTCAAAGCTGTGCATTGGCCAGATCAGACAGGTGCTACATATCAATAAGTTCCTTTTCTGTGTCAGAACCAGCTTTATTTATATCACTTGGCATGCTATTGAGCATAGATATTTACAGAGCAATGCTTAAATGTCATAACTGTGGGAATATTGTGGTTTAGGAACTACTAAATTAAAGAGTTTCATATTGTTTGTCTGTTTGCTTAACATGAGTTCTAAACAAGACATTTCTAGTGCATAACTTAATGTATCACTTACAGCAAAATATTACCAGATGTACTATCAGCACTGCATGGTCTATTACTTTTGACTAATCTGTGCAAAAAAAGTTGCAATGATGGAATATCAACAAGAAATTCTCCAATAGCTTATTCAGTGGTGATGGAATTCTCTGAAAAAACTTATCCACTGAATTAATAATTCATCAGATATGAGGAATATCAAACAGCTGGGTTAATGTGTGTTATCATTACTGCAGGCCAAAATTTCCAGTTCAAAAATTTTATAAAGTAAAGAAGAAACAATTGATATTGCTGGTGCCTTGCACTATGAAATTCATCTGGCCAAATGTGGATATCTAAAATGCAAAAAAAGTAAAAAGTTCTAGTTTTTTTTTAAAAAAGTCTCCATCTCACCTCTTCCTTTTAAGTTCCATTAAGAGACAGCAGGGCAAAAAAAAGGAACACTTAAATTAACCATATCTTAAGAATGTTTTTTTTTTTGCTTTTCCTTATCTTTGAAGGCAGCTCGAGGCAACAGGCTCAGACACAGATATCAGACACAGACATCAAAAGGGAGGTGAGAGAAAGCACACTTGGAGATCCTGATCCAGAATTTATCTTGGCAAGGTGAACAGGATTCTCACATTGCACAGGTCTTCAAAAAGAACAGTTAGGTATCCACATGATGTCCCAGAACTGAAATATTTTATGGATAGGCCTGGCAACAGCTACCTTGCCACAAGCTCCCATTGCTGGGAGGTAAGTGGACCTACAACGTGGGCAAAACAGGCAAGATATGTCTGACATTTTTTATGGATTTTTCCCACTAAAATGCTGAAAAAGGAGATGTCACCACCTGAATCTGAAATGCTCATGTGCAGCCAGCACAAGTGAGCAACATCCACCCTCAGAGCATCCCTTCCTTCAGGGCTCCTGCAAAGCAAGCTGCTCCTCATGGGGCACCCCAGGGAAGTTCTGGGGCTGTTTATAACTGGGGCACACATAAAACATAAACACAGCAGCCACTGGGGCTGCCAGACAGACCAGCAGCCTGGCTGGAGCTCTTTGTCCCATCCATTTCCATCAGCAGATTTAGCCATTTAGTGCCATGCTCTGCACCTCATCCGTGGCATTCCCTGGAGAAATGTCCCTGATCTCTGCACACCATCAGCCATGCCTCAGTCTGAGCCTCATCCATGGCAATCCCAGGGAAAATGTCCCTGATCTCTGCACACCATCAGCCATGCCTCAGTCTGAGCCTCATCCATGGCATTTCCTGGGAAAAATCCATGGCATTCCCTGGGAAAATGTCCCTGACCTCTGCACACCATCAGCCATCCTTTCCAAGACTCAGTCTGAGCCTCATCCATGACATTCCCTGAGGAAAAATCCATGGCATTCCCTGGATAAATGTCCCTGATCTCTGCACACCATCAGCCAAGGCTCAGTCTGAGCCTCATCCATGGCATTCCCTGGGAAAATATCCCTGATCTCTGCACACCATCAGCCATCCTTTCCAAGGCTCAGTCTGAGCCTCATCCATGACATTCCCTGAGGAAAAATCCATGGCGTTCCCTGGATAAATGTCCCTGATCTCTGCACACCACCAGCCATCCCGTCCAAGGCTCAGTCTGAGCTGCACTCTATCTTTTTAGCTGGTGCTGTCCAACAGCACATCACACATCCCAAATTTTTAGTTTCTCCTAAAGAGATAATTGCTGTTTGGTCCTGTTTTCATTTGCTGTCTGTGCTTACTCCAGTGTTTGTCAGAGGAACCAAAGAGCCAGGTGAGAAAGGCAGAGTGAGAAGATGCATCTCCTTGAAGGGCCATGAGAAACAGCACCATGCTGGCCTATCTCCAGACATCCTGAAACCACTGTGGGAAGTAACACATCCTCATTATTATCTTTTATATCTGCTTTTTCCCCCTTTCACTCTGTTAATTAATTTCCATTCCTCTGTAAGTAATAATGTAACAGTGCTTTGCCTGGGCTTTATCACAAAGCTCAGCCGAACACATTCTTGGCACTGCAGTGAAAAGGGGCAGTGCCCTTTCCATGAGTGTATGCCTGCCTGAACATCATATTTCACATTTTCACTCTTCCTGGAAGCTGTCAGATATATTATGCAATGTCCAGTAAGTACTCTGTAAACATCATCATATTTTAGCAAGAGCAATCTCTTCCTGTGTGCCTGCATAAGGTGATACATCTCAGCCAAGAAAATTCCTGATTGAAAGATTACTTTCATATCTGCTTTGTTTTCCTTATGCTATTAGTTCTTGAAATATTGAATTTTTTACTTCATGTCTCTGCACTACTTCATCCCTACTGATAGCACAGAGCAAATTTGACTCAAACATTTCACTCCTATCTTGAAATTAACTTCCTTGAGGCAATTTCAGCCTTTTTTTGTTTAAATACATCTAGGCAATTTTTTGTTCTTTGCCTGGGCAAGTTGAAATGAGGATATTTGTATCATTGCTGATTTGAAGCCTTTAACACCAATTGCCATAAATTCGTGTCATAAAGACAGCAGAAGTGTAGCTTCTGTTTCAAGAGGTCAGTCAAAACACTTGCCCCCAGCTCTGATTTATACAGGTAGCATTAAAACACAGCATGTTTTCCCCAGCCACGATTTAAGGCATTGAATTTCCTCTAAGATAGCTCCATACCCACTCCCTGGTATAAATTCATTTTAATGTTGAACCACATTTGTGACACGCACATTTTTAAGATTTTTTTTTTTTAAGGAACTTGGCTTAAGCTCTGGGCTAACAGAAGGATTGAAAAATTGTCACCTTTATAATTTTTTTTTTTTTTTTTACCAGTATACCAAAATTTTTCAGCTTTTTATTTCTTACACAGAAATTACCAAGCGGTGTTTTCTATTTTATTTCATTTGGATCAGAGACATCCAATTTAATACAAGGCACTACTGGAGAAGCTTTTATCTTCAACAATACCTAGAAATGAAGCTGGCAAACAGGCTGTCCCTTGAGGTTCCTTCTTGTGGCTTTGCAAGTGACACTTGAGGCTTACTCTGAATCCTCCTTTGCTTGGAGAATTTCTTTAAAGAATTTTCAAAGTGTCCGACTTTCTGCACAGATCACAAAATGAAACCTCAAGGTTTTTTCAGCATCTGCAGAGGATGAATATTGCATTTAACTTGCTTACGGTTGCAATGACTCAATTTATTTTTTAGAGAAAAATCTGAGGTTCCATACCCTTTTTTCCTCTCAACCTTTAAATTTAAGAGAAACATGATCATAAAACTTACAATAAAATTTGTCAAACACCTATCTGAAATCTTGATTTCTGATTTTTAAAAGGATGTGGCTGTAAGAAATCCAACTATAGCACCCAGCTAATTAAGGCTTTGCATTTCTATTTATTAGAAACCATCTGAAACAGTGACAGCTTTAGACTGAACATGAAAATTTCCAGCTATTTTGTCATGTGTTGATTTTTAAAATATTCACTGGTGTTTTATTTCTGTAAAATCTGTTGGTGAAGACAACATAATTTCATATCAGTTGTCAAAAATTTTTTCATCCAGGAAGTAAAGTAGTAGAACTACTAATGGTCCAAACTAAAATAACACATAATGCCCATGTTTTATGCTGATTTAATGCCAGAAGTTGCAGTTAAAATTGATTCATAGCCTGACAACAGTTCTAAATTCACAGCTCAAGCTGGGATTATAAAAGCTACTCTGAGACCCTAATTTTGTGGGTAGGAGGTACAAACCTGGCTCTCTTCCATCAGGCAGCTTTCCCAATGTCAGATACGATGATATTATATCTCTGTTCTCTTTTTCATTAGTACCTAATTACCTCATGATACATCCTGTTAATTAGAAAAAAAAATAGACTAAAAAGAGCAGTTTCAGTTTTGTCTTTCCCTGGTTTTGTGGGAGACATAGCCAGTTTCAAAGGTAGAAGTTTCAGTTGCCTCAAAACTTCACTTCTCAGAGCCCAATAATTTCTCAGAATTTTTTTCTCTATTTTGTTGTCAAATTTTTCTTGTGCACTGATTCCATGCTGCTAAAAATTAGCAGTCTGCAGCATGTCAGAACACATGCATTGAACTGTCAGTTTCAATCATTAACTGATAATTAGACTAATTTCACAGGGGCAGGAGAGGTACCAGAACTGCACTGGGAGCTGGCAGGGAGCAGAAGGAAAGGAAGGGAAGATGACAGAATTAATGTCTGTTTGTACAGATCTCTCTCTAAAGACAACAAGGTTTTTTTCTTTCCTTACAGCACACATAGACTCAAGTGAATCACTCAAATACATGAATGTGTTGACTCCTGAGTGTTTTAACTAATTTATGCACAAATTGCACAACTGGTTGAACTCATATGTGCACTCACAAAAAAAAAAAAAAAAAAAAAAGCCAGGAGAAATAAATAAAATACTTAAGATACTTAAAACCAAACATGCTCAAGTGCTTGAGATACCAGCTGCAGACACTGTGAGTATTGAAGGGGGCTCCAAAAGGGATTAGATAAGTTTATGGAGAAGAGATCTCATCCCTCCATGGCTATTAAGCCTGATGAGCCACTAAACTGATGTGTTCTTCAGAGGGAAGCACAGCACTTGACATTTTTTGCCTTTCTTACACTCCTCATCTTTTTTTTTTTTGTAACAGTGCCACACAGGACACACCAAGGTCCCTTTGGGTCAATCTCTCTCAGATTTAGACCTGTTCCAAAGGACCTGCTCCATCTACAGCTGCCAGCCTAAAAGTGTATCTTCACAATGGAACACACTGCATTGGGCTTTATCTTCATTTTCCATATCAGCCCTGTGAGTAAACAATAATTACCTTACACCATCAGCATAACTTCTCAAAAGCATTTAGGAGCTGATCTGCATAGATCTTTTGGATTTTTTAAAGGGAAAATAGCATCAAAGTGTGCAATATCTATGGAATTTCAGTTGATGGTTCTGTTTGTTCAGGGGCTGATTGAGTGGCTCTGGTGGGTAGCCTGGGTAAAACCACCACACATACCCAGCCTCCTGCACAAACCATGCACTGCACATTAATAATTGTCATTTGTGCACCAGATTTAGCTCAAAAAAGCCACATTTCTCATTCCCAAACACCTCCTGAGGTAAGCAAGAAAATTGAATTCCTGTTTCTATAATGCTACTTCCATTACAGCTGAATTCAGTGAATGAGTTGAATCATGTAGCAGGGTGTCCTTACTGATGGTTTCTGTACAGGTATTTAGATAACAGATAACACTTAGGTAATAGATAATTTCTTAGATAACACTTAGCAGGACTGTTCACATTTACACCTGGTCAGATGCTGCCATGTCATTCACCATTTCACAATCTGACTCACAGTGCAGGATTCCTCTGCAGATTCAAAAGCCTTTGTTTAACCAGGATATTTCTTAGCTCTTGCTACTGTGTGCAAATCAGCATCCATTACACAACCTCTGTGCTAATTGTTATTTGCAGAAGGATTAGCACTCAGTGTCAGCAGTCTCTTAAGTTATTATATGAATATTCATTAGGATTTCATACATAACCCCCTCACTACTGGCAGCTTAATCTCTTTATTTTGTGCTGTTCCTGCTTTGCCCATCTGTGCAAGGAGCTGCCATTACCACAACCACATAACTATCCATGTTTTAATCAGAAGATCTGCTTTGTTTCTACCCCTGTGTGATCTCCTGCAGGTGCCAGCACAAATTACAGCCCCCACAGCTTCCCACACAAAGGGGTTTCTGCTCATCTCAGTAACTGAGGTAACTTTACAATAGTGAAAAGCTGTGTTTGCATGGAGTTTTGATGCAAATATCAAAGCCCTAAAATAGATTGGCCTGTTTGAAGCACATGTGCCAAAAATGCCCCTGCAGGAATGCACCAGGCAGTGATGTTGGATAGGGACAATCCCCTTTTCCAGGGGTGAGCAGGACCCCAGATCCTGTGGTGATTGTACAAAACACAAAAACCAGCATAAATCTGGAATATTTCCAACATTGTCTTGTAACAGTAGAAGTGTATTTCCATGCATGTGTGTTTTACTGTCACCAGTTGTACCTGAGGAGCAGTAGAGACCCAAATCTAGAATTCTTCCTGATGCTGGTGTCCTGTGACACGTGTATTATTAACAGAATCCTCAAATTTCAATTAGTATCTCAATTCACTATTAATTTTCAAATACTGTTCCATGGAACAAGTTCACCTGTTACTAAATGCTTAATTTTCAAGATGGCCTATGTTTTGGGGTCATTTCCTGAGCCATTCCCTTATTTTTTTTCCTATTAATAAACTTTGCTATTGACAATGGTTATTCTTCCAGTACCTTTAGGAGTTTATAGTTTCTTAGTCTTCTGGGGCTTTTCTACAGATATTCTTGTAATTTTTTTAGTGTTGTCCACCTATCTCTGTTTCAAAAACCTCTCTGAAAGCCTGGGGTTTTTTTTATACAAATATTTATGATCATCATTTCATACTGTTACCATTCTATTAGCATGTGCTGCTCCACATAGATGGAGAAGCCTCAAGAATAAATCAGGTTGAAACCACTTATCTGACTACTGTAATTCATAGGTGCACAAAGCCTTAATTCTGCTCAGCCACCAAATACTATCTCAACTGATGTGAGAATCCTGAACAGTATTTCATCAGTACTGAAGAGCAGTAAACGGGCAAATGTTGACTTATTCATCCATGTCAGAGCAAGACAGCAGAAAAAGTACGATATTCAGCAAACAACTTGTTCATTTAATTGTGTGCATTTCCTGAATTTCCTAATAAGAAAAAAAATTCAGAACTGAAATAATAAAGAAATATTTGGAAAGCAGTTGTTCTGAGAAAAGGAAACCCAACTGGGGATATGGCAGGGCAACAAACTGTTTCAATAAACAACAAATAATGCAATTGGGGAAACATGAGCACATCTGATAACAGAATAGATTGATATAGAAAAAATGCTACTGATATAAAATAATTTTACTAATGCAACAATTATGTCACCCAGTTAGTACTGCAAAAAAAAAAAAAAAATAATAATACAAGCTGCAATTTGTGTGTAAAACACACAATAGTGTGCCAAAGAACATTTACATTATTGGAACACTATATGCTATAATCTTGTGACATGTGCAAAACATTTCATTTCAGTTTCCTCTTTTTTTAAATCATTTTTCATACCTTTCTTTTTAATCACTCAGGATAAAACATCTTGTAAAAAATATAGTGTATATTCAGATGTGTTACATAAAGATGAAAAGACAAACTCTTCTAGCCTGGTAAACTGTATAGTTATTCACTAAGTCTGAATGCCAGGGAAAATTTGCCATGGCAAAGGAGAGGATTCATCCCAGAGGTGAAAGAGAGGGAAGGAAACTGAGCCAACAAATGAAAATGAGTGAGACTCTTTCATGGCACAGAAGGGATAAAGTGCATCAGATGTAGGACACACGGAGCCACAAATAATAAATAAAATAATCCTGCTATCATCCCATCGTGGTGACCATTTAAAATGCTTCCTATCCCCATTTGACACAAGGAATTGTGTTGAGAAATAACAGGGAAATACAAGGAAGGAGCCTGATGAGTTTGAGTGAGGAGCAGGAATGCATCCTGGTAAATAAGTCTGGAAGTTGTATTGGGCAAAACAGTGTCTCCTGCTTGATTACTTTTGCTTTCAGCACAGAAATTTGGTCATCGTTTGTGACTAAATGGGGTCACACCTTACAAGGACATGGAGCCACTTACCTGTCTCTAAGCCAAGCTAGAAGAGGACCCAAATACTCAGGCAATTGTGGAGTCATATGGAAGAATTTAGGTCAATCTAAATTATTTTAGATTGACCTAAAACTTGCTTAAGAAGCAGTAGGTTAAAAGAGAAAAAAAGGCTTCAGTTATCTTTATCTTGTCTGCATTTTTGGAAACTCCAGAGTCATATTTTCTACTTTCCTCAGCAGTCAATTAAGCCTGAAAGACAAATTCTTTTAAAAATTAAAGCTGAGACTCTTACATCATTAAGTGCCTCTAGCAAGAGAAGAAATATTGCTAGACTCACCAAAAAAATTCCTAAAGAGTCATTTTATATGAAACACAAGGGATGTGAGACTTCTATTAATTATATTCACAGACTCAATTGTATTCCCATTCTTCTAAAAGGCACAGTTTCCTACAGAGGAGCTATTTGGAAAGATTAAAAAGTATCAGTCTTGCTGATATTCTCAAGGCAGTTTTCACCACCATGTAGTCCCTATTTTACCAATCTAGTGGCACATCCAAGACTCTTATATTTACTGTCTCAACTGATGTGAGAATCCTAAACAGTATTTCAGCAGTACTGAAGAACAGTAAAGTGGCAAATGTTAATTTATTCATCCATGTAATAGCTAGACAGCAGAAAAACCAAAAAGTATGAGACTCG
Organism: Diglossa brunneiventris; assembly: GCA_019023105.1. Classification (NCBI taxonomy): domain Eukaryota; kingdom Metazoa; phylum Chordata; class Aves; order Passeriformes; family Thraupidae; genus Diglossa; species Diglossa brunneiventris. Next base: position 3,099,716 of record CM032358.1, on the reverse strand, counting down.
ACAAACACTTGTTCATTTAATTGTGTGCATTTCCTGAATTTCCTAATAAGAAAAAAAAATCAGGACTGAAATAATAAAGAAAAATGTGGAAAGCAGTTATTCTGAGAAAAAGAAACCCAACTGGGGACATGGCAGGGCAACAAAAATAGAGCAGGTGAACCTATGGCCAGCTAATGCTAATGTTCAGCAGGTGTCAGAAATGGGCTGTTCCCAAATAAGGGTGCCAGGGATGGCAGGAAAATCAATTTTTAAAGGAAAAAAGGAAAAACCAACCACAGAAAGCTTAAACATAAGTCTTCACAGAAATGTTAAGATTTGATACTAACCAAGCAACAGCTGAACTAAGGGGGGAAAGTAGTTGTCCAGAAATATTTGATGAGCCAACCACTTAGGAAAAAGGGGGATTGTTTAGTGTGATACCTGGGGCTATAACGGCAAAAAATGGGATGAAATTAAGAGGGAAGATTTAGGCCAGATATCAACAAAACATCCCAGCAGAGTTATTGTACTGTGAAATAATCTCCCAAGGGGTGCAGCCGAATCCCCATTGTATGGGAAATTGAAATTTAGCTCAAATTAGAGCTAAAAACTTCAGTGCAGCAAACAATGCTGCCCCCCTGGAATGATGGCCTGCATGGATTTAATAGCTTTTCCTCCAATTTCTGTTCTGTTCCATCCTAGGATGCACAGTGTAAAGCAGTTTTAGAGGAAGAATGTTTTTAACAAAAGACACAGTTTTAGCTAAGTGTGCTGAAGTTTAAACATCTATTCCTGCACCAGCCATCACCACAGCATCTGAACATGCAATATGGACAATATTTTCTTGGTTTTGGTTTGTTTGTTTTTGTTTTGGTTTGGTTTTTTAAGTGATTCTGGCCTTCAAAATTCTGTTTGATCTCCCATTTTACCAGCTGAAGCAGATCAAGTTGAAACCCCACCTGAAGAGATGATTAGGAACATACAGTGCACAGCAGCACACCAAAACCGGGACAAAATTACTGCCAGTTCAAAAGATGGATGCAATGTTTATCCCACAAAAGCTAAAATCCCTTTAAAAAGACAGCAAACTGGAGCAGTTCCACACTTTCCAAACTGACTTGGGCACAAGCACTTTGCCTAAAACAACTTGTAGTTTGCTTTTTTTTTCTTTTCCACTACTGGGAAGATGCAATCCCTCGCTTTGTATCTGTGCAGAGCTGCCAGGTGACCATGTGAGTGATAAATCCATGTGGAAACCATTCTCAGGCTCACTATGCTTCCTCATAAAATGCACAAGTCATGCCATGCCTTTTGGATGTAGATTTTCCTCACCCAGCTAAAGCATTTGACTAAGCACAAAATGAGAAGCACCAATAAGACTGGCACACACAGAGTTTTTCCTACATGTACATGTCTCTGATAATACAATTTTTTACTGCTGTTCACATTTTCCCCTCTCTTCAATATTTTCTGCAGCACTGCCTGTGGTCAAACTGATGCAACTGCAACACAGTGAGGGCAAATTTCAGAAATTACCAATTTACACTATGCAGGAGCAACTGAAAAGAGAAGAAAACATGGAAACTTCATCAAAATTATAATAAACACTTCCTTTTCCTTATTTATTAAAGGACCCTTTGCATGATCTAATGGCTGCTTTTGAGTCCTAGTAGTAGCTGCAACACAAAGGAATTAAACTACATCTCCCTAAGAACAGAAGACAGTCTGGCCATATTCAATAACTGGCAGGTTATAAGCAATATCCCACAAAAGCTGAGGTGGATTGAAGTTTTTCTCAATAGACACTTGAATTAATCTAGAGAATCATCCTCTCTTTTAATAGTACATAACCACATAGTGTGTGCCTATGTGAAAATCCAGTATTCAAAAAACTCCACCTGTAATATTTTCCTTAAATTTTTAATTGTTTTTGCTGTCCAGAATTCAAAATCTTTCAAGAGATAAACTAAGTTGCAAATTTTACACATAAAAAGGTGTGTTTTAATACTTCCCTAAAGACATCCAGGGTGTGACACAGGCAAGAGATGTTACAGTGCCAGGGATGAAACTCTGGGTGCATTTTCCATGTGTGGCAGCCTGAAGCAGCACTAAATCCAGAGAATATTTAACAATATCTAGACCTCCACTCACACCAACCACTTGAAAAGCCACAAAGTCTGTGTGGACTCACATCCCCAGGTTCCTAGGAAAATTTTCTCTGTCTGTTGCAACGTGTCCTGAACATATCCAGCTGTGGAAAGCATTTTTCAGCTGAAAATGACCAGTGCTGCCAGTCTCCACAGAGACCTTCCCCATGCCTGGAAATATCAGGGATTTCATGGGGCACGTTCAGGACATTCATTCCAAGCAGTTACTGCCTTCTACCAAACAAATTTGAAATATCTGTTGCTAATATGTGGTGGTAGAAAGTTAATATCAATTTTTCAAAGCCACTCACTCGAGGAAGTCTTGCAGCTCTCTTGCACTAAAGGTGAATTTTCACTGTCTCCAGTGGCTGTAGTTGGATGATGCAGAGAAGCCCTGGGATACAGGAAGGTGATTACATTTTCTTTGGCTTCCAGAAAGTGAATCCCATCACCTTCCCAGGAAGTGAGAAAAGTTTAATGCGTGGAAACTGCTGACACTTGCCAGAATTCGCAGAGCAGTTGTTTTCTGTTTTAAATAGAAAAACCCACAGGAAGTCTGCATCCAGCAGGTAAAGAAGCAATTTTCAGCGCAATGATGCTTTTGCGTATGTATAGCAGCTTTCACCCACAACAGAGCTCAAATTAACAACATGGTTGTGTAGATTTAACACAGATACAGTTTTGGGTGTCATTAACCAGAAATCTAGAACAAGACTTCTAGCTGATTGAGAAAATTTCTGAGAAATTTTTGACGGACAAAAGACGGAAAAATTTTGGTTTTGTGGAATATCCAAAGCACAGGAATTGCTCCACTACAGTGCCCCATCACCACATGGAAAAGGGTGAGTGGACCATTCTCAACTATTTCCTTCAGACAATTGTTGTTATGGCCTATCCCTCTCCTTAATAGGATTTGCAAAGAAAGAGGCCTAATTAATTTAAAAGGATGCAATTTAGTAGGATTTGAAGAAGCATTAACACAGACCAGTTTTGATATTGATGCATAAATAAAAAACATGCAGCTTTATGTTGCTCACACTGTGTATTTATCACATTTAGTCCCACTAAAACACTTAGGTTCCTACAGTAACCTTAGCACTCCTGAAGATAATGAGCTACCTTGCCAGGAGCAAACCTCACACAATTTTCTCTGTCATTAAATAGTGTGGCACCTACAGCACAGGGTGTACAGTCCTTTATTCACAGCATCACGGGATGGCTGAGGCTGGAGGTGACCTCTGGAGTCACCTTGGCCACCCTCTGCTCAAGTAGGGCCACCCACAGCCAGTTTCCCAGGACCACATCAATTGGCTTTTGAATATCTTCAAGGAAAAAGACTTCACACCCTCTTTAGACAGCCTGGGTCAGTGTCTGGACACCCTCACAGGAAAATATGGCTATTTTTTTATCTTATTTCTAAACAGAACTCCCTGCATTTCCTTTTGTGCCCATTGCTTCTCTACCTGTCACCAGTCACTGCTGAGTATAGTCAGAAAAAAAAAATCTAAAATACATTCACAGGGAACGACAGTGCTAGCCCAAAAAAAAAAAAAGGTATTTATGGAGTTTTCATTCTCCTACAACTCAGTGATTCCTATTTGCTTTGCCTCTTCTTCTCTATAAGACACAGCTCTGAAAGCTCAGCCTGACCTGTGTCTTTCCTTGAGCTCCCCTCTCCAAGCCCAATGCAGAGAGTCAAAACCAAGTTATAGAGGTGTGGAGCACGAGGAAAATCTGCTTTCCCATTCAGAGTAAGCTGCCTCTACTGCCAGTTTCACTAGTCTTAGAATCAGAGATTTTGGCAAATTAATCAATCACCGAGCTCCACTAAAGCAGCTGCGAATAAGAAAGAAAGACTGTCTCTAAAAAGAAAAAACATAACCCCAAAAAAAAAAAAATCCAAAACCAATAAACCAAACACAAAAACCAACAAAGCAAAATGAACAATAATCTTTAATCCTTTTATCCCTTTATTTAAAATGGAGACTCCACCACTCACCCCTACCTGACAAGTGCATGATGAAAAAGAATGATGTGCTCAAACTTTAACACAGTACAGACTAAAGAAGACAACATGGGTTGGACTAATTTACCCAAACTGAACACGATTTTCACTGCTTCCTTAGAAAAACTGCTCAAAATGAGGCAGATGTAGTAACGGGCTCTGTGGCATTCACATCCTCTGAAAAATCCCTTCACCCAGGATTTTTCTCCTGGGAAGCTGAGAAGCCTCAGAGAAAAAAAGGAAAACAATAATTATCTCATTTACTTCTCTGCTTTGCTCATGTGGAATGTGTTTGGAGATTGTTTACCCACAGGTGATTGTTTCATTGGATTCTGGCGTGAGCTGTTTTGACTCAATGGCCAATTGGGGCCAAGCTGTGTCGAGACTCAGGAAAAAATAATGAGTTTTCATTATTTATATTAGCTTTTTATTATATTAGCTTAGATATTATATAGCTTATATTTATTATATATGAGCTTTTTAGTCTTCTGTAAGTATCCTTTCTGTATTCTTTAGTATAGTTTAATATAGCATTCTTTAATATAATATAATAAAATAATAAATTAGCCTTCTGAGAACATGGAGTCACATTCATCATTCCTTCCTGACACGAGGTTCCCCACAAATACAACAGGACAGTAATTCTTTAGACACACCTCTGCACACAGGAATTCCAACCCACTGGAATGCCAAGGGTGCCAGCACATCTGCCTTTACCATACAGTCACCTGACATATCTGGTATCAGAGATATCTGATATCAAAAAAAGCAGGAAACCTGTCACAGGGGAGCCTGGCAAGGTGATGGAGGAAAAGTGTTGTCCCCATGTTCACTGCAACCACATTTCCATCCCAATTAAACCTCCCCAAATAGGCAGGGGGATTTCAAAGCAGCCATTTCACCGCCGAGCTAACGCTGCCTTTCCTGGGAGCCAGGATGATAAATCCCTTCCCACTGCTCTGAAAGTTGCCCAGCATGTTGGAGGCATGTGTCAAAGTCAGGAGAGCTCTCCTAATGAGACCAGATGCCTTTGATGTTTCTTCTGGATAGCGGAGCTGGCACAGAATGACTATTTTAAATGTCTTATGCAAAAAAAGTCAAACAGTTTTCACCTCTGATAACCATACATCTTACTTTAAAGGCCTTAACTTCTAAATATTTGGGATGAAAGGTGATTCCTTTATGTCTTTTTTTGCCTTTGAGAAGTAATGCTTCTTTTTATTATTAAAAATGAATAAGGTTTCACATTTTGGTACACTCAGCCAACCAATGACATGCAGGTTAGAAATCAATACACACAGTTGAGCAGTGTTAATGTAGTGGGCAGCTCGTTTCTCAATTAAAAGTGTTTTAAAACCCACCGCACTCATTTTTGTGTAGCCATTTGGAGAAGCCTATGGAGAAAATACCTGGGACCTTAAGGACATTAACCAGAGATTCTGCTGAGCCAGACTTTATTGTATTTGGGTGGTGCCCCATGCCAGGAAGGAATGATGAATGTGAATACAGGTTCTTAGAAGGCTAATTTATTACTTTATGATACTATATTATATTAAAGAATGCTACAGCAAACTATACTAAAGAATACAGAAAGGATACTTACAGAAGGCTAAAAAAGATAATAATGAAAACTCGTTACTCTCTCCAGAGTCCTGACACAGCTTGGCCCTGATTGGGCAAAAAGTCAAAACAATTCACATGAAAACAATGAAACAATCGCCTGTGGGTAAACGATCTCCAAACACATTCTAAAGCAGCAAAACACAGGAGAAGCAAATGAGATAATGATTGTTTTCCTTTATCTTCTCAGCTTCCCAGGAATAAAAACCTGGACAAGGGGATTTTTCAGAAAATATGACTGTGACAGGACTTCTGGGTGCAAAGTTCAATTGAAATGTCTGATTTTAGTGTGCCTAGGCACAGTGTTTGCAGCTCACAGCAAACAGTAAAATAGAAAGAGAGAGAACATTAGGCACTGATTTTCAATGATGCTAATCAACTTCCTCAGGATGAACTTGCAAAGGAAAATATTCTGCCTCTTTTGTGCAATTAGTGAGACAGCAGAAATTCCTATCAAGGAAGAAAGGTCGAATAGACATAAATTTATAATCCCCAAAGAGCAGGAAAGTAACTTCTCCTATTGTTGTTTTTGCCTCATCTTTGTGAGCCTTCCCTTAGCTTTAGGAAAGAATGAGAGCCCCTAAGTTTTGAGATTATCTCTTTGCTGATCTAAGAGGGTCCATGCCTTTACTCATTCAAGAAATTTCAGAACTTGAAGAAGTCATCAGGTCACAGTGCACTTCAGAAAAGTCCTAAGCAAGTTCTGGGTATGTTTCAATGGAAAGAAAATTCCCAAAATTCGGAAAGCACACAACAGAACTCATCAGGAAAGATTTTCAGAGAGGTGTTCAAAGTACAAAAAATTATTTAGGACTCTGATCCTCCAGCTCCAAGGGCAAATCTTGCCCAGCCAGAGAGCCAGAGCCTCTGGAGACACAGCCATGATGACACTGAATGGCTCAACAGGGAAAGAGCATCAGGAGCTCCTGACTTCTGCCCAGCTGTGTCTACAGCACAAAATCACACCCTGGTTGTGGTTCTGTTCCAGAATAACAACCACTGAGCTGCAGAAGATTTATCAAATGACATATGCAGGATATGACCTGTTGCTTTCCACTGAGATCTCTTGGACACTGTGCCAAAACCCCTGTGCTGCTTGAGGAAATGGGAAATCTTTATGATGATTACTTTGCACCTGTTGTTCTGCTCCTCTGTAGGCTAGAAGTCTCACAGGAGGTTTTCTCTACTCACTTTTCCTGTGCAGGTGCAAGGACAGTCTCTACAGCACATCCAGGACAGTTTTTCCAGTCTCATAGATACATCCCATGAGAAGACTTCCAAAGCTACAGCCAGACACCAGAAAAACTGAAAATAAGAGGTGGCCTCATGTTTGTCATGGGTTTTCAAACAGTCTCATCCCGCCAGGTTAGTGGTCTAGACTAAAATTCCTAAAAGCTTAGTCAAGGACACGATTCTGCCCCTCCTGCTCAGTCACGTCTTTGTTTGAAGCTACTGAGGCTCATTCATTCTTGCTGATTTTATTTCATATTTCAGACACTACATTCACAGAGTTACACCAAACACGGGAGTTCACTGAAACTCTACATTATTATCTTTTTAGCTTTCTGTAAGTATCCTTTCTGTATTCTTTAGTATAGTTTAGTTTAGCATTCTTTAATATAACATAGTATCATAAAATAATAAATTAACCTTCTGAGAACATGGAGTCAGATTCATCATTCCTTCCTTCATCTGGGCACCCTGCAAATACAATGAATTCTGGCTCAGCAGAATCTCTGGCAAGAGTCTGGCAAGTACAGTCAAATGTATAGAAGATGACTATTTTGATTTTCAATTATGAGGTGAATTCTTGAATGTCTAACTGTCCAGCACTGACAAGATGAGTATGAAAAATAGGTTTCATTGTGTGGTGAAGTCTCTGAGAATGTTTTGGGTCATATGTGACAGACCAGCAAAGGGAAAAATTGTTCTCCTTCATCATTCTGATGGATATTGTTAGATACAGCTTCCAGTTTCTGGGTACCACCTCATTAGGTGTCACTACCTATATAAGGATCCTTCTTGTTCCATTCCCTATCCCTGAGCTCCTGCCCCAGTGTCCCACTGCTCTTGCAAATGATCCAGAAGGCATTTTAATGCCTTCCTGTCCTGCAGAACCAGGAAACCTCCCAAAAAACTGCATTTACATTTGACAGAGTCCAGCAATACACAGCACTGCCAAAAAAAACCCCAAAAACCTGTGCTCAACAGAAACTACAATAGCTGTTTAATATATAAAGCGAAAGGGGGTTGAGAAGAACACAGGAGTTCCAAAATTAAACAGAATTTAAAAAAAAAAATTCTGTGTTATCTGACATCTGGAGCAAGAAACTGAAGCATTGCAGCACCAGTGCAGTGCAATCAGAGCACTGAGGCACTGAGTAATAGCAGATTTAAAGACCTGAACAGCAGGAAGTAAACATAAGAATGGAAGACATTCCCTATATGGTGCCACAACTCTTGTCTTGGATTCTGATCCATTTCATGTCATTAGAAATTGAGATTAAATTTAAAAAAACTACCTTTCACTCAGCCCCACATAGAGCCGAATTTTGGCACAATTCCTTGAGGGCACATTTAGAAGAGATTAGCTTGAAATGAGACTAATTGGAATTCTTTGAATCACAATATATCTAGTGGGAAATCCCCTCAGCCTGGTTGACCTTTCAGTATCAGAAGCCCTGGCCCTCCTCAGTGTGCTTTAGGCATAAAACATACCAAGCTGCAAGACATAAAGCTGCCACAGCTCAATTAAGACCTACACAGTGAAAACAGTGTGATTTTGAGTAAACAGTAGAAGGAAAAAGAAATTACACAATTGTCAGCATACATTTTATCTGCCACTTGCTCCCTCCTTTCAGCCATCCATTGTGATGCAGGCTATAAATACACAGTCTATTATTTTCCCCCAAAGATTATCATTCATTCAGCACACAAACACCTGCTGAAGAAAAATTTAGTCCTAGCAATTAACATTTGGCAACAAAATGGCATTAAGCTCAAAATAAAGCATTCAGCTCAACCTAAAATCCATTAATATAATTGTATTGTGATGAGCATCCAATAACAGCAGGTTTTGAAAAAAACAGCCTGAGATAAAGCTGCACCCACAACAGATAACATGCATGAAGTAGAACTGCATGTTCTACTTGTCAGAATAGAGACTTCTTCTACTGAAACCAGAAACATTCATTTAAATTCATATTGTCATGGAAAACAGGTGCAAAGGTAGAAAATCAAGGAACTGCAGTCAACAAAAGTTAAACTCTTCTAATCTGCAGCCTCTAATCATGCCAGCCTGTGGGCACACAGGTAAGTGAAGAACACTCAGCTAAATTTGAAATATCTCTCCCCAAGTTTCAAGAGTTTCTTTTGTCAACTTTTGTTGTCATCTTATTGCAAAGCTCCCATACCTTCTTGGTGATTTCTTGTGGGCATCTCCTCACAGCACTGACTCCTTCCTCCTCACAGCACAGCCAACAAACTCCAGCTCTCTCCTCACCCTGCTAACCCAGACTTTTATAGCTCTCATCCTCACTGGACACAGCTGTGGCCTGTTAAGGGCAGGCCTGTTCCTAATCTTTGGTGATTAGTACAGCTGCAACTTCTCAGGTGTGAGATTACCTTCTGCACTATCTTTATTTTCTTACATTCTATCCCCCCACAGACCTTTGCCTTGTTTGGTTGATGGGATCTAAATGATTTCCTGAATCTGTCATGGTTTAACCCCAGGCAGCAGCCAAGCCCCAGGCAGCTCCAGTGGGATCAGGGAAGAGAAGGTGAAGAGCTGCAAAACTTGTGGGTTGAGATAAGGACAATTTAATAGGGGAAGCAAAAACCACATATACAGAAGGAAAAGGAAAAAAAATTGAATTAATTCCCTGCTTCCCAAGGGCAGGCAGGAGTTCAGCCTTCTCCAGGAGAGCAGGGCCCCATCACAGGGAATGATGGCTTGGGAGGATGAACACCATCACCCCAAATACCCACCTTTTCCTCATTCTTCCCCCCACTTTATACACTGACCATGATTCCACATGGTCTGGAATGTCCCTTTGGTCGCGGGGGTCCCCTGTCCTGGCTGTGTCCCCTCCCAGGCACCCCCAGCTCCCTCACCAGTGGGGCTCACAGAAAGCAGAGAAGGCCTTGGCTCTGTGCAGCAACAACAACAAAAACATCTCTGTGTGATCAGCCCTGTGTTCAGCACAAATCCAAACACAGCCCCACAGCAGCAAAGAAAATTAAATCTAGCCCAGCCCAAAGCAGCTCAGCATCCCCCTCCTCTGCAGGGGTGCAGCAGTAAATGATGCACAGAAATATTCCATAAAAGAAGCCCTAACTCCTGTGCCATGCTATCAGGCTGCTCCAGGCCCCTCTTTATTAAAGACTGCTAAATTCCTTCACAGCTTCTGTCACTTATTGAGCAGAAAGCAACCCTGTGGGACAAACACTAAAAAGCTCTTGGATCCCCCCCCTTTTAATCTCATTCTTATATCCATTCTTGCACATCTTCTCAAGGTTTCAGATTAGTCAGACAATAATCTGACTTTTTGCAGTCCTAAGACAATGCTACAACATGGGCTTAAAATCCTGAACTGCTTTTTTGTCATAGTAGGATCTTTCAAAGAAAGAAAAACATCTGAAATGTAGTGAGATAAGGAGAAAAGCAATTTTTTACTTCTGTGAAACCAGTCATTAGCGGGGTTCTCCATGGGATCAGTTCTGGGGATGATGCTTCTTAACATGTTCATTAATGGCCCAGCCAGCACAGTTTGGAAAGTACTTTGGCTGGGAACAAAGTAGTTTTCTGCTACTATCTTTGAAAAAGAAAAAAATTGTCAAAAAAAAAAAAAAAAAAGGAGGGAAATAAAGGAAAAAAAAGAATAAATGGGTGATGAGAATTTTATTGGAAGCTCTAGTTATTCAAGCACACCTCCGCGTTACAAAATTTCCAACACTTCTACACTTCTAAGATCCAAAATTTCTTTTCATTATTACACCATTTGGATCTTTTTTTTAGTAGAAAGTTGAAAATGTCACACATATCTAAATTTTAAGTTCTAGTTGGCAGCCACATTTATCATAAATCAACTTCAAAAACATAGATTTTAGTTTTGCCTAAAAATTATTTTAGTTGTTGGTGAGTGCACTTAACTCATGATAAATCACATTTAAACCCAACTAAGAGTTTTCCACTGGTTTAACTAAACTAATTTAAAATTCCACTGTCCACAAAAGTGGAACAATTCTGAATTTCTGTGACATAAACTGGGTGCCTAAATCTGATAAAACCTAATGGAAGGCAACTCCTAAGTGACTTTGAACATTTGGCAAATTTCTCTGAGCTGCCCTCCCAATATGTGCCCTCTGGATCAAGACTGGGAAAATGGACAGGACAGTACTTGCTTGGGTACACACCTTTTTAGCCTGCTAAAAACCTGCTAAATGCAGGATTTAATCCGAGTTTTACCTTGTAAACTCTTTGCCTGTAGGTAAGAATAGCTTTCAGAAAATTGCCCAAAGCAGTGTTTATTAAACCCCTTGCTAAAAGAAGTTGTTCTCTCAGCTTGCCTGGCTACAAGGTCACACACTTCACTCCTCAAATGCTTTTTTTTAGCCTGTTGGTTTTGACACAGCACTTGTCAGGTTAGTTTTGGGTTACAGCCTAGTTATTCTCTCCTGCATCAGAGCATCAGGCTCTTCTTCTCTCCCACTGCATCCCCCCAAACCCTTACAGCAAATCCTCACCACAGCAGACACAAAGTGCCTGCCACCGAGCACAGTCAGCCTCAGCGAGCACAAAATAATTCCTCTAATATCAGCCAATCAAAAGGATTTTTGTCTTTATGCCTTGTTTCTTAATGCAGCCAGTCCTCAGTATTTTCACACAAGGTCACATATGCCAGTTTAAATAGAGAATATAAGTTATAAATTCATATAAATAGAGAATACAAGTTATAAATTCATACAAATAGAGAATATAAGTTGTAAATTCATATAAATATCAGTGTGTGGTTAAGATTTACCTGAAGGGGATCTCTGAGTACAAGGCATGAGCAGTTTCTGCCACTTATTTTAGTCGCGGTTACAGCCCCTTTGGAAACTCTCAAGGTCACACAATTATCCACCTCCACTGGCTCCCATTTCTCCAGTATCTTCCCAATATTTTGGGTTAGCAGACACTCCTGAGGCACCCCAAATATCTCAGCCTAAATATTCCTCTCTGCTGCTGCAGCTGCTCATCACCTGCCCCTGTTTGAGCAAAGATCTCTGCAGCACCCAGCAGGGCTAACGGTGCTGGGGGGATGAGCACAAGAGAGCACAGCCTCCCTCCAGCTGAGGCAGGTGTCAGACGCCTCACAAGTAGTACCTGGAGGTGACACAAAAGTGGCAATTAGTTGTTATTTCAATAGCAAGGCTGCTTTCTTGGCCGTGGAGAGCGTGAGCTTGCACAGAGTGCAACAATTTTCCATCCTAAATCTGATTTTTGAAAGTACTTTACAGCTCCTGCAGAGATGGAGCATTAAGCTACAATGCCTTTAAGAGGTTGTGTAATGATCAAAGCTTAAAAAAAAAAAAAAAACCAAAAACCCCAAAACTTCTTTGCCATTTTGAGAACCTTCTTGAAAATACAGACAGAAACTTTCCTATTATCACTCAGATGAAACTAAAACTTCCTAAAATTATCCTGCACCAAAAAAGCCAGCAGAAACAAAACCAAACCCCAAACAGAGAAAAAAATATAGTATTCCTTTACAAGCAGAAGGATATTTATAGATCAGGGGCCTGGTTCATGTCCTTGCCATGCCATTTTCCTAAATCACATGCCTTAGGTGTCAGATTGCATGGGGAGGGCTTCTTTTTCTCTTCTGCCCACAAAATCTGGTCCAAATACACCTTTTTTGATAACTTCCCCCCCCATAAGTGGAATATCCCCAAGAAAATGCCTGGTTTCAATAATTCAAGCATTTCTGAAAAGAATAAATGTCATAGAAAATAATAATTCCTGAGCAGTTCTGGCAATATGTGATATAAAAAGAAATAAATAGACTGAGAACTTCATTACAGAGTCTTCTAGGGGAAAATGGTTTCCTTATTACATTGGGCAGGGGTCACAACTATGAAACACAGAGAGAATTTCTGCCATACTAGATTGGACTTTACAGGCACACAATAGCTAAAGATATGTTTAAATCATATGGAAAAGGACAAAAAAAAAATAAACTGATACCTTAAAAAAAAAAATTCTATTTCAACTTGTTTCTAAAAATGAACAAAACCATGCAGAAACATGGGGTCTTTTAGGTCACAATGTAGGTGAATTATTTGATTCAGATTAATCTGTGGTGTGAAGAGTGCATCAACCTGACTCATGATTTGAACACCAGTAAAAGTAATGTTGTAAAACCACAGCTTTCATCACCTCATCTTTTTAATAATCCCTTGAGTCCTTTTTGGACTCAGAGATTTTTCTCCAGGAGCTGGTTGTGTGTGAGAGAATTACCTGACCAGCCCTCATCACAGGAAGATGCTTCTCCCAGAAAAACACTTGGCAATGTGAAGTTCTCACAACAGCCACAGTTGCTCTTTGGTTACATCTGTACCGATAAATAAAAAATAAAATAAAACTTAAAAATTATATATATAAATATCTATTTATTTGTTTGTTTATAATGTATTTGTTTGTTTATAATGTATATATATTTTTTATATAAAATATTTCTGCATATTTTAATATCTTTTATATAAAATATTAAAAATAAAATAAATTTAAAAATAAATACTCTGAGCAGTTCTCTGTCCCTGGGGCCAAATCCCATCGAATTGCCCAGACAGAAATCAGTTACTCTCCAGCACTGTGCTGGCCTCATCTGCCTGTGGAGGTTGCTACACAAAACTCTCAAAATAGAGCCAGGAATTCTCCAGGAGGACAGGTTAGGGATCAAGAGAACATTTAACATTACCTTTCAACAACTATGTTTGTGTGCCTGCAAACTGCCACTGTTTAATTTACTGAATTAAAGCCATACAGGCAGCTTTTTTATATTTTTTAAATTATTTGAAGTGCCACATGAATGGGTCAGTGTCACAGCTCACTGGGTGACACACATGTAGGAATGGGGCATTTTACAGCTTGATAGATTTCTGTGGCTCAGCCTTAGTGCTAGGTAAAACTTAAATCATTGCACTTCTTCAAAACCACAGATTTACACAAATAAAACAAAGCTGCAAAGGATTAAAGTGATTTCTTATATCAGAGAGTGACTCAGCTTCTCAAATGGCTCCTAGGGTAGGACAAATATCTTCCACAACACAGCCCTGACTATTCTGGGGGCTAAATCCTGCTTGGTGCTGTCTGACAGATCCCTGCTGTCACCTTCAGCATCCTTATGCCATTATATGCCACAGTCAATCCACATAAGCCTTCTCAAAACTCTTCTCAAAACTCAAAAGTTCAGAAGACTTCTCAAAATTCCCTCCAAAAGCATTTCCTTTGCAATAAAGACACAAATGAGAGCTAACAGGAAGAACCTCTTGTTTACACCCAATATATTTGGCCATGCTGGTGAGGCAGAGCTGGGGAATTTCTGCTGTCCTTGATGTTCTGCTTAGAACATCACTGACAAGAGAGGAGTTGCTCTGTATAACTTCCCCTGAAACTTCTTTCCATCCTTTTCCATTCCTTGCCTTGAACCATTTTGAAATGTGCTCTGAGCTACAGCAAACAAATTCCTTTTCCCAGGAGAACGCTGAGAGGCTGCAGAGCTGTCACTTATTTCCCAGGATTCTTTAATTGTTTGTTCAGTCTGGGGGGAAGAAGATTTTTATAACGCTTTGGTTTAGAGAAGGGTGATTCCTTATTACAGCAGTGGCTAGATCACAGCTTATTGTACTTCTTATCACCTCCTTTGATAAAAGAAAAGAGCTTATTTTAGAATAAACTGTCAGTGGCATTGAATAGAATCAGGATTGCTGCTTCAGGGTTGGCAGAGACTCTGGAGATCAGCAGGAATATTTGTCATTGTCACCAGCTGCTATTAATGCAGCATTTTATTTGAGAATTCCAACTCCCAAAAGACAAAAGACACTTGTCAGCTCCCCGAGGAGGGGAAGGCTGCAGGCTGGTGTCTGCCCTGCATTTAGCACTTCACAGCTTCCCTGGGACTGCTCAGAACAGGAGCCAGCAAAACGACCAAAAATCACCAAAAAACAAAACACAAACAAAACAAGCACGTCAATGTCTTGAAGTTGCACTTTGTGGTGCGAGGGGAACAAACTTTGCTGCAGCACTGGAGTCACAACAGCTCAAAATAGGAGCTCAGATTTGGGGCTGAGCTTCACTGACAAACCCACCCTGAAGGGTGGGAGAGCCTCGGTGGTGTCTCCTTGTGGATGGAGGTTTGTTCTCACAGGAACAAGAACTCAGCCCACGTGCAAAACCCAGCCCCAGTGGCAGGAAAAAAATGAAGGAAAAGTTCTCTGCAGGGGAGAAATTTAACAGCTGTGAGGACTGCTGCACTCCTGCTGCTTTAATCACTGCCAGAGCTGCCTCCCCTGCTCTGCCCAGCCTATAAAAGAGAAATCCTCATTACCTATTAAAGAGTAATTTTCTTCTATAAACAGATTTCTTGGGATGCATAGTGATGGTTTTATTTGCCCCTGGTGGAGAAGACAGGATGTTTAAATGTCCAGAAAAGGTATTCTACCCACTTGCCCTCTTTCAATAGTTGGCAAAATAGAAATTGGAATAATTACCAGTGCAGGAATCTCCACTTTTCCTTACCAACAGGATTTTCAGACCTGGGAAAAGTTTTATGACCTGTAAGGCAAGAGATGGATGAATTTAACCACTGGCTGAATTTAAAAAGGTAATCAGTTGCAAAATCCTCACAGACAAAAAAACAAAACAAAGCAAAACAAACTTATGCTTTTATTTTTTCTAATTGATAATAAATTTATTTATTCACCTAATGCATCCTTAACACACTGCTTCATCACCTGAACATTCAAATGCACAAGAAGCAGCAGTGCCTCACAACCACTGCAAACAAAAGAAAATGTTACTCTGAAAAAGAAACAGGCTTTGACTTTTATTGAATTATAAAATCTTTTTTTTTTTCCTCTTTTGAAATCATACCAGAAACACATTCATCTAACTTTGGAAGCCAATAGACTTAGCTTGCACGAGGGAAAAGTCTGTGTAAAGGGTTGTTATTCTTCCTCAGAAGAAAATGGAAACAAATAATATGGTTTCAGACCAATTTACTGCTGATGGGAGTATTGGAATTCCTTGTATCTCCTCCCATGAGTTAAACAGCCTTGGAGCAAATTACATCGTGTTCAGCACAGCCTCAGGCTGGGAATTACAAACAACACAACAGTCTCCAGCCATCAGGCATATAATGCTAAATGTAATTTGCACGAGGTTACTTGTTTCTAAAATTATATCACTGTTACCTGAAGAGTGATGCATGGAAAAATTTTTTTTTGCATTTTCCTTACTTTTATAGAGCCTTAAAAAAGACAAATAAATGTTTCACTGAGGAAAACATGTATCTGTAAAATGGTGACAAGTCATTATCTTCATCATCAGTGTCTTAGATAAATAATGCTTTTGCCGTTTTTGATATTTCCAGCTGTAAACAAAATGTCTCAATATTGAAGCATGATATGTCAGCTGCATTCACTGACCAGGTGTTTTCTGGGCAGCTCCCCGAAAGAGAAATTTTTCTTTTTCTTTTTTATGGGCTGCCAGTTTGGAATAGCATTCACATGTTTTGATAGACACTTTACAAAATAAAATCAATGTTTGCAAAAAGTAGATAGAGCCCAACTTGCAAGTGACTGACAAGTCTTGTTCTTCATTTGGTTTTCAACTTAAGGGCCAAAAATATAACTCTTTTCACAAAGAGTTATTTACTTTTTTACTAATGATTGAGAACCTATTAATATACATACTATATTAACCTATTAATATATTTACTATTTGAGAACCTATTAATATATTTACTTCCATGATCAGGAATAAATTAACAAAAAATAGAAAGGGACTTTTTATTCCAGTAAAGAGTGCAATAGTGATAGAATTTTTAGTATCCAGAGGAAGTTGCTATTTTCAGCCAGCAAATATTTCCCACCAGGTTCAGTGCATCTGTTGTAAGTAATGAGGACCTAGAAAAGAAAGAAGGGATTGCAGTCCAGAGCTTGCACCTGCTATGATACTGGGAACAGACAAAAAACATCTTCAAGATTTTTTTTTTTTCAGATGTGACTGACAAGTTTAATTTATTTGATGTACCTCTTAGTTATGGGAGCAGCAATAATGCAACAGAAGGATGGTGCAGAGTTGCTGTGGCAACAAAGCACTCAAAGTCAGGGCATGAGGCATGAAGGGACTGGGTACAGAGACAGAATTCTCCTTCGGCATGGGAGAAGTTTTACAATAAAAGGCAAATTGTAGCAATATAACACAACACTTGGCCCTGACACTGGTAATATCCAGAATATATTAGTCTGAGCATCCTCCTTTACAAGTCCCAGTTTGTGAACACTGATAGCAGCCAGCAAATCATGGCAAACAGTTAAATCTATGAATCTATAGAATAAATCTAAATCTATATGATAAACCAGGACATGAGTATCCACTCCTGTGTCCTGCTGTTTGAAACAAAGAAACCTAAAGGAAAAGAGATCTCTCCTTTTTCCTGTTGTCCCTCTGGCCACCACATACAGAGGTGAAGGTGTGAGCCCACCCTATATTCTCCCTAAGGTTGTCACACACAGTCCTCAATGCTCGTATTACCAAAGCTAGTGATATTCAGGACAGATGGATGCAACAGCTTCCATTTTCATTAGCTTCATAATCACTGGAAAGTGCCAGAAAAACATACTGTATTTTGAGCAAGAAAATTTTCATGGGCAATATTTTTTGGCCCCACTGGAAATATTTCCTTGTAGCAGGCGCTGCCTTTGCTCCCTTCACTGGGAAATCAAATCTTAACCAGAAATGCCAAGCTGTGCATACTAATGGCTGAGAAATAATTGAAATACAGTACAGTTACAACAGTATAAACTGCAAGGGACCCAGCCATCTGGAAATATTGAAATCCCTCCACGTTTCATTAGTTTGAGTATTTCTGTGGTGCTGCCTGGCTGCACAGAAGGGAGCCAAACCTCCCCAGAGTGCACATCCCACCTGGGCTTCCTGAGACAACACAGACAGCAACACTCCACAGAGGAAAAATGTTCCAGAGAAAGAAAAGGACTGACCTTTTCCAGCCACCAGAGCTGCTCCAGTGAGGCCAGTCCCTGGAAAAGGATGAGGGGAAATGTTGCATCAGGTGGCAGCCAGCTGATGGGGCCCTTTGCAGGCCAGATGGGAAAGGAAAAAGGTTCTAATTCAACACTTCTTCTTGAGTCCCATTGTGTCTGGTTGCACCTGCAGCTTGCAACTGAAAGCAGCTCCTTTTTTTACTGTTTATGTCTTCTTCGGAGCTTTGGAATCATTTAGGCACAGCATAGAGGAAGCAATCACAACTGCGACTTGCAATGTAATTATTTGTGCTGTAGAATTTCTTCCATTATAGAACATCTGCCCTGATTTATCAGCATGAAGTTGCCTTGGCTTTATATAGGTTATGCCGCACTGAAGTTTAAGAGGTCTTCTGCACACTTTGCACATGGCTTTAGGATGAGCAGTAATAATACCATTGTATTTCCTCCAGGGATCTTTTTACCAGCACTGAAATTGGATCAATACTGTAAACTTCAGCCTGCTGCCTCTCTCAGTTTAACCACCTCAACAAGCTACATTAATCACTCCATGGCCATATTGATAGCATCAGGCATCCTTGAAATGTCTCTTGGTATTTAGCCACCCCCATTCTGGAGGGCTGTGGAGCTCATTCTGTAGCAACCATGGCAAAAGTGGCTCTGCCAGGGGTCCCCTGAGCACAACTCACTAAAATCCAATAACTCTATAGGCTGTCCATTATTTATTTCTTATACTTATGTCCATTCCAGGGCTCTGTAGCAGCTTTACACCACTGAGTTGACTCTATTTGTTCCTCTTTCTTCATTAAAAGCACAGAGAAAAAAAAAATAGAATCATAGACATTTGCAGTCAAACCTTATTAAAAAGAGAACTTGTTAAAAATTAAACTTGACTTTATGGCAACTGTTGGAAAGGCCTAATTGTGTTAAGACTAAAACATTTGTTAACAAAGCAATTTATAAAGTAATAAAAATGCTTTCTAATTACAGGTAAAACTACAAGGCAAATATCTGGTTTTATGTCAACACAATCACTCCACACTTTTCAGTGATCCATAATATCTTATTACATTTATGTATGGGATTTATTCTCTACAATGAAACAAATGTTAAGACACCTCTTTTGTTTCAGTTGGTGGTAACTAATGGCTCTTCTTAGTAAATCTTTCCTTTGGAGTTTCAGTCAGATTTTAAGATAATAACACACCTCAGATAAAAACTATCTGTCAAAGCACCTATTATTTTTTTCAGAATTTGAGTGAGAACTTACCTGTAAAAACAGCTTGACAGAAACATTTCATCCACTAGCTATAGTGAAACATAAACGTCATTTAAAAAAAAATTCTATTTAATTAAATCAAGTTTATTATGAAACTACATTTAAGTTAAAATTTCCATTTGCATGCATACAGTTGGACAAATTCCAAGTAAATAAAATTAAGGAAAAAAACGTTACCTGACGAAAAGACAAAACTGAAGGCTCTGAATAAATGCAAACAAAGCTACAGAGCTCAGCATCTCCTAAAGAACAGCACAACTCTAGGATGGAAATACAATCTTAAAAATTCTGTGCATTGTGAACAACCTTTACTCAGGGGGGAAAAAAAGGATGAAGCATGAAGTTTAACCAAGATTCCCAACAATCTTTTTAGAGTTTTTAGGCACCTACACCCTGTGTTTGGGCCTGCAGAGCAATACCTGAAGCCACTGGCTCAGAATGCCCCTGCACAAAAAATAAGAAGTGCAGAAAGCACCTTTTTCTTATTGCAGTGCAGGAAGCCTGGGAAGGAATAATTTTCTCCTTTCATTTGTCTATGACTGTGACTTAAAATTTAAATTTTGTTTCTTTACATTATCAGTAAGAAAGAAAAGGTTGTAGGGGGAGGAGAAGTGTCCTAAAAGTTTTATTCTGCTTCTTAGTACTCTTTCTTTTAGTTAGTATTAATAAACTTTTCTTTATACCCTTTTAAAATTATTAACCTGCTTTGCCTTTCTCCTAATCCTACAGGGAGTAAGTGAGTGCATCCTGGTAACTGCACTGGTGATTAACCAGCACTAAACCCAGCACACTCATTAGTACAATAACCAAAACCACTACACAAAATCAGTGTTTGCACCCAGTTTCCAACTCGGACCTCCACAGGCTGAAATGCTTTCTGGAGCCCAGGACACTCCTGGCTGTGCTCCATTTTCTCCTCACTGCAAAGCTTTGGCTGCAGACTCACAGGCAGGAGGTGGTTCCTTTGAAAAGATGGGGTATTTTCCTGAAAATAAAATAAAATAAAAGAGGGGTGGAGGGGAGACACATCCTGCAAGGCTGTGGAAAACCTGCCGTTAAAGAATGCTTGAAATACAGCCAAGCTCAAACTGCAAACATTGCTTTTCCACCTCCTGCTCCCGGGGGAAGCAGCATGGCACCCAGGAAAGCCAGCTGAAATTAAAAGATAAACAAATTCCACCCTGCCAAGATGTTGGGGAAGATGAAATAGGAAAGCCTTATAAATATGATTGCCTGGCAAAAGATTTTGAGAATATGGAAACTATAAGCAAGATTGAAATGAAAGCAAGCTTTGAGATACCTCAGTTACTGAACAACGGGAAAACAATGGTGTGGTCGGACTGAAGATAATCCCCTTTTGATGAAACAATTCCCTCTTCTTGCAGACAGGTCCAAGGGTCAGAGCAGACCCCACTAGCTTGGCAGAAGGGGCCTAAAGAGGAGTTTTTAGGGTTTAAAATGTAACACAGTATGGTAATGTAATGATTCTTACAGGCTGTATATAAATGCTATAGGATTTGTATCTTGGACTAGACTGGTTAGTGAAAATTAGAATATTCAACAAAGAAGAAGATTTATGGTATTGTAACAGGAACCTCGTCCTCTTTCTCTTTGGGGCCTGCTCTGAGCTGTGGCTGGCAGCTCCCAGCTGGGCCCTGCACCCAGGCCCTTGGCAATAAACCACAAATTCAAGACCTGGCTTCAGAGATCTCTCGTCTCCATCCATCCCAACCCATCCTACTCCCAAACCTGCCTTTATAGAGTGCTTAAAATACAGCCAAGCTCAGACTGCAAACATTGCTTTTCCACCTCCTGCTCCTGGGGAAGCACCACAGCTCCCAAGAAAGCAAGCTGAAGTTGAAAGATCAACAAATTCCACCCTGCCAAGAAAAACCTGCAGTATCCTGCCCCTGCCTTGGCAGCTCCTCCATCTGCCCAAAGAAGTGATGAGCACGGACTCCAGCTGCTGGTAAGGGAGGGATCTGGTCATGATTCTGTTGCGTTGTTGTTGGGTCCCCAGGATGAGGTGAGAGATGAGAATTTGACTCCAAGTTCTCAGAAGGCTGATTTATTATATTTATATTATATACTAAAACTATACTAAACTATAGAGAAAGGATGCAGACAGAAGGCTGGAAAAGAATGAATAATAAAAACCCGTGACAGACTCAGAGTTCGGCACAGCTGGCTGTGATTGGTTATTAATTAAAAACAATTCACATGCTGGGTTAACAATCCTCCAAATCCCATTCCAAAGCAGCAAAACAGGGAGAAGCTGAAGCTTCCCAGCTTCCCAAGAGAAGAAATCTGGTGAAGGGATTTTTCATAAAATTTCATGGTGACATGATTCCACCACCTCACTCCACACTCCTGAGAGAGCAGAAATTGGCTCTCGAGCTGAAGCACCCACAAGATCCTTTCCTCCGCACCACTTGCTTAGCTTGGAAATTAAAAAGAAGCCATTGATGGTAATTTATGTGCACCAGGATGGCTGTGAGAGAAGCTTGAGCACGCCAAATTGCAAGTAATAATTCTGTGACAGCTTAACAGAAAATAAATCACAAAATTTGGAAAGTAAGATTGGGTAAAAGAGTAGGGACTTTGTCCTTTTGTCCTTCTCACAAAGTTTTTCTTTATAAGCATTCCAACAAAATCTCTGATTGGGGATGGGAATTTCAAAGTGCCTAAGACACCGTGGCTACGTGCATCAAAACCAAATCTCTGTGCTTGAGTTTAATTCAAAATCTGTACAAAAGCTTAACATGCACCTCATTTCCATACCAAATCAAATGCCACTTTCATGAGAATTACATGCACCCAAATGGACAAAAGACTAAATTTTATAAACGGGACTCCTTTCTTCTTTATGTTAAAAGATTTCTTTGTACCAGTAAACACAAAATCCATTTTTCATACAGGCCCTCTCTTCAGAATGTCCATATCAAGAGCTAAGTACATATTTCCAGTTTGTACATATTTCCAGTGCATATTTCCATTTTAGTGCTCCAAAACCCCCGTTATCTCAGGAAGGGGGTTTCCCTTCTTATCTTCAATTGCAATTTGAAAATATTTCTTGTCTGTTTTCTTATCTTTTCAGCTTTAAATCAATTTTAGCAGCTTGAGAGAAATGTGGATACTTGGTACAAAGGTGAAGGCATTGTCAAAAGGCTGAAAAAACATGCTGGATCCAGCCAAATACCTGGAGAGAGGGAGGAAAAGGAAGGAGGCCAAAATCAGAAAGGAAAAGGGACAGATGTGCACCTACATTGCACACACAACTCAGGTAAAGATAAAAAACATGCTATAGATAATTAACCCTGGGCTATTTTCTGCTAAAAGAAAATATGATAAGTGGCATTCAATGGCATTAAATCCATTTTTCAGGAGCAGTGCTAATCCCTAAAATCTCTGGCATCTGAGAGACTCCACACATCCCTACTAAGCTACAACAGCAGAACAAACTGAGTCTTTTAAATTTTGTATGAATAAACTACTTTATATTGCTGATTCTCTCCTTCACTGACTCATGTTCCCTCACATTACTTGTTGTGCTTCAACCTTATGATTCTCAGATGGCAAATTAAGGCTGGGAAGATTTCTCACATTTGACTACAATTCATCTCACTTTCCTGTTCAGTTCATAAAAGCGAGAGGGAAAGAGACATTTCACCTACCACCTCTTATTCCTTTTAAAATGACAAATGGTAAATGCATTTTGAAATACCATACAGAAGAGCTTGCTTTTGCCACCAGCACCTGAATGAGATGGAAATTATCAACAGCAAACCCATTCTTATCTGAATTTTGGTATTACCCACTTGACACCACTAGTCAGTAGTGAAAAAAACCTTATTTTTCTACAATCTTCAGAAAAAAAAATATCTGAAGGTAGAAATCTTCTCTGTGGGGGTTCTTTCTATTCTTACAGCAAGCAGGCAGCATGCATTTTAGTTGGTTTAAAAGAGGTTTCACCCACCTGCTCCCCTCTGCCTTTATTTCCAACTTTCCTCACGTAGCTGCTCCCTTACCTGCCGTGATTGCAATTGGTGCCATAAACCAGCCCAGCAAAGAACTTGCACAGGGGAATTCATTGCCAGAGGCAACAACAATAGGCGCTTCCTAAGCCCACCAGTGAAACTAATCACATTAACCCCAATAATTACAGCTGACAATTACAGCTGTGAGCCAAATTGATCTCACAGGGGTGCCCCAGGATGGCATTGTCCCAGCTGGCACCTCACAGAGCTCAGCAGGCAGGGGGGGACCAGAAGTGGGAAGTCACTTTGCATCCAAGTTGGCATGACAAGGATAAAATACTGTCTCCTGAGGAATGTTTGCATAAATTGAAAGGGAAGCAAATCCCCAGCAAAAAGCCCAGTCTGTCAGGGAAGGGCCTGCCCAGCCTGGCTGCACGGGATCAATAAACAGCATTAAGCTCTTTTTCTATATCTCTGGTGAGAATCTTGGTCAAAAATGTTGTGTCTGACACAGAGGCCTCCATTTCATCACTTTCCACAGAGGTTGAAAGATTTGCCGCCTGCAGATGTGCTATCTACAGCCGGGACACAACTGAGCAGGGCACATTTCCACAGCACTTACTCCTCCCTGCAATCCAGATATTGATTTGTGAAACACCTTCGTGTCCTGCAGAACTGATTTTCCACAGGCTGAAGCCCCTCAGAAAGATGAGCATGGCACAACCTGGAATGAGAGGGTGGATCTGCACTAACATTTAATTTGGGTGAGGAACAGGCCCTTGAAACAAACCTCCTGAATGTCTCTGCTCCCAGTGCTCCCATTTGCTTTGGTGAGCACAGGGTCTGAACCTCTGGGCATGAACAGAGCAATAACACATTTTCCAAGCCTCCCATACTAAGGGTCGTGGTTTGTTGTTATTACTCTTTGCAACTTTTCACTAAAGTGAACTCAGAAATACTAAAAATCACCTGTGAAGGAACTATGTAACATATTCAATTGAACAAAAGGTCCTGTTCAGGTCAGTAATGCAAAGAATTTTATTTTATTTTGTTTTAGACCTTTTCAAGGCACCAAAAGTGCAATGGCGGGTAGAAAACCAAACAATGAAGGAACAGATTCTGCAGAAATAATTCATTTATAATCTTGGAACAGCAGGTCATGATAACATTTTCAGCAG
This sequence comes from Diglossa brunneiventris, assembly GCA_019023105.1. Taxonomy (NCBI): domain Eukaryota; kingdom Metazoa; phylum Chordata; class Aves; order Passeriformes; family Thraupidae; genus Diglossa; species Diglossa brunneiventris. Next base: position 3,075,261 of record CM032358.1, on the reverse strand, counting down.
ATTACAATGTATATCCTTGTTATACATTTAAAATTCTCCTTTATCAAGGCAAGCAGATACTTCAACTGAAATTTTGCAGCACACTTATCAAAAAATCATAACACAGAGTTCCTAAAAAGACCATTCCAAGGATGACCATTTTCAGTGTTTAAATAATCCCTGCAGGAGATGACTGGGTTTAAAGGACACAGATTTTTTTGTCTTCAGGAAGGGAAGGGTGGTAGGAAGAGAGACCAAAAAATGCAGTCAGGACAGAGGCAGATTGTCAGTAGGAAGCTCTGGAGGCAGAGGGGACAACTCAGGAGCTGACAGAGAGATGAGATAAAGCATTAGACATTTTGAGCAAGGACAGAAGGATGCAAACACGCTTTTGCAGGGCAAAGAAAGGTCTATTTTTACTCTGCCTTTTCCACGCTGGAAGATTCCATGATGGAAAAGAAAATAACGCTGTAACAGAGAGTGATCATGACCCCCACAATGAGCCTGACCTCTGCTACAGAATGTGCCAGTGTGATGAGGGAAATGAGGAATCTTAATGAGCTAAGGGGAAAGCCAGTCATCCTCATGCACTGGGCTCCCCCCAGGAGATCTGCCAGAGAGCAGCATTCACTGCATTCTGCAACTCTGTTTGTGTTCCTCCTGGTTTATGTTTGAAACAAAAAGCAGGACTATTCAGACAGAGACACAGTCTAGCTGTGAAATTCTTTTTCCCCTCACATTTTGCCCTGAAGAAATAAAAATGTACATGCAAATCCTGGCAGCTGTAGGGGAGTTTTGGGGCAGAGGAGTCTTTGGAGCCTGGGCAGAAGGCTGGGGACGGGAGGTGGCCACCAGCTGTGGCTGGCAGGAGGAGGTCAGGGTGACAGGCAGCTCAGAACAGCACCTGGGCAGCCCCTGACACAGCTGTGTCCCTCACATCCATTTCTGGGCTGCAGAAAACTCCTGCTAATCTGGTGCCTCCATTTCCTAATAACCTGGGGAATTGGGTCAGACTGTGCTAGAATAGGATCTTCCTTTCTCACTCAAATCATGCCACACAGAGACAAATGTAAAAAATTATGTCAAAGGCAGTACATTAAACAGGCCTTTTCCCTTTCCCTGGCTTAGCCTAGTTCTTATCCATCCTGCTGTGGGCAGCTGTTGACGTCTTGTGAAATGAGGCCTCAGGTTTTAGATTTTATATTTTTCACATTCTGTGCTGCTTTAGTGTGTGGGTCTGGGCTCCATATTCAGGGATGGTGAGCTCTGTGCACAGAGCAGAGAGACAAAACAATTCCTGCTCCAGCTGGGCACCAAGGACAAATGATCCAAATCTCAGCCCAAGAGCACAAACACCGTGGGCTGCAGAGAGAAAAACAAGCAGGGTGGGACTGCAGGGGCTAAAGCTGGAATGGGACAATGAAGTGCAAGATGCAAATGGAGCAGAGCTGATCCCAGGGAGAGACCCCGGGAGCGCTCGTGAATTTTGGGGCCATTTTGGTTCCTCTTGGGTGCAGCCCTGGCTGGGCTCTTGTGCTGCCCAAGGTGGATCCATGGAGGAGATCCTTTGAATAAATCCCTGCTTTGTTCTTTAGCTCTCCCCAGCCTCTGCTCCAGGGGCAGCCTTCACAAGGCATCACTGTCCCTCAGAAGTCACAGTTCCCCAAATCCTCCATTTACATCGAGTGGGAGTTGCAGGGTCCCAACCCTGCCATGCAGCACACAGCATTTAAATGTTACAGCTGGTCATGTGCCACTTCTCAAACCTGTCCTCTAGCCCTCTTTAATTTATTATTATAAAGGCGGCACTGGAAGGCACATGGCACAAACATAAACCCCTCACCCTCAGAAAAATAACAAAAAAAATGGACAGATTATCCCACACATGGCCTGAAGGTGAATACAGACACGTTGTTGTCAATATTACCATTCTTCTTTTCACTTTTATCCATTGTTTCCTTTGTCTACATCTCTTTCACAGGCAGGGAAGCAAATTTAAAAATAAAGCCCTTTTTTGCTTGGAAAAAAGTTCCTCACTGGTAGTCCTTTTTAATCTTCTTTTTTTCCCAGTCAGCTGCTTTTCTAACACAATCTGGATTTGATAAAAGAGCTGAAAATGGAGGATAAAACTTTGTTTTTCTGAAAAAGCATATTTCATAGAAAAGCTACAGAAATTATTGGATTTCAGATGCTCTATCCATTTGAAAGTTGGAGATGATTGTCCTGAACAATGGCTGCTTTTTAGGCTCTGGAACTTGCTGGGGTATGGGGTTTTTTTTCAATAGGATGGGAATTTCCATGTAATTTCCAATTTGATCAGGTGAAGAATGCTAGCCCATCACTTTGCCTTCCCACACCCCACTTCCTACCTTACACGTTTCTTTTTTAGGCCTCTGTGTGATCATTTTCACAAATGGAGTCTTTTTATAGAACCACAGAATAATTTAGGTTGGAAAAGACCTTTAAGATGATCAAGTCCAACCATTTTTGTCTCTCATTAGTCCGTGACAGAAACAGATAATTTAAAAATGCCCAAATCATATTGTGGTCACTGCAGTGCAGGGGTGACAAACCAGCAGAGGACATCTCTGCTCACAGCATTATTCCACCCCCAGCTCTGAGGCTCAGCAAGTCCAGTGAGCTCCACCCAAGCACTGCTGATTCTCCCACACCATAACATGCTGCAGGACAGGAGTGAGAAGCAGAGTAGTGAAGCATTTTTTTCCTCATTTTTCCCTCTTTTTTTTTTTTTTTTTGCACACAGAATCATCTCTGAAGTGCAGAAAAAAGCACATGAGCTTTAACTTCCTCTTTGTAACAGTGCAAAGATATATTTATACAGTACAAGAATGGCACACACAGAGGACTGGAGTGGTCTTGATTCCCTTCCAAATTTTCACAGAGGTCAAAACAAGTCTGTCACCTCAGCAGCAGAGAAATACTTGATCCTGCCTAGCCACCTCTTCATCAGTGGCACAAAGAACCATTCAACCTTTTCATTTCCCATTTGAACTTCTTTCTGAACCTTCAGCAAATTCAGTGGTGCTCTCTGGTGATAGCCACTTTCACCTCAAGACATGGCAGTTGATAGAGCCAAATGCCCTTTTACCACACATGGTGCTAATTTGAAAACTCAAAGTGTTATTTGTTACTCAAACAGCACATTCACCTCATTCAGAGCCTTATGTCCTGATAGCCCAGGCAGGTGAGGAATTTTAGACAACAGGATACAAGGAAGGGCTCTAGTGATGGTCAATACTAGCAAGTTACTGTCTGAAAATGTTCTTTTTTTGGGCAATTTAGCCTCCACCTGTACTTGGAACCTTGTGGGGGGTGCTGAACATTTCCCTGCGTGCTGGAACCAGGGTGGACTCAGCAGCAGTAACAGAGACACAGCTCAAACAGGGCAGCAGGTCCCACCTTTTTGAGCCAATCAAGCAGATAAAATTCACACTGGCACCCAAGGTGGCCTTAATGGATGAGCCACTTGGAGCATCAACTTCAAACTTGTTTTTTTATGACTATTGCAAATCAAAGGTTTGGTGAGATGACTCTCATGCACTATATCATGGTGGTTTTGGTTTTCAAGGTTTTTACAGCATCCTGTTTACCCAGCAGTGCCAGCCTTCTCTACTTTTGAAAACCAATGATTTTGCCTCTTCTTTATGTGCCAAAAACTGCTTATGTACTTGTTCATGAAGAATACCAAATGTTAAAAGTCCAGTTGTCACAATGTACCACCAAATCCATTTTGTATAATTTCAGGTGCCGAAAACCTTCAGCCAGATGCTTTTTATCCTTGTTGAAAAGTTAACAGGCAGAGACAGTGAGGTTTGTAAGGCTTCAGTGGGATGAACCCAGAGCTTTGAGACATACTTAAAATGTCTCAAAGTTGTAAGGAGAGAAATGTCCTAAAGGTTTCATTCTAATTCTTATTATTCTGCCTTTTAGTTAAATTTTTCTTTATACCCTTTTAAAGTGTTAAGCCTACTTTGCCTTTCTCCTATTCCTATATCACAACAAGAAACAAGTAAGCACATTCTAATGAGTACACAAATAAGTAGCCACCACTGAACCCAGCACAGATGGGCCAAACGAAAGGAAAAATAAAACTTCCGTACCCCCTGGATTCTCACAGTTTGATGCCAACAGGACCCCCAGGACAGATAATAGGTAGTTGCCACTCAAAATAAGCCAGTCCCATGGTACAAAGACACAGTAGATTGTGTCTTACAATAGGTTTAGATTCTTTAGATCGTATTCTTACAATAGAATTAGATTCTGCCCTACAATACATTGGCAGAAACAGGCCACAGCCTCCTTGGGAATCAGAGATTCAGAAGTTCTGAACAGATACATAAATTTCTCGGGAGCTGAGGGCCAGGCAGAGCTCTCACCAACAGAAAGAAGGAAATTCTGCTCTCTGCAGGCTGCTCCTCTCTCACAGTCCCAGCCTGGTCTGACTAGTGTTCTCTAATGAAAACCATTTCTCACAAATCTTGCTGTTCTCAGCTCTGCAGAGTCACAAACAGCTCTGGGAAATAGCAGAGGAGCTCTCCACTGGATAAACAGAATTGTCAACCAAGTTCCAATTGCAGAGCCAGAACCCCACCCACTTATCTGTACCTGCCATCACATTAAATCTGATGATAATTGAGTTCAACAGATGTGCAAATCAGGGTAGAATCTGACCTGCCAGATCTCTATTTTTAGGGATGCTAAAAACTCAGCTTGACTTGCAGACTCTGGCTGCAGCCTGCATTTCTGCCCAGTAAAGAAACAAAGTCTTTCTCCTTTAAGGCTGCCCAAATTTTGAATTGGAATTAATAGGGGGAAAAAAACATAGTTCCTAAATTCTCACTTTATGACACCAAATACAACTACACATACAGCAAATCTGGGAAGAGGGGAGAAATATCAGCTAAGCCTGGGCATACAGTGTGAAAAAACACTGTTAAGAGTAAATTTTCAGCAGAAGCCATTATTCAAAGATGTCATTAGCACACAAAACAGCAGGAATGGATATCTTGCACATCCTGGTTTTACTCACAATTAATGATGTTTCCTTATCTGGACAGAAAATGTTTAAATCACATTTTCACTGATAGGAAAAAAATAAAGTGCTACCCTTCTCAGAAACAGCAATTTAAACAATTCCTAGCCTTTCAGAAATGCTGCTTTATCCCACGATGGATGTGCCTTTCAAATTGCCTGTTCTGCTCAACCCTTGTGAGTCAATTTGTGATAACCAGGCAGGGAGGACCTGGGGGCACTCCTGCTCTGGCTGTTCCAGCTGGATGCTAGGTGTGTGCTCCCCATCCAGCATGGGATGCATCCTCTGGGAGCCACAGCTACCTTGTCACTGTCATATTTTCTGGAAAAATCCCTTCGCCAGGATTTCCTCTCCTGGGAAGCTGAGAAGCTCAGAGAGAAATGAAAACAATAATTATCTCATTTTCTTCTCCTGTGTTTTGCTGCTTTAGAATGTGGCTGGAGATTGTTTATCCAACAGGTGATTGTTTGCTTGGTTTCATGTGAATTGTTTTAACTTAATGACCAATCACAGTCAGGCTGTGTCAGGACTCTGGAAGAGGTCATGAGTTTTTAATTAGCATCTTGTTAAGCCTTTTGTAAGTATCCTTTCTGTGTTCTTTAGTATAGTTTAGTATAGCACACTTTAATATTGCAAAAATCATATCACAAAAATCATATCCTATCATAAAATAATAAATTAGCCTTCTAAGAACATAGAGTCAGATTTATCTTTCCTCACCATGACGGGGGATCCCAAAAATACCACACTATCTCACATGTTGTTTTTCCCCACTCAGCAGCCAAAACATGCATGGTTCCCATTTATAGAGAAGAAAAGGCACTTGTCTTCAAGGGGAGAGAATTTTCAACACTCTCTCCACAGCCAAAATATATTCCCAGTGCTGAAAAGTCGCATCTTGTCCCCACTGCCCCTCAGTGTCTCTCATCCATGGCACCTCCCTAGCTATGCGCCAAAGCCAAGCCAGCAAATCCCATCACTCAGGAGTCCCTGACAGTGCTCCAGCTGCATGGAACAATTCCAGCCAGCCCACAGGAGTCTGCTGCAATTACCATTAATGTCAGTCTCAGCTACATCAGCTATTTGCATAATTGGAGCTCCACCAGGGACTGAAGTCCCAGAGGAGGTGTGATCTGTGTCTCCCACCCAAGACACTGAAAATTACCCCATCCTGGTTTGATTCCTTGTATCTACATTCCCCACGGGGTTAAGAGCTATCAATTTAAGGAGCAGTAAAGTGGTTGGCAAGTAACTGCAGACCACAGCATTTGAAAAACATCTGAGAAAGGGAAATTTACAAATGTTAAATCCAACTCCGTTGTTGAGATTCCCTAAGTTCAGTTTTTTGACAATAGACAGGAAAATCAAACCCATTAACTGTAGAGGAAAGGTCTGCAGTACAGGAGTCTTTAATCTGCTTGAATGGCTGATTGTTATCTGAGAAGCTCCCACATAAAATATTTCTCTATGATTAATAAGCAATTACTAAGCATTGTTACCAATGAGAATGTCTTGTGATGCAGGCATAGATGTATTAAGCTCACAGACAATGGACTGAATCGTTAAGTCCTTTAAAATGACTGTACATGAATTATTGTTCCAACTTCCCTTCAAAGAAGTTGGCCATTCCTAAAATTTTCTTTCTTTTTCTTCCCTTGGATATCTTAATTGGAGAAAATAGGCAGAACAGAAACCATCCAAAAGACTAAAAATCAAATTCAGATCAATTCATCCACTTGTTGTTTTGTTCTAACACTGTCAAACTACAGTGTCAGGGACATGTGAGTTCGATTAGAGCTAATAAATCATCTACCATGCTGCCCAATTCCTTCATTGTCAAGAGACAGTTGTATTGAAACACACTTCTGTTGTCATTGTATTGCAAAAGTTCCATACCTTCTTGGCAATTTCTGATGGGCAGCTCCTCACAGCACTGACTCCTCCCTTTTTCACAGCACAGCCAACAAACTCCAGCTCCCCTCTCACTCAGCTCACCCACTCTTTTATAGCACTCATGCTCACTGGACACAGCTGTGGCCTGTTAAGGGCAGGCCTGTTCCTAATCTTTGGTAATTAGTACAGCTGCAACTCCTCAGGGGTGAGATTGCCTTCTGCACTATCTTTATTTTCTTGCATTCTATCCCTCCACATACTTCCCCTTACCTGTTGGTTTGGGGTCTTTTAACAATGCTTCTTCTCATACTGCACTTTTTGTGAAATAAACATCTTCTTGCAGATCTTCAGACATGGGTTTGTTAGTGCTGAAGAGGAACTCAAGGGTTGTGGTTAACATTTCACCTTCTGCAGCCCAGAAACTTTATTCTACTGGAAAAGTGCTTACTCCTATTTTCTCACTTGTAAAAAACAACTATTTAAATTATTAATGGAATTTTTCTCTGTTATTTAAATTTAACAATCTTTTATTCTCCAGTGCTTGCCTACAACCACTCTTATTCTTGAGACTGGTGGAATTCTAAATGTGTGGATTCAGTCAGTAAAAATCTTGCCTTTTAGCTCCCCAAAGCTTCAATAATTCCAGCCCTGAATAACAAATCATCATTTTAACATACACCCTGAGCAGTTTGTCCCAGACACAGTCATTACTGCAGCCACAGTCATGAGGCAGGACTAGAAAAGTCAGTTCTTCAGTTATCTGTAAGGGAATTAAAATGCTTTCCCTGAGCTGTGCTACTTGTGAATTTGCTTATCTTCCAGAGTTTTAATGGCTCGAATTTCCTTGTGCTTTGTTTTCTTTCAATAATTTATGTATTTCTCAGTGCATGGAAAATATCAGGGCCTGTGATCAAGTCAAATCATGTCACACTCAATAAAATATGGTTCAGAATTCTCACCAATTCCTGAAATATCTTTAATCTTTAATTTGCAATTTAAGATTGATATCTGAAAGAGAAGCTATTGAAAAGGAGTGCCACTAAGAAAATACCAGCCCTCTGAAGACAGAGATTTATTAATGTTACATACATCTTTTAAAGCAAATCTTAAAAATTAGACATGTAAGTAATACACAGAAATTTTGATTTCTTAAAAAGAAGAAAAGTTAAAGAAGCAAAGCTGAGACAAAGAGGTTTTTACATAGTATAGACATCTGCCTGTGCAACAGCAGAATATTACTTTTAAATAATACACACATACTGTGTAAATGCACTTCAGTTATTAGCATTTTAGAGGAGACTATGGTTAAAATCAGTTCTCATTATGTGTTAAAACACTATTTTACAGAATTCCTTTAATGGGTATTTAACTGTGGGCAGGCAGTGGGTTTTGTTGTACACAAACACATAAAATCAACTCCAGGAAAATACTGTTGTTTTTATTAAGTTGCAAGTAATAAATTTAAGGCAAGAATAACAGTGTGCTCTTTCTTAACTTCTCTCAAAACCTGCTGTGACCATTTCTACCTCAGTTATATAAATAGAATTACCTTCCCCATTGAAGGCAGACATATGAGAAAAAGTCTATCAAACTTTAAAATCTAAGAACAAATCATACCACACTTACACAGTATGGTGGGTTACTACTTTGTTTCTTTCCCGGGAAGAAATTAACTCCTTGGCACCAGGCAGCAGTTAAGCCTTTTCTTTATTTGAGAATACTCCCAAACAGCCAAAGTCCCAGTTCATTGCAGGTAGTGCCCTGCTGAGTCAGTGATGCACTAATAATTAGGAATTAAAACAATTCAATTTCTACTTAAAGCAAAGCAAGGATGGACTAAGTGGAATCACACAGAGCCATCCTCCCTAAACCTCACCATCTTGCCCATCTGGAATAGAAATCACACCAAATACAGATTCTTTCATGAGAAATTTGCTCCTTTCTGCTTGCCAGCGGCGCTGCTTTTAGAAGACATTTTTATCCAATATTTCAATAGCTCTTTTAAAACATGCTGTAAATGTTGAGCTGAGGGAGTTAAAAAAGCAACTCAGATAATGAAAAAAACATAATTTGGTTTACTCCAGGTCACATAGGCTGGGCTGTGGCATTTCCATGTTAGTATATATATATTTAATATACACCTAATATAAAATATCATTATATTATTATATATTATTATATATAATATATTAAATCTAATATATTATAAATAAAATATGTAAATAAAATATAATATATATTATTATATCATTATAATATATGTGTATATTAAATATGTGTATATTAACATGGAAATGCCACAGCCCAGCCTATGTGACCTGGAATAAACCAAATGATGCTTTTTATATATGATATTATTGTTATACATTATTATATTAATAATTTTATTATATTTATATTATAAAATATTATATATGCCTTTTATATATGAATATTTCTATTATGTGTATATTTACATTTATGTTATGTGTGTATTTATATTTTATAATTAATACATACATAACATTTCCATGTGAATATGCACACACCTCTGTGTGCTTTGCTCAAGGCTGGGGGGAACAGTTAAGCACATCACATACCCTTTTTTGGGAGGTCTTAGCTGGGCTCACGAGTGGGTAGATGGTCAAAAATGAAGGGGGAGATGGGAGAAAAAAAGTGATGTGTAAACAATTAATGCATCTGTGGCAAAGTCTCAACTAACTGGGCTGATTTGCCTTCTGCTGCTTAATTAGAACGCTCTGTTCAGTACAGAGTGTGTCCCCAGAAAGCAATGCCTCCCGAGGAAATTGAGAGGAGAGCAATAAACCTTTGGGGTTTTTTCCTTCAGTCATACAGATCTCTCTCTACGCCCAATATATCCATGTGTAGGGAGAGAAAGAAGACAAAAAAATAAAGTTGCAGGAGGCACCATGTTCGTTTTTTATCTCTCTGAGAAATTAGCTTTGCAGGGCTATAGAGCTGATGACAGCCTGCAGAGATTGGTGAGTAATTCAGACACAGTAGCTTTTAGATATATCTCACAATTTTGGCATTGTGCAGATCAGCTAACTGTACTTCCATGTCTGAGAAAAAAAGCAGCAAAATGCAAACCAGTTTGTGCAAAAGTTTGAAAGGACATCCATGAAAAAACATATGTGCTGATATATATCTACGTTTTCATGTCAGTAATTTTATAACAATTATAATGCATTTCAACACTAAAAGTAAATCATCTACCTACTGTGTCTTGCCTTTTTTATTTCTGCACTTGACTCAAGTGGGAGCCAGCTGTAACAACTCAGTGTTTTTTCTTACAAGTCATAAATGGAATAACAAGAGGCTTGGGCTTCTCAGCATTTGTGCTTTTCAAAATGGCCACAGTGTAAAAGATGATGCTCATCCTGCAAGGAAGAAAAAATGTTGCTGTATTAAGGCAGAATAGTTTACAAAAGCAGTGATAGACCTGAAGTGATACACAGCTTGTGTTTATAAAAATTCATAAGCATTTCAAGTGCACTCCTAAAGGAATCGTGTAGATGCTGCAACAAATTATTATATAATATAATTAAACACAAAAACCTGGAATAGCAAAATAGCATTAAGGGACAAATTTTCATTGCTGTAACAGTGGCAGACTGCAAGCAAAGATCCCATTAGAGGTAATGGGAGCTGAAGTTATAATCCACTGTGCAGTGTCAAAAATAATATCCCTGTGGCTTTGGCTTAAACTGGCAGAGTTAAGGCAGCAACCTGATTTCTAAATCTCCCCATTGTGTGCAGACAGGAGCCTTCACAATGGCCCTCTTTCCCTTCTTCCCCTCAAACACATTTTTTTTTAAAAATCACATTTGAGCACAAAGGAGGAAGGGAAAATCAGACTTTATATATGATTGTGCATTTCCTTTGCTTTTGTTTGTATAATCAAGTTTTACTTCATTTTAGCATGGCTAACACTTAGAGCAAAGTGCTACCACTGAGAGTTCTGATGCTTTTCACTCCGCAAGCCTGGATAAATCACCTTTGGACAGGCTGTTAGCAAGGTGAAGGAACTGCCCCCCTCTCTAAAAATAATAAAAAAAAAAATCTAAAATATAAAAGCCTTCCCCTCTTGCAGACACAAATTGCACCAGCCTGTAGCCATGCACACCATGAGCAGCCCCCAGGGCTCTGGCTGGTAGCTGCCTTTCTCACATGACATTTGTCTTTTGTACCCTTCAAGTCCCTGTTACCTGCTGTCACAGGTGCTGCTGTCACCTGAGCTGTCTCAGAGCCCTGTCAGCTCTGAACAGACTGGATGCCCAAACACAAATGCTGCAGCCCAGTTCCGGTCCAAACCTGAGGGCTTGGGCTGCCTCCCATCCTTCAATCAGACCTGCCAGCTCCCAAATGCTGGAATAAAACCAATGCCTGTGTGGAATCTGGAGAAATGTGCAGAGGGTTTTTATCAGGTTTTTTTAATAAGTTTTTTTTGTGTGTGTGTGATTATGGTCCAAATAAATTTTTCCTGATTTCTGAGGGTTTGGAGAAGAGTGTTGGTGCAGCTGCTGGGAAAGAGCCTCACCCACGCTGGAGAGGAGCTGGGCTTGCACACCCACAGGTCTCCAGCATGTCACTAACATTTTTCCTGAAAAATCCCTATGCTAAAATTATTTCTCCCGGGAAGCTGGGAATCTTCAGCCTCTACATATTTTGCTCCTCTGGAATGTGATTTGGAGAATTGTTTACCAAGCATGTGAATTATTTTTAATGATTGAAAAATCCCAGTCCAGCTGTGTCGGGACTCTGGTCAGTCATGGAGTTATTATTATCATTTCTTTGCTAGCCTTCTGATGGCTTCCCTCTCTTTCTTTAGTATAGTTCTAGTATATAATTTTCTTTTAATATCATATCATATATCATATCAATCATATAATATCATGTCATAATATATAGGATATTACATTAAAATAAATTATAATATATAATTAATATATTTAATATGGTAATGGTATATTATAAATATATAATATATTATACATAAAATTATATATTGTGTATATTACATATAATATACAATTATATATTATATAATATTATAAAATAACATAACACAAAACAACACATAACACAACATTATATTATATTATATATCATATATTATATTATATATATTATATTGTGTATTATATATGATATTATAAATACAATATTATATACGGTATTATACATATTATGTTATGGCATATTCTATTCTATTCTATTCTATTCTGCTCTTCTCCTCCACCCAAATGTGGCAGGGAATTAATCCCATTCTATGTCCAGGGAAACAGACACACAGAGACATCTGCAGCAGCTCTTATGGCACCAGCCCCACAGTGAATCAGTGGCAGAAGCAGAACTAGAAAACAAGAATTACTGGCTTCCATTCCTACTTATTATCCATTCAGCCATGAGGATTTCCCATGAAAACCTTGTCCTGCCTGGGACTGCTGTTGTTATGTGTTTTAACAGCACTGAGCACAACAGCTCTCTGGCCTACAATTGATAATTCTTGGCATTACTGTGATACAGATTATGCTAATTATTAGTAATGTGCTGGGCTAGGAATAAATTATTTGTAATACACAAAATTATTCTGGTGCAGAGCAGTGAGCTCTAACACAACAGATAAAATAACTTCTGGCAGAGTACGAGTAGTAAAGTAATAATTGTCACACAAGTGATAATCACTAGGACAAAGGGGTTTTTTGGGAAAGAACTGGCTTTTTCATGAATGTTTCTACAGGATTTAGCACTATCCACAATCCAGCCTGCTGCATGTGATTATGGTCCAAATAAATTTTAGAAAAAAAGAAAATAAAGAGGACATAAATGCAAAAGCTCGGACATATAAATATCTTTTCTCCCATGCAGAGAGACAAAAAGGTGAGCACTATTCGTACAGCAGGAGAAAAGGTTTGCTGCACCTACACCTTTTCTTCTTCTTTTCTGACCATCTTGACTGAAAAAATTAATAACTGAGTAATCAGAAAAAAAGATTTGAGTCAATATTCAATAAATATTGACTCCAAAATCAATAAAAATTAATTAACTCTGTTTTCCATGCAATGCATTTTTGGATTTGGCATTCTGTTCCAGGCACTTTTATGCTCCCCTATAAAATCTAATTGCAAGCATCAATGTGAATGTGACTGGGACAATAAAAAAGGGTTTTGAAGGTTTTGTCCTGGCCTCAGCCATTCTTTCAGTTCTAAAATTTCATGGACCTTCTTGTTCATCAGATTCAAAAGCTCACTCAAAATAAAAAAAATCTCTGTGTGACCCAGGCTTATCTCTCAGGGAGAATACCAGGGATCTGCCAAACCTGGTACAACTCTCTGCAGTGAAAAGGTCAAGTAAAAAGTCATGTTTTACTTGAACTTTATTTTTTGCTGGGAGAAAAAAAAATAGAAAGGTTTCAGATGAACTAAAAAAAAGAAGAAAAACCCCAGAGTAACCTGTGTCCTAAGTCAAGAGGCAAAGTCTATAAATATCAGCCTGAGAGGATGAGAGGATTCTCTGATCTTTTTAAAGATACCTGGGGTGACTATTCCACTTTCTGCATTGCTCCTGCCACCAACTGTCTGTTAATTGTTTGATTGTCCTCTGCTCTGAAAATTCTCTTAATACTTTCTATGCTTAATGTCATTAGACGTGAGTATGGATTACAAATTAAGGAGTACTAAGAGGATTTGATGGCAGAAGCTGAACAAAACCAGTGCTTACATAAATAACATATATTTATGTAAGCCCTGGTTATTATATATGTATAACCAGTTATTACATGTAATTATATATAACATATATAATATATTATATATTATATATATTTTATCTATAAATAAATATATGTTTAAATATATAAATATAATATATATAATAGATATTATAAATATATTATACTTATTATAATTCTATTTATATATTTTATTATATAAACATATATTTATATATAATTATATATAAATTATATATATATTATATTATATGTTTATAGTATATACTTTATAAATATTATTTATATTATATATTTATATAATATATAATAGAATTCCTATACTATATATATTTTATATGTTATATATTATAAATATACTATAAAATATTATTGTGTAAATATGTATTTATAGTATATATTTATATAATATTATATAAAAATAAATATATTTAAATATACAAATAATACATATAAATATATATATTCTATACATATTCTATATATATTATATAGAATATATATAATTATATATTATTAATACATAATTACCCTTAAAAGGTTTAAATCCTGCCTCCAGTAAAGCAAATGGCAGAACAAGGCATTTCATCCTACTTTTTGGTACAGCTCTGTCAGCATGCTTGAGAAATAAGCAAGAAACTCGAGGTAATAAAAGGGTATAAATCCCCTCACCCTTGGGTTTTCTGGGTGGCACCTACTAGAACAGGAGCAATAATTACTGATGATTGGGGCCTCAGTGTCTGTGATCTCATGGCTGCAAGGGTGACTCACATTTCAGAGAGACAACTGGAAAGAAAAGAATTTTTAGCTCTCAACTCTATTTTTAGGCATTTCTCCAGCATCATTCAGCATAGTAACAGTCAAGAGGCTGGATTTAAAATGGGAAGTCTTCACAGACAAGCCTTATTCCCCTGGGTTATTTATACACAGGGCAACATTTGTCATACAGCCTTTAGAGTATGCAAAAATATTCAAATGTAGCTGTTAATATGCATGAGCACAGCACCCACCCAGGAAAGCCATTACTCTCCTGGGACTTTAACATGAAGAGCACTTTGCTAGCAATGGTTTGGAGCTGCTGAAGTCATGGAAACATGTCCAAGACTGGTTTAATAACTAATTTTGTCACCAAACAAAATTGCTGTTTCATGTTTTAATTCAGCAGAGACATGCTGAAAAATTATTAATTCTTTATCCCCATTGAACAGAGAGAATCCACATAAATAGTACATTTTGATAAAGTCCTAACAATTCTACATCTAGAGCTACATCATAAGTATTGCAAAGGTTCACTCTTTACTCAATTTATCATTCAACAAATTTTTTTTTTTTTTCCTCTAGAATTCTCTTAATTTTAGATAAATCTAGAGTGGAAGATGGTAACTCTGTTCCCTGGAATTTTTGATAACACATAATACAAAGTGCCTTGAAATGTTTGCAGATCAAGGAGGAAACAAAACAGGATCTTTAAGGAGGAATTAAAAACTGATTTGTTCCTTACACATTCTACATTCCTGAACACGGTATTGCAGTTACCAACAATAAATACTGAGATGTCAAAATCAAGGTGTGCCAGACACTGCACAAACACAGAGACTGCAAGAACTGCCAATGTGAACAGGGAAATTATCACATGGAGAAGGAAAGGGTGGTTTCTCCCCTATATTATGATCATTATTATTACTATATTTTATTTTTATTGTAGTATTGTTATTATTGCAAATAATAACAAATATTGACATCAGTATCAAAAGCTGTACCTCCCTTGATCTGCTGGAATGCAATGTCATTTGTGTTTAGACTACTGAACACAAATTACTGAAAATAAACCTGACAGTAACAAGCAACACACCTGTAACACAGCCCAGAGCCCAGCCTTCAATATTTAGTTTATTATTTAGTTATTTTTAAAGCATCAGGAAGCAGAGGAAAAGACACGAATATCAGTAAACCTCACTGCTCTTGGCATCACTAAAGCAAAGGCAGACAGGCAGCCAGACAATAAATATTAAATTAAACAGCAGAGACTCATTCTCTACACTCAAAGAGCTCCTTCTAAAAATGAAACTGTCTGATTTGACTATAAATGTTTGTTTATTATTGATCTTTTGGGACCTGCAGTCTTTATGGAGTGCTAGAGATTGCAAACTCCCTGTGTTTTGGAAATCAGGCATTGAACATTCTGATAGCAGAAGACAGGGAAAATAATTCATCTCTTAAAAAATTATACTTATTTTATAGCTGTTCTTTTATCAAAGCTTCATTTAAAGTTTTCAGTCTCTCTTGTATAAAAAAAAGACTTCTGACTCTGCAGGAAACACTCTCAGTGGGAGGTAGCTCATAAATTAATACACAAACTTGGGGAAACCTCTCACAGCACAGGAGTGTAATCTAGAAATAATTCAAGGAAACACAGATTTTAAAAAAAGACCAGGGAAAAAACCTTCTCAAAACCAGAGAAAATTAAACATTAGAACAAGAAATTAAACATTAGAACAAGCAATTCCAGAACCTGGGGGGCATCTACACAAAAAATTGGGCAATGACTGGGGCACTGGACTGAGAGGCAAAGCCCAGTTCCCAGCTGGGAACCAGTTTGTGTGCTGGGCTGCTCATTCCCAAAGACACAGGACACTGCTGTGGGTGTATCATGCATGGAAAATTGGAACAGAAATTCAGGAAGGTGCACAACTCGACGTGTTCCATAAACATTACTGCCCTGAGCCCCAGACACCTGCAGAGTAGGATAGAAATGCAAAAGAGGTTTCCTATCATGGCAACTCTCCAGCAAATTTAATTGGAAATAAAGGAGTGTATCCTCCTCTATTCCAAGGTGATCCTCAGGTCCCACTGGGTCTCCAAACACTGCCAGGGAATGTAAGGGAAGGGAAGGGAAGGGAAAAAACTCACCTGCCCGCATTGTGATGGCGGATTACAGGAGCAACGAGGCACTGTCAAACCAGCCTCAGTTACCACTGGTACCAGCTTGGGTCTGGGAACCATCCTGCGTATCGCGGAATTTCAGAGGCCAGCTGGCAACTCCCGGCCACAGGACCCCGAACACAAACCTCGGCCCTTTCACTGGTAATCAAAACTCACCAGGCCCAGCACCTCGTGACAGATCGCACAAGCCACCTGGCACTGTAAAAACATCCCCAGTTGACACTGGGGCCAGCTTGGGACTGGGAAGCACCTGCGCACTGTGGAATAACAGGAGCCAGCCCGACACATGGGCAACAGGTACCTGAACACAAAATCTGGCCCTTTTACCTGGTAAAGAAAAGGCAAGAGTCCCAGGAGCCTGATGGCAGACGGCACGAGACACTCGGAAACTATGAAACCAGCCCGACATCTCACTTGTGCAAGCTTGGGTCTGGGAAGCATCCTGAAAATCGCTGAATTTCAGGAGCCAACAAGCAACTCCCTGACAAATGCCCTGGAGAAAAAACCTGAGACATTTCCCTGGCAAAGAAAACTTATCTGTCCTGGTTCCTGATGGCAGATTGCAGAAGACCCTAGGCACTATCAAACCAGCCCCAGTTGCCACTGCGGGCAGCTCGGGTCTGGGCACCATCCTGAAAATTGCAGGATTTAAGGAGACAGCCGTCCACTCCCGGCCACTGACACAAAACAGCAACACCAGCTCTTCTCGCAGGCAAAGAAAACTCACCAGCCCTGGTCCTTCATGTCAGATTGCAGGAGTCTCTTGGCACTGTCAAACCAGCCCGAGTTGCAACTGGTGCCAGCTTAGGTCTGGGAACAATACTGAAAATCGCAGAAGTAGAGAAGCCAGCCGGCCACTCGCAGACACAGGTTCCCAAAGAAAAACCACGGCCCACTTCATGGGCAAAAAAACTCACCAGACCTGGTTCTTCATGGCAGATTGCAGGAGTCCCTTGGCACTGTCAAACCAGCCCGAGTTGCCACTGGTGCCAGCTTGGGTCTGGGAACAATCCTGAAAATCGCCGAAATTTCAGGAGCCAGCCGGCCACTCCCGGCCACAGGACCCCAAACACAAACCTCGGCCCTTTTCAGTGGCAATAAAACTCAGCAGACCCAGTTCTTCATGGGAGACAGCAGCAGTCCCTTGGCACTGTCAAAACAGCCCGAGTTGCCACTGGTGCTAACTTGGGTCTGGGAACAATTTTGAAAATCACCAAATTTCAGGAGCCAGCCGGCCACACCCGGCCACAGGACCCCAAACACAAACCTCGGCAATTTTCATGGGAAAAAAACTCACCAGCCCTGGTTCTTGATGGCAGATTGCAGGAGTCCCTTGGCACTGTCAAAACATCCCGAGTTGCCACTGGTGCCAGCTTGGGTCTGGGAACAATCTAGAAAATCACCGAATTTCAGGAGCCACTCCCGGCCACAGGATCCCAAACACAAACCTCGGCCATATTGCATGGCAAAAAAACTCACCAGCCCTGGTTCTTCATGGCAGATTGCAGGAGTCCCTTGGCACTGTCAAACCAGCACGAGTTGCCACTGGTGCTAACTTGGGTCTGGGAACAATTTTGAAAATCACCAAATTTCAGGAGCCAGCCGGCCACACCCGGCCACAGGACCCCAAACACAAACCTCGGCAATTTTCATGGGGAAAAAAACTCACCAGCCCTGGTTCTTGATGGCAGATTGCAGGAGTCCCTTGGCACTGTCAAAACATCCCGAGTTGCCACTGGTGCCAGCTTGGGTCTGGGAACAATCTAGAAAATCACCGAATTTCAGGAGCCACTCCCGGCCACAGGATCCCAAACACAAACCTCGGCCATATTGCATGGCAAAAAAAACTCACCAGCCCTGGTTCTTCATGGCAGATTGCAGGAGTCCCTTGGCACTGTCAAACCAGCACGAGTTGCCACTGGTGCCACCTTGGGTCTGGGAACAATTTTGAAAATCACCGAATTTCAGGAGCCAGCCGGCCACTCCTGGCCAAAGGACCCAAAACACAAACCTCGGCCCTTTTCCCTGGCAAAGAAAACTCTCCAGCCCTGGTTCTTCATGACGGAGATTGCAGGAGTCCCTTGGCACTGCCAAACCAGCCGGAGTTGCCCCTGGTGCCAGCTTGGGTCTGGGAACAATCCTGAAAATCACCGAATTCCAGGAGCCAGCCGGCCGCTCCTGGCCACAGGACCCCAACACAAACCATGGCCATTTTGCATGGCAAAAAAACTCACCAGCCCTGGTTCTTGATGGCAGATTGCAGAAGTCCCTTGGCATTGTCAAACCACCCCGAGTTACCACTAGTGCCAGCTTGGATCTGGGAACAATCCTTAAAATCACTGAATTTCAGCAGCCAGCCGGCCACTCCCGGCCACAGGACCCCAAACACACACCTCGGACCTTTCCCCTGGCAAAGAAAACTCACCAGCCCTGGTTCTTCATGGCAGATTGCAGGAGTCCCTTGGCACTGTGCAACCACCCTGAGTTGCCACTAGTGCCATCTTGGGTCTAGGAACAATTGTGAAAATCAATGAATTTAAGGAGCCAGCCGGCCACTCTCGGCCACAGGACACCAAACACACACCTCGGCCCTTTTCCCTGGCAAAGAAAACTCACCAGCCCTGGTTTTTATCGCAGATTGCAGGAGTCCCTTGGCACTCTCAAACCAGCCCGAGTTGCTACTGGTGCCAGCTTGGGTCTAGGAACAATTTTGAAAAACACCGAATTTCAGGAGCCAGCCGGCCACTCCCGGCCACAGGACACCAAAAAGAAACCTCGGTCCATAACATTGGCACAAAATCTCAGCAGCCCTGGTTCAGATGGCAGATGGCAGGAGTCCCTTGGCACTGTGCAACCACACGAGTTGCCACTAGTGACAGCTTGGGTCTGGGAACAATTTTGAAAATCACCGAATTTCAGGAGCCAGCCGGCCACTCCCGGCCACAGGACCCCAAACACAAACCTCGGCCATTTTGCATGGCAAAAAAAACTCACCAGCCCTGGTTCTTCATGGCAGATTGCAGGAGTCCCTTGGCACTCTCAAACCAGCCCGAGTTGCCACTGGTGCCAGCTTGGGTCTGGGAACAATCCTGAAAATCACCGAATTTAAGGAGCCAGCCGTCCACTCCTGGCTACAGGACACCAAAAATAAACCTCGGTCCATAACATAGCCATAAAATCTCAGCAGCCCTGGTTCTTCATGGCAGATTGCAGGAGTCCCTTGGCACTCCCAAAACAGCCCGAGATGCCACTGGTGCCAGCTTGGGTCTGAGAACAATCCTGAAAATCACCGAATTTCAGGAGCCAGCCGTACACTCCCGGCCACAGGACGCCAAACACAAACCGCGGCCCTTTTCCCTGGCAAAGAAAACTCACCAGCCCTGGTTATTCATTCCAGATTGCAGGAGTCCCTTGGCACTCTCAAACCAGCCAGAGTTGCCACTGGTGCCAGCTTGGGTCTGGGAACAATTTTGAAAATCAACGAATTTCAGGAGCCAGCCGGCCACTCCCTGCCACAGGACCCCAAACACAAACCTCGGCCATTTTGCATGGCAAAAAAACTCACCAGCCCTGGTTCTTCATGGCAGATTGCAGGAGTCCCTTGGCACTGTCAAACCAGGCCAAGTTGCCAATGGTGCCAGTTTGGGTCTGGGAACAATGCTGAAAATCACCGAATTTAAGGAGCCAGCCGTCCTCTCCTGGCTACAGGACACCAAAAATAATCCTCAGTCCATAAAATAGCCATAAAATCTCAGCAGCCCTGGTTCTTGATGGCAGATTGCAGGAGTCCCTTGGCACTGTCAAACCAGCCTGAGTTGCCACTGGTGCCAGCTTGGGTCCAGGAACAATTTTGAAAATCACCGAATTTCACGAGCCAGCCGGCCACTCCCGGCCACCGGAGGCCAAACACAAACCGCGGCCCTTTTCCCTGGCAAAGAAAACTCACCAGCCCTGGTTATTCATTCCAGATTGCAGGAGTCCCTTGGCACTCTCAAAACAGCCCGAGTTGCCAATGGTGCCAGCTTGGGTCTGGTAACAGTTCTGAAAATCACCGAATTTCAGGAGCCAGCCGGCCACTCCCGGCCACAGGACCCCAAACACAAACCTCGGTCATTTTGCATGGCAAAAAAACTCACCAGCCCTGTTTCTTCATGGCAGATTGCAGGAGTCCCTTGGCACTGTCAAACCAGCCCGAGTTGCCACTGGTGCCAGCTTGGGTCTGGGAACAATCCTGAAAATCAACGAATTGAAGGATCCAGCCGGACACTCCCGGCCACAGGACCCCAAACACAAACCTCGGCCCTTTTCCCTGGCAAAGAAAACTCACCAGCCCTGGTATTAACGGCAGATTGCAGGAGTCCCTTGGCACTGTCAAACCAGCCTGAGTTGCCACTGGTGCCAGCTTGGGTCTGGGAACAATCCTGAAAATCACCGAATTTCAGGAGCCAGGCGGCCACTCCCGGCCACCGGACGCCAACCAAAAAACCGCGGACATTTTGCAAGGCAAAAAAACTCACCAGACCTAATTCTTCATGGCAGATTGCAGGAGTCCCTTGGCACTGTCAAACAAGACCGAGTTGCCACTGGTGCCAGTTTGGGTCTGGGAACAATCCTGAAAATAACCGAATTTCAGGAGCCAGCCGGCCACTCCCTGCCACAGGACCCCAAACAGAAACTTTGGCCATTTTGCATGGCAAAGAAAACTCACCAGCCCGGGTTATTCATGGCAGATTGCAGGAGTCCCTTGGCACTCTCAAACCAGACCGAGTTGCCAAAGGTGCCAGGTTGGGTCTGGGAACAATCCTGAAAATCACCGAATTTCAGGAGCCAGCCGTCCACAGGACCCCAAACACAAACCTCGGCCATTTTGCATGGCAAAGTAACCTCACCAGCCCTGGTTTTTATCGCAGATTGCAGGAGTCCCTTGGCACTGTCAAACCAGCCCGAGTTACCACTGCTGCCAGCTTGGGTCTAGGAAAAATTTTGAAAATCCCCGAATTTCAGCAGCCAGCCAGCCACTCCCTGCCACAGGACCCCAAACAAAAACATCGGCCATTTTCCATGGCAAAAAAACTCACCAGCCCTGGTTCTTCATGGCAGATTGCAGGAGTACCTTGGCACTCTCAAAACAGCCCGAGCTGCCAATGGTGCCAGCTTGAGTCTGGGAACAATCCTGAAAATCAGCGAATTTCAGGAGCCATCCGGCCACAGGACCCCAAACACAAACCTCGGCCATTTTGCATGGCAAAGAAACCTCACCTGCCCTGGTTTTTATCGCAGATTGCAGGAGTCCCTTGGCACTGTCAAACCAGCCAGAGTTGCCACCGGTGCCAGCTTGGGTCTGGGAACAATTTTGAAAATCACCGAATTTCAGGAGCCAGCCAGCCAATCCTGGTCACAGGACCCCAAACAAAAACCTCGGCCATTTTGCATGGCAAAAAAACTCACCAGTCCTGTTCTTCATGGCAGATTGCAGGAGTCCCTTGGCACTCTCAAAACAGCCCATGTTCCCACTGGTGCCAGCTTGGGTCTGGGAACAATCCTGAAAATCACCGAATTTAAGGAGCCAGCCGTCCACTCCTGGCTACAGGACACCATAAATAAACCTCGGTCTATAATATAGCCATAAAATCTCAGCAGCCCTGGT
>CM032358.1:2969551-3052913 GCA_019023105.1 Diglossa brunneiventris | reverse complement strand
CGGCCCCTCCCAGCCACAGGACCCCAAACACAAACTCGGCCCTTTTTCCTGGCAAAGAAAAAACTCACCAGCCCTGGTTCTTCATGGCAGATTGCAGGAGTCCCTTGGCATGTCAAACCAGCCCGAGTTGCCCCTGGTGCCAGCTTGGGTCTGGGCACCATCCTGAAAAATCACCGAATTGTGTTGGGGTCCTGTGGCCGCACCCTCCCGGCCACAGGACCCAAACACAAACCTCAGACCTTTTCCCTGGCAAAAATTTCAGCATGTTGTATTAAACACGTTTACAACAATATTTATACATTACAATAATGCATTTTAACAGTAACACAATACAACAATACTTCTATATTACAGCAATACAGTTACAACTTAACATTATAACAGTTATATTACTACAGCATCTATCTCTTCTGGGTCGAGGCAGTCATACACAAAGCAAAGACTTCAAATGTCCTATTATTACTAGTTGGTGGCTCACCTACTTCCAGGTGTCTTGATTAGAGAAAATCAGGTCCGGACCTCCTTGTGGCTTCCACCTGCCCACTCTCAGCTACACCAACGCTGCCTCCCCCACGCTGTCCCAGTGGGTCACAGTTGCCCTGGGGGACACTTCACAGCAAACTACTCTACAGCCAAACATTAAACCATACTTATATATTACAGTGTCCATCCCCTCCAGCGGCTTTTTTCTGAAGCACACAGCCAGAAAGCATCTGCAGCTAATCCAGCAGCGATCCAATGAAGGATATTGCTGCTAAATTGCTACGGAGCCCTGGCATGTCCACAGGCTTCAGAGTCCATCCTCTTAGGATTCTCCAACCCTCTCCTGGGGTCTACCTCCTGGGGTCTATCCTCTTTGGGATTATTCACCCCTCCAGGGGAACTCACCATCTTCTCCTGGGACTCTCCTGGTCCTCGCAGTAGTCTTCTTCTCCTTGTAGCAGTCTTCTCCTCTCAGTCCTCACAGCCTTCGGTATTGCAGCAGTCTTCCCTCATAGTCCTCGCAGCCTTCTGACTCCTTCAGTTAATCTCACACTTTTATGCCAGTGCCTTGTTAATTACAGATGTTTCTAATCTCTAGTAAAAGGCCCAGCTGCAACTCATTGGGGGATAAGATTACATACTGTGCCACCTTACAATTCTCCCCTAAATCAGCATTCCGGTTCTTGATGGCAGATTGCAGGAGCCTCTGGGCACTGTCAATCCAGCCCGAGTAGCACTGGTGCCAGCTTGGTGTTGGAAACAATTTGAAAATCACCAAATTTCAGGAGCCGGCCGGCCGCTCCTGGCCACAGGACACCAAAAGAAACCTCGGCCCTGTTTCATTGGCAAAAAAACTGAGCAGCCCCGGTCCTTGATGGCAGATTGCAGGAGTCCCTTGCACTGTCAAGTCTGTCCGAGTTGCCAATAGTGCCAGCATGGTTCTGGGAACAATTATGAAAATCACCGAATTTCAGGAGCCAGCCGGCCACTCCGGCCACAGGACCCAAAACACAAACCTCGGCCCTTTTCCCTGGCAAAGAAAACTCACCAGCCCCGCTTCTTCATGGCAGATTGCAGGAGTCCCTTGGCACTGTCAAACCAGCCGAGTTGCCACTTGTGCCAGTTTGGGTGTGGGAACCATCCTGAAAATCACTGAATTTCAGGAGCCAGCTGGCCCCTCCCGGCCACAGGACCCCCAAACACAAACCTCGGCCCTTTTCTATTTTATTTCCCACATTTACAACAATACTTATCTATTACAGTAATCGGTTACACAACTATATCTACATTAAAATAAGACATTTTAACAATTACATTACAACAGCATCTATCTCTTCTTGTCGAGGTGGTCACAACACAAAACAAAGACCTCCAATATCCCATTATTACTAGTTGGTGGCACACCTAAGTCCATGTGTCTTGATTGGAGAAAATCAGGTCCAGACCGCCTTGTGGCTTCCACCTGCCACTCTCAGCATCACCAACGCTGCCTCCCCCACTCCGCCCCAGTGGGTCACAGTTGCCCTGGGCACTTCACAGCAATACTTCTACACTACAGTAATCATTACAACAGTTACATTACAGTGTCCATCCCCTCCAGGGGCTTTCCTGAAACACACAGCCAGAAGCATCTGCAGCTAATCCAGCAGCGATCCAATGAAGGATATTGCTGCTAAACTGCTACAGAGCCCTGGCATGTCCACGGGCTTCAGAGTCCATCCTCTTGTTGTGATTCTCCAACCCTCTCCTGGGGTCTATCCTCTTCTCCATCCCCTCTAGGAGAACTCACCATCTTTTCAGCAGCCATCTCCTGGTCTTCACAGCAGCCTTCGTCTCCTGCATCTTGCAGTCTTCTCCTTGGTCCTTGCAGTCTTCTCTTGCAGTCTTCCTGAGTTTTGCAGCAGCCATCTCCTGGACCCGCAGCAGCCATCGCCTGGACTCCACAGCAGCCATCTCCTGCAGTCTTCCTGGGTTTGCAGCAGCATCCCGCTCGACTTGCAGTATTCCCACGGCCCTTGCAGCCTTCTCTTGCAGACTTCTCCTGGCAATTGCAGTCATCTGACTACTACACAGACTCCAACATTTATCCCAATTGTTCTACATTACTTACATGTGTGGTTCTTAATTGGCCCCCAGCTGCAACTCATTGGGCAATAAGATTACAAAATGTGCCCCCTTAGAATTCTCCCTACACTTTTCCCTGGCAATGAAAACTCACCAGCACCAGATCTTGATGGCAGATTGCAGTAGTCCCTCGGCAGGGACAAAGCAGCCCGAGTTGCACCTGGTGCCAGCCTGGGTCTCAATAGCACCCTGAAAATCGCCAAATTTCAGGAGCCAGCGGGCCACTCCGGGCCACAGGACACAAAACAGCAACATCGGCCCTTTGCCCAGGAAAAGACAACTCACCAGCCCAGGTCCTTCATGGCAGATTGCAGGAGTCCCTTGGCACTGTGAAACCAGCCTGAGTTGCCTCTAGTGCCATCTTGGGTCTGGGACTATTTCGAAAATCACCGAATTTCAGGAACCAGCCAGCCACTCGCCGACACAGGTCCCCAAACACAAACCTCGGCCCTTTTCCCTGGCAAAGAAAACTCACCAGCCTGGTCCTTCATGGCAGATTGCAGGAGTCCCTTGGCACTGTAAAACCAGCCCGAGTTTCCTCTAGTGCCAGCATCGGTCTGGGACCAAATTTTGAAAATCACCGAATTTCAGGAGCCAGATCGCGCCTCCTGGCAACAGGACCCCAAGCACAAACCTCGGCCCTTTCCCCTGGCAAAGAATACTCAGCAGGCCTGATTCTTCATGGCAGATTGCAGGAGTCCCCTGGCACTGTCAAACCAGCCCGTGTTGCCCCAGGTGCCAGCTTGGGTCTGGGAACAATTTTGAAAATCACCGAAATCCAGGATCCAGCTGGCCACTCCTGGACCCCGGACACCAAAAAGAAACCTCGGCCCTTTTCCCTGGCGAAAAGGCTCACCAGCCCTGGTTTATGAGGCCAGATTGCAGGAGTCCCCTGGCACTGTCAAACCAGACCGAGTTGCCCCTGGCGCCAGCTTGGGACTGGGAACAATCCTGAAAATCGCCGAATTCCAGGAGCCAGCCGGCCACTTCCGGCCACAGGACTCCGAACAGAAACCTCGGCCCTTTTCAGTGGCAAAGAAAATTCACCAGCCTGGTTCTTGATGGCAGATTGCAGGAGTCCCTGGGAACTGTCAAAACAGCCCGAGTCTCCACTAGTGCCAGCTTGGGTCTCGGAACAATTTTGAGAATCACCGAATTTCAGGAGCCAGCCGGCCACTCGCAGACACAGGAACCCAAACAAAACCTCGGCCCTTTTCCCTGGAATAGAAAACTCAGCAGCCCGGTATTATGGCAGATTGCAAGACTCCCTTGGCACTGTCAAACCAGCCCGAGTTTCCAAAGTTGCCAGCATGGGTCTGGAAACACTCCTGAAAATCACCGAATTCCAGGAGCCAGCCGGCCACTCCCGTCCAAAGGGCCCCAAACACAAACCTCGGCCCTTTTCCCTGGCAAAGAAAACTCACCAGCCCTGGTTCCTGATGGCAGATTGCAGGAGTCCCTTGGCACTGTCAAACCAGCCCGAGTTGCCACTGGTGCCAGCTTGGGTCTGGGAACAATCCTGAAAATCGCCGAATTTCAGGAGCCAGGCGGCACCACCCGGCCACAGGACCCCAAACACAAACCTCGGCCCTTCTCCCTGGCAAAGAAAACTCACCAGCCCTGGTTCTTGATGGCAGATTGCAGGAGTCCCTTGGAACTGTCAAACCAGCCCGAGTCTCCACTTGTGCCAGCTTGGGTCTGGGAACAATTTTGAAAATCACCGAAATCCAGGAGCCAGCTGGCCACTCAAGGACCCCAGACACCAAAAAAAACCTCGGCCCTTTTCCATGGCAAAAGACTCACCAGCCCTGGTTTATGAGGCCAGATTGCAGGAGTCCCCTGGCACTGTCAAACCAGACCGAGTTGCCCCTGGCGCCAGCTTGGGACTGGGAACAATCCTGAAAATCGCCGAATTCCAGGAGCCAGCTGGCCACTTCCGGCCACAGGACCCCGGACACAAACCTCGGCCCTTTTCAGTGGCAAAGAAAATTCACCAGCCCTGATTCTTCATGGCAGATTGCAGGAGTCCCCTGGCACTGTCAAACCAGCCTGAGTTGCCACTGGTGCCAGCTGGGTGGGAACAATTTTGAAAATCACCGAATTCCAGGAGCCAGAAGGCCACTCGAACACACAGGTCCCCAAACTCAAACCTCGGCCCTTTCCCCTGGAAAAGAAAACTCACCAGCCCTGGTCATTCATGGTAGATTGCAGGAGTCCCTTGGCACTGTCAAACCAGCCCAGTTCACACCTGTGCCAGCTTGGGTCTGGGAACAATCCTGAAATCGCCGAATTTCAGGAGCCAGGCGGCACCACCCGGCCACAGGACCCCAAACACAAACCTCGGCCCTTTTAGCTGGCAAAGAAAACTCACCCGCCCTGGTTCTTGATGGCAGATTGCAGGAGTCTCTTGGCACTGTCAAACTACCCCGAGTTGCCACTGGTGTAGCTTGGGTCTGGGAATATTCTGAAAATCACCGAATTTCAGGAGCCAGCCGGCCACTCCCAGCCACAGGACTCCAAACACACACCTCAGCCCTTTTCCCTGGCAAAGAAAACTCACCAGCCCTGGTTCTTGATGGCAGATTGCAGGAGTCCCTTGGCACTGTCAAAGTAGCCGGAGTTGCCACGGGTGCCAGCTTGGGTCTTGGAACAATCCTGAAAATCGCCGAATTCCAGGAGCCAGAAGGCCACTCGAAGACACAGGACCCGAAACAAAAACCTCGGCCCTTTTCCCTGGAAAAGAAAACTCACCCGCCCTGGTTCTTGATGGCAGATTGCAGGAGTCCCTTGGCACTGTCAAACCAGCCGAGTTGCCCCTGGTGCCAGCTTGGGTCTGGCACCATCCTGAAAATCGCCAAATTTCAGGAGCCAGCCGGCCACTCCGGCCACAAGACCAACGAAAAAAAACCTCGGCCCTTTCCAGTGGCAAAAAAAACTCACCAGCCCTGTTCTTTGGCAGATTGAAGAGTCCCATGGCACTGTCAACCAGCCACTAGTTGCCACTAGTGTCAGCTGGGTCAGGGAAAATCCTGAAAATCGCCGAATTTCAGGAGCCAGCCGGCTGCCGCCGGCCAAAGGGCCGCAAACACAAACCTCGGCCCTTTTCCCTGGCAAAGAAAAACTCACCAGCCCCGTTATGATGGCAGATTGCAGGAGTCCCCTGGCACTGTGCAACCAGCCCCGAGTTGCCACTGGTGCCAGCTTGGGTCTGGGCACAATCCAGAAAATCACTGAATTTCAGGAGCCAGCCGGCCCCTCCCAGCCACAGGACCCCAAACACAAACTCCGGCCCTTTTCCCTGGCAAAGAAAACTCACCAGCCCTGGTTCTTCATGGCAGATTGCAGGAGTCCCTTGGCATTGTCAAACCAGCCCGAGTTGCCCCTGGTGCCAGCTTGGGTCTGGGCACCATCCTGAAAATCACCGAATTTCAGGAGCCAGCCGGCCCCTCCCGGCCACAGGACCCCAAACACAAACCTCAGCCCTTTTCCCTGGCAAAAATCTCAGCATGTTGTATAAACACGTTTACAACAATATTTATACATTACAATAATGCATTTTAACAGTACACACAATACAACAATACTTCTATATTACAGCAATACATTACAACTTACACATTATAACAGTTATATTACTACAGCATCTATCTCTTCTTGTCGAGGCAGTCATAACACAAAGCAAAGACTTCAAATGTCCTATTATTACTAGTTGGTGGCTCACCTACTTCCAGGTGTCTTGATTAGAGAAAATCAGGTCCGGACCTCCTTGTGGCTTCCACCTGCCACTCTCAGCTACACCAACGCTGCCTCCCCCACGCTGTCCCAGTGGGTCACAGTTGCCCTGGGCACTTCACAGCAATACTACTCTACAGCAAACATTAAACCATACTTATATATTACAGTGTCCATCCCCTCCAGCGGCTTTTTCTGAAGCACACAGCCAGAAGCATCTGCAGCTAATCCAGCAGCGATCCAATGAAGGATATTGCTGCTAAATTGCTACGGAGCCCTGGCATGTCCACAGGCTTCAGAGTCCATCCTCTTAGGATTCTCCAACCCTCTCCTGGGGTCTACCCTCCTGGGTCTATCCTCTTCTGGGATTATTCATCCCCTCCAGGGGAACTCACCATCTTCTCCTGGGACTCTCCTGGTCCTCGCAGTAGTCTTCTTCTCCTTGTAGCAGTCTTCTCCTCTCAGTCCTCACAGCCTTCTTATTGCAGCAGTCTTCTCCTCATAGTCCTCGCAGCCTTCTGACTCCTTCAGTTAATCTCACACTTTTATGCCAGTTGCTCTTGTTAATTACAGATGTTTCTAATCTCTAGTAAAAGGCCCCAGCTGCAACTCATTGGGGGATAAGATTACATACTGTGCCCCCTTACAATTCTCCCTACATCAGCATTCCCGGTTCTTGATGGCAGATTGCAGGAGCCTCTGGGCACTGTCAATCCAGCCCGAGTAGCCACTGGTGCCAGCTTGGGTGTTGGAACAATTTTGAAAATCACCAAATTTCAGGAGCCGGCCGGCCGCTCCTGGCCACAGGACACCAAAAAGAAACCTCGGCCCTGTTCATTGGCAAAAAAACTGAGCAGCCCCGGTCCTTGATGGCAGATTGCAGGAGTCCCTTGGCACTGTCAAGTCTGTCCGAGTTGCCAATAGTGCCAGCATGGTTCTGGGAACAATTATGAAAATCACCGAATTTCAGGAGCCAGCCGGCCACTCCCGGCCACAGGACCCCAAACACAAACCTCGGCCCTTTTCCCTGGCAAAGAAAACTCACCAGCCCCGCTTCTTCATGGCAGATTGCAGGAGTCCCTTGGCACTGTCAAACCAGCCCGAGTTGCCACTTGTGCCAGTTTGGGTGTGGGAACCATCCTGAAAATCACTGAATTTCAGGAGCCAGCTGGCCCTCCCGGCCACAGGACCCCAAACACAAACCTCGGCCCTTTTCTATTTTATTTCCCACATTTACAACAATACTTATCTATTACAGTAATCGGTTACACAACTATATCTACATTAAAATAAGACATTTTAACAATTACATTACAACAGCATCTATCTCTTCTTGTCGAGGTGGTCACAACACAAAACAAAGACCTCCAATATCCCATTATTACTAGTTGGTGGCACACCTAAGTCCATGTGTCTTGATTGGAGAAAATCAGGTCCAGACCGCCTTGTGGCTTCCACCTGCCACTCTCAGCATCACCAACGCTGCCTCCCCCACTCCGCCCCAGTGGGTCACAGTTGCCCTGGGCACTTCACAGCAATACTTCTACACTACAGTAATCATTACAACAGTTACATTACAGTGTCCATCCCCTCCAGGGGCTTTTCCTGAAACACACAGCCAGAAGCATCTGCAGCTAATCCAGCAGCGATCCAATGAAGGATATTGCTGCTAAACTGCTACAGAGCCCTGGCATGTCCACGGGCTTCAGAGTCCATCCTCTTGTTGTGATTCTCCAACCCTCTCCTGGGGTCTATCCTCTTCTCCATCCCCTCTAGGAGAACTCACCATCTTTTCAGCAGCCATCTCCTGGTCTTCACAGCAGCCTTCGTCTCCTGCATCTTGCAGTCTTCTCCTGGTCCTTGCAGTCTTCTCTTGCAGTCTTCCTGAGTTTTGCAGCAGCCATCTCCTGGACCCGCAGCAGCCATCGCCTGGACTCCACAGCAGCCATCTCCTGCAGTCTTCCTGGGTTTTGCAGCAGCCATCCCGCTCGACTTGCAGTATTCCCACGGCCCTTGCAGCCTTCTCTTGCAGACTTCTCCTGGCAATTGCAGTCATCTGACTACTACACAGACTCCAACATTTATCCCAATTGTTCTACATTACTTACATGTGTGGTTCTTAATTGGCCCCCCAGCTGCAACTCATTGGGCAATAAGACTACAAAATGTGCCCCCTTAGAATTCTCCCTACACTTTCCCCTGGCAATGAAAACTCACCAGCACCAGATCTTGATGGCAGATTGCAGTAGTCCCTCAGCAGGGACAAAGCAGCCCGAGTTGCACCTGGTGCCAGCCTGGGTCTCAATAGCACCCTGAAAATCGCCAAATTTCAGGAGCCAGCGGGCCACTCCGGGCCACAGGACACAAAACAGCAACATCGGCCCTTTGCCCAGGAAAAGACAACTCACCAGCCCAGGTCCTTGATGGCAGATTGCAGGAGTCCCTTGGCACTGTGAAACCAGCCCGAGTTGCCAGTAGTGCCATCTTGGGTCTGGGACTATTTCGAAAATCACCGAATTTCAGGAACCAGCCAGCCACTCGCCGACACAGGTCCCCAAACACAAACCTCGGCCCTTTTCCCTGGCAAAGAAAACTCACCAGCCCTGGTCCTTCATGGCAGATTGCAGGAGTCCCTTGGCACTGTAAAACCAGCCCGAGTTTCCTCTAGTGCCAGCATCGGTCTGGGACCAATTTTGAAAATCACCGAATTTCAGGAGCCAGATCGCGCCTCCTGGCAACAGGACCCCAAGCACAAACCTCGGCCCTTTCCCCTGGCAAAGAATACTCAGCAGGCCTGATTCTTCATGGCAGATTGCAGGAGTCCCCTGGCACTGTCAAACCAGCCCGTGTTGCCCCAGGTGCCAGCTTGGGTCTGGGAACAATTTTGAAAATCACCGAAATCCAGGATCCAGCTGGTCACTCCTGGACCCCGGACACCAAAAAGAAACCTCGGCCCTTTTCCCTGGCGAAAAGGCTCACCACCCTGGTTTATGAGGCCAGATTGCAGGAGTCCCCTGGCACTGTCAAACCAGACCGAGTTGCCCCTGGCGCCAGCTTGGGACTGGGAACAATCCTGAAAATCGCCGAATTCCAGGAGCCAGCCGGCCACTTCCGGCCACAGGACTCCGAACAGAAACCTCGGCCCTTTTCAGTGGCCAAGAAAATTCACCAGCCCTGGTTCTTGATGGCAGATTGCAGGAGTCCCTTGGAACTGTCAAAACAGCCCGAGTCTCCACTAGTGCCAGCTTGGGTCTCGGAACAATTTTGAGAATCACCGAATTTCAGGAGCCAGCCGGCCACTCGCAGACACAGGAACCCAAACAAAAACCTCGGCCCTTTTCCCTGGAATAGAAAACTCAGCAGCCCCGGTTATTATGGCAGATTGCAAGACTCCCTTGGCACTGTCAAACCAGCCCGAGTTTCCACAGTTGCCAGCATGGGTCTGGAAACACTCCTGAAAATCACCGAATTCCAGGAGCCAGCCGGCTACTCCCGTCCAAAGGGCCCCAAACACAAACCTCGGCCCTTTTCCCTGGCAAAGAAAACTCACCAGCCCTGGTTCCTGATGGCAGATTGCAGGAGTCCCTTGGCACTGTCAAACCAGCCCGAGTTGCCACTGGTGCCAGCTTGGGTCTGGGAACAATCCT
Organism: Diglossa brunneiventris; assembly: GCA_019023105.1. NCBI lineage: Eukaryota > Metazoa > Chordata > Aves > Passeriformes > Thraupidae > Diglossa > Diglossa brunneiventris. The sequence goes on along the minus strand of CM032358.1, from coordinate 3,042,927 downwards.
GAAAATCGCCGAATTTCAGGAGCCAGCGGCACCACCCGGCCACAGGACCCCAAACACAAACCTCGGCCCTTCTCCCTGGCAAAGAAAACTCACCAGCCCTGGTTCTTGATGGCAGATTGCAGGAGTCCCTTGGAACTGTCAAACCAGCCCGAGTCTCCACTTGTGCCAGCTTGGGTCTGGGAACAATTTTGAAAATCACCGAAATCCAGGAGCCATCTGGCCACTCAAGGACCCCAGACACCAAAAAGAAACCTCGGCCCTTTTCCATGGCAAAAAGACTCACCAGCCCTGGTTTATGAGGCCAGATTGCAGGAGTCCCTGGCACTGTCAAACCAGACCGAGTTGCCCCTGGCGCCAGCTTGGGACTGGGAACAATCCTGAAAATCGCCGAATTCCAGGAGCCAGCTGGCCACTTCCGGCCACAGGACCCCGGACACAAACCTCGGCCCTTTTCAGTGGCAAAGAAAATTCACCAGCCCTGTTATTCATGGCAGATTGCAGGAGTCCCCTGGCACTGTCAAACCAGCCTGAGTTGCCACTGGTGCCAGCTTGGGTCTGGGAACAATTTTGAAAATCACCGAATTCCAGGAGCCAGAAGGCCACTCGAACACACAGGTCCCCAAACTCAAACCTCGGCCCTTTCCCCTGGAAAAGAAAACTCACCAGCCCTGGTCATTCATGGTAGATTGCAGGAGTCCCTTGGCACTGTCAAACCAGCCCAAGTTCACACCTGTGCCAGCTTGGGTCTGGGAACAATCCTGAAATCGCCGAATTTCAGGAGCCAGGCGGCACCACCCGGCCACAGGACCCCAAACACAAACCTCGGCCTTTTTCCTGGCAAAGAAAACTCACCAGCCCTGGTTCTTCATGGCAGATTGCAGGAGTCCCTTGGAACTGTCAAACCAGCCCGAGTCTCCACTAGTGCCAGCTTGGGTCTGGGAACAATTTTGAAAATCACCGAATTTCAGGAGCCAGCCGGCAACTCCCGTCCAAAGGGCCCCAAACACAAACCTTGGCCATTTTCATTGGCAAAAAAACTCAGAAGCCCTGGTTCTTCATGGCAGATTGCAGGAGTCCCTTGACACTGAGCAACCAGCCCTAGTCTCCACTTGTGCCAGCTTGGGTCTGGGAACAATCCTGAAAATCGCCGAATTTATGGAACCAGGCGGCACCTCCAGGCCACAGGACCCCAAGCACAATCCTCGGACCTTTTGCGTTGCAAAAAAACTCACCAGCCCTGGTTCATGAGGCCAGATTGCAGGAGTCCCCTGGCACTGTCAAACCAGCCCGAATTTCCCCTGGTGCCAGCTTGGGACTGGGAACAATTTTGAAAATCACTGAAATCCAGGAGCCAGCTGGCCACTCCCGGACCCCGGACACCAAAAAGAAACCTCGGCCCTTTTCCATGGCAAAAAGACTCACCAGCCCTGGTTTATGAGGCCAGATTGCAGGAGTTCCCTGGCACTGTCAAACCAGCCAGAGCTGCCACTGTTGCCAGCTTGGGTCTCGGAACAATTTTGAAAATCACCGAATTTCAGGATCCAGGCGGCCACTCGCAGACACAGGACCCCAAACACAAACCTCGTCTCTTTTCCCTGGCAAAGAATACTCACCAGCCCTGGTTTTTATTGCAGACTGCAGGAGTCCATTGGCAGTGTCAAACCAGCCCGAGTTTCCAATGCTGCCAGCTTGGGTCTGGGAACAATCCTGAAAATTGCCGAATTCCAGGAGCCAGCCGGCCACTCCCGGCCACAGGACCCCGAACACAAAACTCGGCCATTTACCCTGGTAAAGAAAACTCACCAGCCCTGGTTCTTCATGGCAGATTGCAGGAGTCCCTTGGCTCTGTCAAACCAGCCCGAGTTGCCCCTTGTGCCAGCTTGGGTTTGGGCACCATCTTGAAAATCACCGAATTTCAGGAGCCAGGCGGACACTAACAGCCACAGGACCCCAAACACAAACCTCGGACCTTTTCCCTGGCAAAGAAAACTCACCCGCCCTGGTTCTTGATGGCAGATTGCAGGAGTCTCTTGGCACTGTCAAACTACCCCGAGTTGCCACTGGTGTATGCTTGGGTCTGGGAATAATTCTGAAAATCACCGAATTTCAGGAGCCAGCCGGCCACTCCCGGCCACAGGACTCCAAACACACACCTCAGCCCTTTTCCCTGGCAAAGAAAACTCACCAGCCCTGGTTCTTGATGGCAGATTGCAGGAGTCACTTGGCACTGTCAAAGTAGCCTGAGTTGCCACGGGTGCCAGCTTGGGTCTTGGAACAATCCTGAAAATCGCCGAATTCCAGGAGCCAGAAGGCCACTCGAAGACACAGGACCCGAAACAAAAACCTCGGCCCTTTTCCCTGGAAAAGAAAACTCACCCACCCTCGTTCTTGATGGCAGATTGCAGGAGTCCCTTGGCACTGCCAAACCAGCCCGAGTTGTCCCTGGCGCCAGCTTGGGTCTGGGCAGCATCCTGAAAATCGCCGAATTCCAGGAGCCAGCCGGCCACTTCCGGCCACAGGACTCCGAACACAAACCTCGGCCCTTTTCAGTGGCAAAGAAAATTCACCAGCCCTGGTTCTTCATGGCAGATTGCAAGAGTCTCGTGGCACTGTAAAACCAGCCCGAGTTTCCACTACTGCCAGCTTGGGTCTGGGAACAATTTTGAAAATCACTGAATTCCAGGAGCCATAAGGCCACTCGAAGACACAGGTCCCAAAACTCAAACCTCGGCCCTTTCCCCTGGAAAAGAAAACTCACCAGCCCTGGTCCTTCATGGCAGATTGCAGGAGTCCCTTGGTGCCGAACCGTGTTTCTCTGAGCTTTATATGGGTCCAATTCCGGCCAGCAGGAACCCAAAGCCCAGCACAGATTCAGCATAGAGAAGGACAAAAGACGAGAAGCGCTCTCTTCCACGTGGGTGCAGGCATCAGTTTATTTGCTTGATACAGGACCTGTGATGGAACCATCCCAGGTGGAAAAGAGGCCCGGCCCTCCTGGCAGGGCAGTTTTATACTCCAGGGAAACAGGGGCAGGGATCAAGGGTCACGGCCAATGGCACCATTGGGGAGGGGCGAAGGGGGGGGGGCCACCCATGGGACAGACCACCAGGGAAGGGATGCATGGGGAGTGGCCACGTACCATGGAGGGGGGACAGACAATCCATGCGGCCTGACCTACCCAGTAAATTTAAAGACAACTAAATGAACTATTTAGTGCAATACAACACCTCCACCTTTTCTGTTAACTAAAATCAAAAGGAAATGTGTCAGACTATTTTCTCTGCTTATTATGAATCTGCCCACCACTCGTGGTTTGCAGGCCTGTCAATTTGCTTCAGCCCCACAAACTCTGAGCAGTAGACTACTGCGGTACGGGAGACCAGACTTTGGGTAGCCTTTAAAGTATATGACATAGAATACCAAATGCTAATATGACTAGGAAAAGAGTAACAACAATCAACAAAATTGAAAGTTCATGGGTCTGCCGGAATGCAGCTAGCTCTCTTAGGAAGAATCTTCCTTCTTCTTCCGGCGGCGTCTTCTCTTGGAAGCAACGGCTGCTTGCTTCTTATCCCCGTCTGCTGGTGCTGGAGTTTTGGGGACGAAAGGTTTTACCCACTTTTGGGGTATCCATCGAGGGCCTGAGGGGGTGGATACACATGCGTAACCACGCCCCCAGGTGACAAGCTCATAAGGACCCTTGGTTTCCCAAGTCTCTGGGTCCTTAATGAGAACTGGTGGACGCTGTGACAACTTAAACGGTTGTTATTATTGAAATGACGTATTACAGGGGGATTCATGTTTTCAAATGAACAATTCAGAAAATTGATAGTAAACAAGGCTTTGCAGAGCTTTTGTTGTGGAGTCATCCACGCTGCAGAATTACCCTGCCTAGCTAGGACCTCTTTGAGCGTGTGGTGGGCACGCTCGATCACAGCTTGACCTGTGGGGGAGTGGGGAATGCCTGTCTTGTGCTCCACTCCCCACTGCTGGACAAACTCTAGGAACTCCTTGGATGCATACGCTGGGCCATTGTCAGTTTTAATTTCCCTAGGGACCCCCAATACTGAAAAGGCTTGCAGCAAGTGCTGTTTGGCATGTGCAGCCCTTTCCCCTATGTGGGCAGAGGCATAAACCGCACCTGAGTATGTATCTATGCTGACGTGTACGTATTTCATGCGACCGAAACTGGGAATGTGTGTGATGTCTGTCTGCCACACTTCGCAGCTCCCAAGACCTCGGGGATTAACCCCAACCCCCAGGGATGGCACTGCCTGAAGCTGGCAACTGGGACAGGTGGCTACAATGGCTCGAGCCTGGCTGCGTGTTAACTGGAACTGACGGATTAGACCTGGAACATTTTGGTGGTATTGTTGGTGACTCAGCTTTGCCTGTTGAAAGATGTCTGGAAGGCGTGCCATTTCTGCTGGAGCAGCAAGGGAATCTGCTTTGCGATTACCTTCTGCGATCTCGCCCGGCAAATCGGTGTGTGACCTCACGTGCATCACATAGAAGGGGTGCTCTCGCTGCGAAATCAAATAAATTAGTTTTGAGAGCAACCTGTGGAGATGCCCATCCTCGATCTCCTTGAGAACTGCCTGCTCCGCCCTGGACACTACTCCCGCCACATAGGCTGAATCGGTAACCAAATTAATTGGCTCCGAAAACTTCTCAAAGGCCTTTACCACTGCGGCGAGCTCAGCAATCTGGGGCGACCCTTCCACAAACTCAACATCAGCTTCCCAATGCTGGGTTTGGGGATTTCTCCAAGTCATCACCGACTTGTGGGATGCTCCGGATGCATCAGTGAACACTGTGAGCGCCTTGAGCGGCCTACGACTCCTTTTCTCAGGAGCAATGAGGTGGAATTCCTCATTGAACAGCTTGTGTGATGGGGCCTGGACCGATACCTGTCCACTGTAGCTGTCCAGGGATAGCTGGAGACTGGCATTGCTCTGGAGCAGGTTGTTGAACCACCTTTGGGACAACTTCTCGGGAGAGCTCTTTCCCTCCTTAGCAAGGTGAACTGGAAGGTGAATACACTCAAAGTCACAACCAGCCAGCTCACGCAATCTTACCCTGGCCTTCCAGATCAGCTGGGCTATCAGCTCCTGTGGTTGTGTGATGGTTTTGGATCGCTGATGGGAGAGAAAAACCCACTCTATGATTAGAAGTGGATCCTTTTGTACTTCAAACCATTGGAATATCAACCCGTGTATGTGTGGTAGTTTCCCCAAAACAATGAATCCAAAAGGCAGCTCGGGCTTATAACGGTGAGCCTGCCTCTCAGCCAAGGCCTTCTGCACTTTTTGGAGGGCGGTTTTTGCTTCTGGGGTCAGTTCCCTGGGAGAGGCTAGCTCTCTCTCTCCCTTCAGTAAATTGAGAAGGGGAGCTAGGTCTCTGTTAGTGAGACCCAGCCAAGGCCTGACCCAGTTTAAAGACCCACACAAGGAATGGAGATCTGCTAGGGTTTTGGGATCAGTCTTAATTTCCAATTTCTGCGGAACAATGGTCCGCGCAGTGATTTGCAAGCCCAGGTAATTCCAAGGTGGCATCCTCTGAACTTTGTCTTTCTGCAATTGGAATCCAGCAGAGGTTAAAACTTTAACCACTAGGTCAAGTGTGTCTTGGAGTATTATGTCATCGGGGGCACACACAAGCACATCATCCATGTAGTGTAGGATGATTGCCTCCTTTTTCTGGGCACGCACCGGGGACAGCAATGAAGCCACGTACCCCTGGCAGATGGATGGACTGCATTTCAGCCCCTGAGGCAATACTTTCCAGTGGTAGCGCTTCATTGGGGCTTTTCGGTTGGTGGTGGGAACTGAGAAGGCAAACCGTGGCGCGTCCTCTGGGTGTAAGGGAATATGGAAAAAACAGTCCTTGATGTCTAGGACAGCCAATTGCCAATTTTCGGGGAGCATCGTTGTGGAGGGCATCCCTGGTTGGAGAGACCCCATGTCCATAATTCTCTTGTTTATTTCTCTTAAGTCATGGAGGAGCCGCCACTTGTTTTTTCCTGGCTTTTTTATTACAAAGACCGGGGAATTCCAGCAGCTAGTTGTCTCTTCAATGTGTCCTTTAGCCAATTGTTCTTCTACAAGCTCCTCAAGCGCCTCTATCTTTTCTTTACTGAGTGGCCACTGCTTTACCCAGACTGGATCATTTTTCAGCCATGTTAACTTGTGGGCGGGGCGCTCGACAGTGGCCGCTTTCAAAAATCCTGGGGTGTTTTAGGGATGACCAATTTGACCCCCCACTGTGATATGGTGTCTCTACCCCACAAGGGAGCTTTGTAATTAGTAACAAATGGACAGACGCTGGCCAATTTTCCATCTGGACCCTCAATTTGCACGATGCTCTTTGATATCTTTGCCAATGTGAATCCTCCTACACCTTGGATTTGACCAGCCACGGGCTGCAAATCCCAATGCGACGGCCACAGCCTTTCAGGTATGATCGTCACATCTGCCCCTGTGTCAAGCAACCCTTCCACGTGGAGGTGTTCTGTTCCACGCATTAGGTTGCATCCCATAATGGGTTTATCCTCGCCAACCACTTCTGCCCAGTATACACCTGGTGCCTTGTCATCTATTGAAATTTCTGCTGGAATGGGAATGGCCTGGGCAATGATTTGCCCCTTGGCCAAGTAGAAGGGTGGCTGTGGACAGCGCGCCAGGAGAATGAGGTTGGGTATGTCCCCTTTGATGGTCATGGGAGCCACCTCAATCTCCATGGGTGTGTGTGCAGTGTCCCCAATAACAAAGTACTCACTGTCCAATCTTGTTGGATCTTTTGTCAAGCTCTGCAATTCCTCTGGCAGGTCCACTCCAATGACCGTCCACTGGGTAGACCTGAAAGCAAAGGCTTTGGTGGTCACAAGCCTGAAACGCTTGTGAGACCACCAGATTTTATCCTGTAAATGGTTATTTTGTGTTCCCGCATCCCGCTTCCCTTCCTCCCCCTTTCCTGTTTTGGGGGAGGTTTCCCCCTCAGGGAAGCCCGCTGCATTTATGTCGAGGCGCCCGGCGGGGGGGGCGCTGGCATCGGGGTTTTTTGGTGTGAAGGGTGTCTTTTGTTGCTGGCTTTGGGGGCAGTCTTGGGCAAAGTGTCCTGGTTTTTTACATATGAAACAAATGACATGTTGAAGTTGCTCTGGTGACATCTGTGGCCTCCTCATTCCTGAAGATACAGCTGCCACCGTCTCTGGGTTTGTCGGCCTTGACCACGTCTCTCGTGCAGCAAACAGTTCCGCCTTCCTGGCACAAGCTTCCATCATCTCTGCCAGTGTAGGTGGGGGGTTGAGAGGCAGTCCCAGGAGCACCCTGCTGCAGACCTCATTGGCATTCCTCTGTGCCATCTCTTTCACTATCTCCATCTGTGTGTTGGGGTCCCGTACTTGTCTCTCAACCTGAGCACGGAGCCGGTCGACAAACTGCAAGAAACTTTCTGAAGGAGACTGTTTAATGTCAAGGAAGCTACCACTAGCTTCAGCAGTTGGTAACTGATTGAAAGCCTTATATGCAGTGTTTGAAACCTTATCTAGAATGAATTTTGACAGCACCCGAGCTTGGTCCTCTGGCTTAGCCCACTCCCCCTCGCCGCACAGATGTTCATAGGTAATGTTATTATTCTCTAAATCTTTGGCACCCTGGGGGGTTTGTTTAAGTTCTTCTACAAGATCCCTGAGAGACCTCTTCCAGGAGCTTTCCCATAGGTCAAACTCTGACTGGGTAAGCAGGCACCGGAAAAGATCCACAATGTCAGCAGGAACAAATTCAAGAGATGTTAATGTAGCTTTTATCATACCTCTAAAAATTTCACTATTTCTTCCAAATTCTAATTGGCTTTTACATAGCTCACGCTTAGAGTGATATGAGAAGGGCTGGTAGGTTCTAGGACCAGCTCTACCCCCCGTGTATAGGACAGGGGCAACGACTGGGATGGCTCCCTCCTCATGGTTTTGGGCCCCAGGATATCTCCCTTTAGCCCCACCCCCGTGGGACCCAGCGGGGGGACCACCCACTCCCCCTGCCCCATTGCCTTGGGAACCAGGAATGGGATCACCCCTTCCCCCAGCCCTACTGCCTTGGGAAGCAGGCAGGGAAACTCCCTTCACCCCACCCCCATGGGGACTAGGAGGGGATACACCCCTGCCTCTGCCCCTCCCACTCCAGCACCCTGGTAACTGGGAGGAGGGACCTCCCCTCTCCCTGCCCCACCCCCCTGGGAACCAGGCACGGGCCCACCCCACCAGCTCTTGGCCCCACCCCCACAGCTCTCGGCCCCACCCTCGGGGGACCCGGGCAAGGGGGCGTGGGAAACTGGCGGGGGGGCGGGGCAACCGTGGGAACCAGGGGCGGGGCAACCGTGGGAACCAGGGGCGGGGTTACCAGATGATGCAATGGGGGGCGGGGACTCAAAGGGAGGGGGAGGAGCGTCCATGGGAAGGAAGGGGTTGTTAGACCGGAAAGGGTTGGGGGAGGGGACGGGTGGGTGAAAGGGATTGTGGGAAGGAGAAGGGTGAGTGGGGGGCTGAAACATGTGGATGCCGCCATCTTGGGCTCCGGCCATGTGGCCAGCAGCATTGTGGGTGCCAACCATGTGGTCGCAGCTATTTTGGTAATGGCGGGGGTCAGAACACGAAAATGGGGTACTAGGGATTAGGTTAGAGGGATGGAGGGAAGGCGCTCTGTCAGCCTGCGCATAGCTGCCAGTGCCGGGGTATTGGGAGAGAGGGGGGGGCCCAGGGGAGCAGTGGCAGCACCAGTTCCCAGTCCCCCGAAACTGCCGGGAAGTCTCATTGGGCTCTCTCAGGTCAGGGGCTGAGGGTTTGGAGTCGGGGACAGGGGAAGCTGCAGGGAGTGAGATGTGCTCTGGTTGTAAATCTCTCTGTAAAACTTGTTTCCGAATCACTAGGAACACAGGGAAAAATTGAGACACTGTCCCATCTCCCTGTTCCGCCTTTGCTGTCAACAAGGCTCCGATTTTATCCCAGGTAGAGACAGAATTAACATTCTGCTGGGTAAACTGAGGGAAATGAAGAGACAGCCAGCGTACAAATCGTTTCAAAACTGCCTTAGAAACTGTAACGTTTTCTCTACTTAGGAGTTCTAAAATTAGGGTATAAATGCTTCTCTGTGCTGCAGAAAACTTAGCACCCATGTTTGCTTTCTGCTGCACGTAAGTCTACCTTTTTATACAGCCAGCTCAGGCAAAACCTGGAAGCACTGAGCCCACAGCCAATCCGGGAAAGAATCCGGCAGCCTCCCCCCCCCCCCGCCCTCTCCGGGGGAGACGAAGCTGTTTGCGTCAGCCGCGCGGGTTTTAAAATGGCGATCGGCAGCTGCCGGCACCCCCCGCGCCACGTGGCTGCTGCGGGGGTGGCTGGAGCCGGTCCGCGCCGCCTGTCGGGGTCCCGCCGCCGCTCCAGGAAGTCCGCTCTCGGCAAAACACAAGCGGCAGACAGTCTGCCCCCCACCCGCGCTGCCGCAGCGACGGAGCCGCGCGCAGCTCCGGGCTCACCGCGAAACTCGCCGGCGCCGCGAAACCGCGCCGCCCGCACTGCCCCGCCGTTCCCGGGAGACGCGCACTGCCGAAACACGGCGTAGGAACACCCGCAACCGCGCACAGTCACTGCCGGAGTGCCGGAGCCGCTCCGCCCGTTCAGACCCCGCGGAAACCGCAAATCCCTTTCAGGACTGGATTTTTCCTGCACCGGGAGCGGACCCCCACCCTCTGAGAGTCCCCCCGGGGTCCCCTAACAGGCGCGGGGAATACTTACCCCGCTTTGGGGACTGTGGTTGGCTGGAAAAGCTGTAAAAAGTTCCCGTCTCGGATCGGCCTGCCGGGGGGCACGGCGGGGTCCCGATCCCCTCTCGCTTCTTTGCCGAAAAGGTCGACAAAAATTCGGAGGAAGGTGGAAGTCCAAAAGCTAAATGTAATCCGCGCGTGGAATTACCAGCTCCTTCGTGACCGCCGTGGGAGACGACCACGTGGGTGCCACCTGCCGAACCGTGTTTCTCTGAGCTTTATATGGGTCCAATTCCGGCCAGCAGGAACCCAAAGCCCAGCACAGATTCAGCATAGACAAGGACAAAAGACGAGAAGCGCTCTCTTCCACGTGGGTGCAGGCATCAGTTTATTTGCTTGATACAGGACCTGTGATGGAACCATCCCAGGTGGAAAAGAGGCCCGGCCCTCCTGGCAGGGCAGTTTTATACTCCAGGGAAACAAGGGGAAGGATCAAGGGTCACGGCCAATGGCACCATTGGGGAGGGGCGAATTCCAGGAGCCAGCCGGCCACTTCCGGCCACAGGACTCCGAACACAAACCTCGGCCCTTTTCCCTGGCAAAGAAAATTCACCAGCCCTGATTCTTCATGGCAGATTGCAGGAGTCCCTTGGCATTGTCAAACCAGACCGAGTTTCCACTAGTGCCAGCTTGGGTCAGGGAACAATTTTGAGAATCGCCGAATTTCAGGAGCCAGCCGGCCACTCGCAGACACAGGAGCCCAAACAAAACCCTCAGCCCTTTTCCCTGGAAAAGAAAACACACCAGCCCTGGTCCTTCATGGCAGATTGCAGGAGTCCCTTGGCACTGTCAAAGCAGCACGAGTTGCCACTGGTGCCAGCTTGGGTCTGGGAACAATCCTGAAAATCGCCGAATTCCAGGAGCCAGCCGGCCACTGCCGGCCACAGGACCCCAAACAGAAACCTCGGCCCTTTTCTGTGGCAAAGAAAATTCACCAACCCTGGTACATCATGGCAGATTGCAAGAGTCTCGTGGCACTGTAAAACCAGCCCGAGTTTCCACTACTGCCAGCTTGGGTCTGGGAACAATTTTGAAAATCACCGAATTCCAGGAGCCAGAAGGCCACTCGAAGACACAGGTCCCCAAACTCAAACCTCGGCCCTTTCCCCTGGAAAAGAAAACTCACCAGCCCTTGCCATTCACGGCAGATAGCAGGAGTCCCTTGGCACTGTCAAACCAGCCCAAGTTCACACTTGCGCCAGCTTGGGTCTGGGATCAATCCTGAAATCGCCGAATTTCAGGAGCCAGGCGGCACCACCCGGCCACAGGACCCCAAACACAAACCTCGGCCCTTTTTCCTGGCAAAGAAAACTCACCAGCCCTGGTTCTTGATGGCAGATTGCAGGAGTCCCTTGGAACTGTCAAACCAGCCCGAGTCTCCACTTGTGCCAGCTTGGGTCTGGGAACAATTTTGAAAATCACCAAATTTCAGGAGCCAGCCGGCCACTCCCGGCCACAGGACCCCAAACAGAAACCTCGGCCCTTTTCAGTGGCAAAAAAACTCAGAAGCCCTGGTTCTTCATGCAGATTGCAGGAGTCCCTTGACACTGAGCAACCAGCCCGAGTTGCCACAAGTGCCAGCTTGGGTCTGGGCGCCATCCTGAAAATCGCCGAATTTCAGGAACCAGGCGGCACCTCCAGGCCACAGGACCCCAAACACAAACCTCGGCCATTTTCCCTGGCCAAGAAAACTCACCAGCCCTAGTCCTTCATGGCAGATTGCAGGAGTCCCTTGGCACTGTCAAACCAGCCCGAGTTGCCCCTGGTGCCAGCTTCGGTCTGGGAACAATCCTGAAATCGCCGAATTTCAGGAGCCAGGCGGCACCTCCCGGCCACAGGACCCCAAGCACAATCCTCGGACCTTTTGCGTTGCAAGAAAACTCACCAGCCCTGGTTCATGAGGCCAGATTGCAGGAGTCCCCTGGCACTGTCAAACCAGCCCGAGTTTCCCCTGGTGCCAGCTTGGGACTGGGAACAATTTTGAAAATCACCGTAATCCAGGAGCCAGCTGGCCACTCCCGGACCCCGGACACCAAAAAGAAACCTCGGCCCTTTTCCATGGCAAAACGACTCACCAGCCCTGGTTTATGAGGCCAGATTGCAGGAGGCCCCTGGCACTGTCAAACCAGACCGAGTTGCCCCTGGCGCCACCTTGGGACTGGGAACAATTTTGAAAATCGCCGAATTCCAGGAGCCAGCCGGCCACTTCCGGCCACAGGACCCCAAACACAAACGTTGGCCCTTTTCCCTGGCAAAGAAAACTCACCAGCCCTGGTTCTTGATGGCAGATTGCAGGAGTCCCTTGGCACCTTAAAACCAGCCCGAGTGTCCAGTAGTGCCAGCTTGGGTCTGGGAACAATCCTGAAAATCGTTGAATTCCAGGAGCCGGCCGGCCACTCCCGGCCACAGGACCCCAACCACAATCCTTGGCCCTTTTCCCTGGCAAAGAATTCTTCCAGCCCTCGTACTTGATGGCATATTGAAGGAGTCCCTTGGCACTGTCAAACCAGCCCGAGTTTCCACTTAAGCCAGCTTGGGTCTGGGAACAATTTTGAAATCGCCGCACTCCAGGAGCCGGCCGGCCACTCTAACCCACAGGACCCCAAACACAAACCTCGGCCCTTTTCCCTGGAACAGAAAACTCAGCAGCCCGGCTTCTTCATGGCAGATTGCAGGAGTCCCTCGGCACTCTCAAACTAGACCGAGTTGCCACTTGTCCCAGCTTCGGTGTGGGAACCATCCTGAAAATCACCGAATTTCAGGAGCCGTCTGGCCACTCCCGGCCACAGGACCCCAAACACAAACCTCGGCCCTTTTCTCTTTTATTTCCCACATTTCCAACAATACTTTTATATTACAGTAATCGGTTACACAACTATATCTACATTAAAAGAAGACTTTAACAGTTACATTACAACAGCATCTATCTCTTCTTGTTGAGGTGGTCACAACAGAAAACAAAGACCTTCAATATCCCATTATTACTAGTTGGTGGCACACCTAAGTCCAGGTGTCCTGATTGAAGAAAATCAGGTCCGGACCGCCTTGTGGCTTCCACCTGCCACTCTCAGCATCACCAACGCTGCCTCCCCCACTCCGCCCCAGTGGGTCACAGTTGCCCTGGGCACTTCACAGCAATACTTCTACACTACAGTACACATTACTACAGTTCCATTAAAGTGTCCATCCCCTCCAGGGGCTTTTCCTGAAGCACACAGCCAGGAGCATCTGCAGCTAATCCAGCAGCAATCCAATGAAGGATATTGCTGCTAAACTGCTACAGAGCCCTGGCATGTCCACAGGCTTCAGAGTCCATCCTCCTGTTGGGATTCTCCAACCCTCTCCTGGGGTCTATCCTCTTCTCCATCCCCTCTAGGAGAACTCACCATCTTTTCAGCAGCCATCTCCTGGTCTTCACAGCAGCCTTCTTCTCCTGCATCTTGCAGTCTTCTCCTGGTCCTTGCAGTCTTCTCCTGCAGTCTTCCTGAGTTTTGCAGCAGCCATCTCCTGGACCCGCAGCAGCCATCGCCTGGACTCCACAGCAGCCATCTCCTGCAGTCTTCCTGGGTTTTGCAGCAGCCATCCAGCTCTACTTGCAGTCTTCTCCCGGCCCTTGCAGCCTTCTCTTGCAGATTTCTCTTGGCAATTCCAGTCATCTGACTACTACACAGACTCCAACATTTATCCCACTTGTTCTACATTACTTACTGGTGCGGATCTTAACTGGCCCCCCAGCTGCAACTCATTGGGCAATAAGATTACAAAAGGTGCCCCCTTAGAATTTTCCCTACACTTTCCCCTGGCAATGAAAACTCACCAGCACCAGATCTTGATGGCAGATTGCAGTAGTCCCTCGGCAGGGACAAAGCAGCCCGAGTTGCCACTGGTGCCAGCTTGGGTCTGAATAGCACCCTGAAAATTACCAAATTTCAGGAGCCAGCCAGCCACTCCGGGCCACAGGACACAAAACAGCAACATCGCCCCTTTGCCCAGGAAAAGACAACTGACCAGCTCCGGGCCTTGATGGCAGATTGCAGGAGTCCCTTGGCACTGCGCAAGCAGCCCGAGTTGCCACTGTTGCCAGCTTTGGTCAGGGAACAATCCTGAAAATCACCGAATTCCAAGTGCCAGTCGGCCACTCACAGACACAGGACCCAAACCACAAACATTGGCCCTTTTCCCTGGCAAAGAAAGCACACCAGCCCTCGTTCTTGATGGCAGATTGCAGGAGTCCCTTGGCACTGCCAAACCAGCCCAAGTTGCCACTGATGCCACCTTGGGTCTGGGTAACATCCTGAAAACCGACGAATTTCAGGAGCCAGCCGGCCACTCCCAGCCACCGGACACCAAAAAGAAACCTCGGCCATTTTGCATGGCAAAGAAAACTCACCCGCCCTGGTTCTACATGGCAGATTGCAGGAGTCCCTTGGCACTGTCAAAGCAGCCCGAGTTGCCACTGGTGCCAGCTTGGGTTTGGGCACCATCCTGAAAATCACCGAATTTCAGGAGGCAGGCGGACACATGCGGCCACAGGACCCCAAATCCAAACGTCGGCCCTTTTCCCTGGAAAAGAAAACTCACCCGCCCTGGTTCTTCATGGCAGATTGCAAGAGTCCCTTGGCACTGTCAAACCAGCCCGAGTTTCCTCTAGTGCCAGCATGGGTCTGGGAAAAATTTTGAAAATCACCGAATTTCAGGAGCCAGGCGGCGCCTCCCGGCCACAGCACCCCAAACACAAACCTCGGCCCTTTTCCCTGGCAAAGAAAACTCAGCAGCCCTAGTTCTTCACGGCAGATTGCAGGAGTCCCTTGGCACTGTCAAACCAGCCCAAGTTGCCACAGGTGCCTGCTTGGGTCTGGGAACAATTTTGAAATTCACCGAAATTCAGGAGCCAGCCGGCAACTCCCGGCCACAGGAAGCGAAAAAGAAACCTCGGCCCTTTTCCCTGCCAAAAAAACTCAGCAGCCCTGGGTCTTGATGCCAGATTGCAGGAGTACCTTGGCACTGTGCAACCAGCCCGAGTTGCCACTGCTGCCAGCTAGGGTCTGGGAACAATCCAGAAAATCACCGAATTTCAGGAACCAGCCGGCCACTCCCGTCCACGGGACCACAAACACAAACCTCAGCCTATTTCTGTGGCAAAAATCTCACCCGCCCTGGTTCTTGATGGCAGATTGCAGGAGTCCCTTGGCACTGTCAAAACAGCCTGAGTAGCCCCTTGTGCCAGCTTTGGTCTGCGCACGATCCTGAAAATCGCCGAATTCCAGGAGCCACGCGGACACTCCTGGCCACAGGACCCCAAACACAAACCTCGGCCCTTTTCCCTGGCAAAGAAAACTCACCCGCCCTGGGTTTTATGGCAGATTGCAGGAGTCCCTTGGCACTGTCAAACCAGCCCGAGTTGCCCCTGGTGTCATCTTGGGTCTGGGAACAATTTTGAAAATCACCGAATTTCAGGAGCCAGCCGGCCACTCCCGGCCACAGGACCCCAAACACAAACCTCGGCCCTTTTCCCTGGCAAAGAAAACTCACCAGCCCTGGTTCTTCATGGCAGATTGCAGGAGTACCTTGGCACTGTCAAACCAGCTCGAGTTTTAACTGGTGCCGCTTGGGGCCTGGGAACAATCCTGAAAATTGCCGAATTACAGGAGCCAGCTGGCCACTCCCGGCCACAGAGCCCCAAACACAAACCTTGGCCCTTTTCCCTGGCAAAGAAAATTCACCAGACCCGGATCTTGAAGGCAGATTGCAGGAGTCCCTTGGCACTGTCAAACCAGCCCGAGTCGCCACTGGTGCCAGCTTGGGTCTCGGAACAATCCTGAAAATCGCCAGAATTTCAGGAGCCAGACAGCCACTCCCAGCCACACGACCCCAAACACAAACCTCGGCCCTTTTCCCTGGCAAAGAAAACTCACCAGCCCTGGCTATTATGGCAGATTGTAGGAGTCTGATGGCACTGTCAAACAAGCCCAAGTTGGCACTGGTGCCAGCCTTGGTCTGGGAGGCATCCTGCGTATTGCGGAATTTTAGGAGCCGGCCGGCCACTCCCGGCTCCAGGACCCTGAACAGCAATCTCGGCCCTTTTCCCTGGAAACAAAACTCACTAGCCCCGGTTACAGTTGGCAGATTGTAGGAGTCTTCTGGCAATGTCAAACCAGACCAAGTTTGCACTGGTGCCAGCTTGGGTCTGGGAGGCATCCTGCGTATTGCGGAATTTAAGGATCCGGCCGGCCACTCCCGGCCACAGGACCCTCCACAGCAATCTCGGCCCTTTTCCCTGGAAACAAAACTAAGCAGCCCTGGTTCTTGATGGCAGATTCTAGGAGTCCCTTGGCACTGTCAAACCAGACCAAGTTGGCACTGGTGCCAGCTTGGGTCTGGGAGGCATCCTGCGTATTCTGGAGTTTCAGGACCCAGTTGGCCAGAGGACCATGAACAGCATTCTCAGCCCTTTTCCCTGGTAACAAAACACACCAGACCCTGTTCCTCATGTCAGATTTTAGGAGTCTGTTGGCACTGTCAAAGCAGCCCAAGTTGGCACTGAGCCAGCTTGGGTCTGGGAGGCATAATGCATATTGCGGAATTTCAGGAGCCAGCCGGCCACTCCAGGCCACAGGACCCTGCACAGCAATCTCGGCCCTTTTCCCTGGAAACAAAACTCACCAGCCCCGGTTCCTGATGGCAGACTGTAGGAGTCCGTTGGCACTCTCAAACCAGCCCAAGTTGGCACTGGTGCCAGCTTGGGTCTGGGCGGCCTCCTCCATAATGCGGAATTTTAGGAGCCTGCCCGCCACAGGACCCTGAACAGTTGTCTCGGCTCTTTTCTCTGGAAACAAATCTCACCAGCCCCGGTTCCTGATGGCAGATTGTAGGAGTCCGTTAGCACTGTCAAACCAGCCCAAGTTGGCAATGGTGCCAGCTTGGGTTTGGGAGGCATCCTGCGTATTGCGAAATTTCCGGAGCCAGATGCCCACTCCGGGCCACAGGACCCTGAACAGCAACCTCAGCCCTTTTCCCTGGAAACAAAACTCACCAGCCCTGGTAACTGATGGCAGATTTTAGGAGTCCGTTGGCACCGTCAAACCAGCCTAAGTTGGCACTGGTGCCAGCTTCGGTCTTGGAGGCATCCTGCCTAGTGCGGAATTTCAGGAGCCAGCCCGCCACAGGACCCTGAACATCAATCTCGGCCCTTTTCCCTGGAAACAAAACTCAGCACACCCGGTTCCTCATGGCAGATTGTAGGAGTCCGTTGGCACCGTCAAACCAGCCCAAGTTGGCACTGCTGCCAGCTTGGGTCTGTGAGGCATTCTGCGTATTGCGGAATGTCAGGAGCCAGCCAGCCAGTCCCGGGATCGGGACCCTTAACAGCAATCCCTGCCCTTTTCCCTGGAAACAAAACTCACCAGCCCCGGTTCCTTATGGCAGATTGTAGGAGTCCGTTGGCACTGTCAAACCAGCCCAAGTTGGCACTGGTGCCAGCTTGGGTCTGGGAGGCATCCTGCGTATTGCGGAATTTCAGGTGCCAGCCCGTCACTACCGGCCACAGGACTCTCAACAGCAATCTCCGCCCTTTTCCCTGGAAATATAATTCACCAGCCCCGGTTCCTGATGGCAGATTGTAGGAGTACGTTGGCACAGACAAATTAGCCCAAGTTGGCATTGGCGCCAGCGTCGGCCTGGGAGGCATCCTGCGTATTGCAGAATTTCAGAAGCGAGCCGGCCACAGGACCCTGAACAGCAATCTCGGCTCTTTTCCCTGGAAACAAAACTCACCAGCCCCGGTTCCTGATGACTAATTGTAGGAGTCCGTTGGCACTGTCAAACAAGCCAGAGTTGGCACTGCTGCCAGCGTGGGCCTGGGAGGCAATCCTGCGTATTGCGGTATTACCGGAGCCAGCCGGCCGATCCCGGCCACAGGACCGTGAACAGAAATCTCAGCCCTTTTCCCTGGAAACAATACTCACCAGCCCCGGTTCCTGATGGCAGATTGTAGGAGTCTGATGGCACTCTCAAACCAGCCCAAGTTGGCACTGGCGCCAGCTTGGGTCTGGGAGGCATCCTGCGTATTGCGGAATTTCAGGAGCCAGCCGGCCACAGGACCCTGAACAGAAATCTCGGCCCTTTTCCCTGGAAACTAAATTCACCAGCCCCCGTTCCTGATGGCAGATTGTAGGAGTCTGTTGGCACTGTAGAACCAGCCCAAGTTGGCACTGGTGCCAGCTTGGGTCTGGGAGGCATCCTGCGTATTGCGGAATTTCAGGAGCCATCCGGACAGAGGACACTGAACAGCAATTTCGGACCTTTTCCCTGGAAACAAAACTCACCAGCCCCGGTTCCTGACGACAGATTGTAGGAGTCCATTGGCACTGTCAATACAGCCCAAGTTGGCACTGCTGCCAGCTTGGGTCTGGGAGGCATCCTGCGTATTGCGGAATTTCAGGAGCCAGCAGGACGCAGAACCCTGAACAGCAATCTCGGCCATTTTCCCTGGAAACAAATCTCACCAGCCCCGGTTCCAGATGCCAGATTGTAGGAGACCGTTGGCACTGTCAAAAGAGCCCAAGCTGGCAATGGTGCCAGCTTGGGTCTGAGAGGCATCCTGCGTACTGCGGAACTTCAGGAGCTAGCCAGCCACTCCCGGCCACAGGACCCTGAACAGGAATCTCGTCCCATTTCCCGGGAAACAAAACTCACCAGCCCCAGTTCCTGATGGCAGATTGAAGAAGTCTGTTGGCACTGTGAAACCAGCCCAAGTTGGCACTGGTGCCAAATTGGGTCTGGGACGCATCCTGCGTATTGCGGAATTTCAGAAGCCAGCTGCCTATTCCAGGCCACAGGGCCCAGAAGAGAATTCTGGGCCCTTTTCCCTGGAAACAAAAGTCCGCAGCCCGGGTTCCTGATGGCAGATTGTAGGAGTCTGTTGGCACTGTCAAACCAGCCACGTTGGCACTTGTGCCAGCTTGGCTCTGGGACGCATCCTGCCCATTGGCGAATTTCAGGAGCCAGCTGGCCACTCCCGGCCACAAGAGTCTCAACAGCAATCTCGGCCCTTTTTCCATGGAAACAAAACTCACCAGCCCCAGTTCCTGATGGCAGATTGTAGGAATCCTTTGGCACTGTCAAACCAGCCCAGGTCGGCAATGGTGCCAGCTTGGATCTGGGAGGAATCCTGCCTATTGCAGAATTTCAGGAGCCGGTCGGGCACAGGACCCTGAACAGCAACCTCGGCCCTTTTCCCTGGAAACAAAACTCACCAGCCCTGTTTCCTGATGGCAGATTGTAGGAATCCGTTGGCACTGTCAAACCAGACCAAGTTGGCACTGCTGCCAGCGTGGGCCTGGGAGGCATCCTGCGTATTGCGGTATTACCGGAGCCAGCCGGCCAATCCCGGCCACAGAACCGTGAACAGAAATCTCGGCCCTTTTCCCTGGAAACAAAACTCACCAGCCCCTGTTCATGATGGGAGATTGTAGAAGTCCCCTGGCACTGTCAAACCGGCTGAAGTTTGCACTGGCGCCAGCTTGGGTCTGGGAGTCATCCCGCGTATTGCGGAATTTCAGGAGCCAGCCGGCCACGGGACCCTGAACAGAAATCTCGGCCCTTTTCCCTGGAAACTAAATTCACCAGCCCCCGTTCCTGATGGCAGATTGCAGGAGTCTGTTGGCACTGTAGAACCACCCACGTTGGCACTGGTGCCAGCTTGGGTCTGGGAGTCATCCCACATATTGCGGAATTTCAGGAGCCAGCCGGCCACAGGACCCTGAACAGAAATCTCGGCCCTTTTCCCTGGAAACTAAATTCACCAGCCCCCATTCCTGATGGCAGATTGCAGGAGTCTGTTGGCACTGTAGAACCAGCCCGTGTTGCCGCTGGTGCCAGCTTGGGACTGGGAGGCATCCTGCGTATTGCGGAATTTCAGGTGCCAGCTGCCCACTCCCGGCAGCAGGACCCCAAACAGAAACCTCGGCCCTTTTCCCTGGCTAAGAAAATACAGCAGCCCCGGTTCTTGATGTCAGAGTGCAGGAGTCCCTTGGCACTGTCAAATCAGCCCGAGTTGCCCCTGGTGCCCGCTTGGGTCTGGGCACCATCCTGAAAATCCCTGAATTTCAGGAGCCAGCCGGACACTCCCAGCGACAGGACTCCAAACACAAACCTCGCCCCTTTTCTGTTCTATTTCCCACATTTACAACAATACTTACCTATTACAGTAATCGGTTACACAACTATATCTACATTAAAATAAGACATTTTAACAATCACATTACAACAGCATCTATGTCTTCTTGTCGAGGTGGTCACAACACAAAACAAAGACCTCAAATATCCCATTATTACTAGTCGGTGGCACACCTAAGTCCACGTGTCTTGACTAGAGAAAATCAGGTCCTGGACTCACAGCAGCCATCACCTGGACTCCAGAGCAGCCATCTCCTGCAGTCTTCCTGAGCTTTGCAGCAGCCATCCAGCTCTTCTTGCAGTCTTCTCCTGGCCCTTGCAGCCTCCACTTGATGTCTTCTGCTGGCTCTTGCAGTCTTCTGATTAGTACACTGACTCCACCATTTATGCCACTTCTCCTAAAATGCTTACAGGTGTGCTTCTTAATTGGCACCCCCCACAGCAGTAACTCTTAGGGGAATAAGATTAGATACTGTGCCCCGCTGCAATTCTCCCTACACTTTTCCCTGGCTAAGTAAACTCGCCAAACCTGGTTCTGGATGGCAGATTGAAGGAGTCCCTTGGCACTGTGCAACCAGCCCGAGCTTCCACTAGTGCCAGCTTGGGTCTGGGAACTATCCTGAAAATCGACGGATTCCAGGAGCCAGCCGGCCACTCGCAGACACAGGAACCCAAACACAAACCTCGGCCCTTTTCACTGGAATAGAAAACTCACCAGCCCTGGTTCTTCATGGCAGATTGCAGGAGTCCCTTGGCACTGTCAAACCAGCCCGAGTTGCCCCTGGTGCCAGCTTGGGTCTGGGAACAATTTTGAAAATAACAGAATTTCAGGAGCCAGCCGGCCACTCCCGGCCACAGGACCCCAAACACAAACCTCGGCCATTTTCATTGGCAAAAAAACTCAGAAGCCCTGGTTCTTCATGGCAGATTGCAGGAGTCCCTTGGCACTGTTCAACCAGCCCGAGTTTCCACTAGTGCCAGCTTGGGTCTGGGAACAATCCAGAAAATCACCGAATTTCAGGAGCCAGCCGGCCACTCCCGGCCACAGGACCACAAACACAAACCTCGGCCCTTTTCTGTGGCAAAAATCTCAGCAGCCCCGGTTATTGTGCCAGATTGCAGGAGTCCCTTGGCACTGTCAAACCAGCCCGAGTTTCCACTAGTGCCAGCTTGGGTCTGGGAACAATTTTGAAAATCACCGAATTTCAGGAGCCAGTCGGCCACTCGCAGACACAGGACCCCAAACACAATCCTCGGCCCTTTTCCCTGGCAACCGATGCAATGAATCCCTCCAAAGCACCTCCAAAGCACGACACCCAGGAACTTTCAGCAACTGAAGCCCGCGCTGCCGGCCCCGCACGGAGCGCGGCTCCCGGCAGCAAAGCGGCTCCTCCGGCCGCTCCTCCGGCACGCAGGGGCGCCGCCGCCCCGGAGAGCCCCGCCCGCTCCCCCCGCCCGGCGGGGCCGGCACCGGGCCCGGCCGGCCCCGGCGGCGCCCGAGCCCCGCGCCCGGAGCGGACGGAGCGGCCGCCACCGCCCGGGCCGCCAAAGCAGCAGCGCCCGCGCCGCCTCTGCCGCCCTTGGCCGCCCCGCCACGGCTCCCCTCGCCTCCGCACGCCTCGCACCGCCGCGCCTCCGCCACCGCCGCGCCCAATTGCCCGTCCGCCTCGGCAACTGCCCGGGCCGTGCCAGCAGGGCTCCCGAGCGCCAACGGCCCGGCCCGGGCCGCGGGCACAAGAAGCGCCCTCACATGCAGCGGCACGGCCCCATTGCAGCCCTGCAAACGCTGCCACAGCTGCAGCTTCCTGCCACTGAACCCCGAAACTGACGCCGCAGGCAGGGCTCACCTCACTTCAACAAGGCCAAAGAAATGTCTTCTCCCCTTCCATTTCATCCCCTAGCAGAGGAGAAAAGAAGGGCTCTTCCTCAAATGAAAGCCTTCGACCGATGGCAAAGGGGCATTTGGACCTCCATTCAAACCCTTGAAAAGGAGGGACACCAGGGCTGCCCCCTCCATTTAAACCTTAGCATGATGAAAATGGGCTGGCTGCCTTCAAATCAAACCCATCAGATGACAACAATACTTCTCCCGTTTCCCTTCAAATAGAACACAGGCATTCCCTGTCACCCCTGTGATACCCCGAACAGCCTGGAAAAAGCAGCTTTTCCTTCAATCAACACCCTTCAAACTGCCAGAAGGCTGATTTAGTATTTTATTATATATTCCATTAAAACTATACTAAAAGAATAGAAGCAAGGATTTCCTCAGAAGGCCAGCTAAGAATAGAAAAAGAAGGAATGAGAGCAAAGGCTTGTGGCTCTGACAGAGAGTCCGAGCCAGCTGACTGTGATTGGCCATTAATTAGAAACAACCACATGAGACCAAGCACAGATGCACCTGTTGCATTCCACAGCAGCAGAGAACCATTGTTTGCACTTTCATCCTGAGGCCTCTCAGCTTCTCAGGAGGAAAAATCCTAAGGAAAGGGTTTTCCATAAAAGATGTGTGTGACACAGCCCCACCCCTGGCTGCTGGCAGAGACACAGAGACAGCCCTGCCCAGAGCCATCACTGTCAGCAACCCAGGGATGGGACTGGCTCTGGGTGAGAAGGGTTTATTGATTTATTGCTCAGGCAAACAGCAGCCTCAGTGCACTGGCTCTGGGTGAGAAGGATTTATTTATTTATTTATTGCTCAGGCAAACAGCAGCCTCAGTGCACTGGCTCTGGGTGAGAAGGGTTTATTTATTTATTGCTCAGACAAACAGCAGCCTCAGTGCACTGGCTCTGGGTGAGAAGGATTTATTTATTTATTGCTCAGACAAACAGCAGCCTCAGTGCACTGGCTCTGGGTGAGAAGGATTTATTGATTTATTTATTGCTCAGACAAACAGCAGCCTCAGAGGCCAGGAGACTTCACAGGAGGAAGTAGCTGCTGCAGTCCAAGAGTAGTGACAGTTCTTTGTTACAAGGCAATGTGTAACTGTCTGACCCAACAGAGAGCTGCACAGGGTTTATTTTGCTTTCCAGCCTCTCACCTTTACTTAACTCTGCTGCACTGCGGATATTTTGCTCAAGAGGCTTCTCTCTCACGTGCACACAGATGCTTCTGTTATAATTCTAACTCTTACTTGACTCTATACAACCCCACCCTCACATTACAAACCCTTCACCACCTCACCCTTCCAGTTCCTCACTTACTTAAGGCACGCTCTTACTTACAGCCATAGAAACATCATTCTTTTATGTATTATTTTTCTGTTAATGCCTGTGTGTTGTATTTTTACATCAATCCAAGCTCCTTCCCAGACTGCAGATCAAATCTTTTGGTGTCTCTGGAAGTTTCTGGTTTTCCAATTCCCACATCTCCCCTTTGTCTCTGTATTAAGAAATTTTTATTAAAAGATTTGTTAAGTATTGGTTGTATATATGAATGTAAATAAGGTGTTATTATTAGTTCTAGTAGTATTATAATAATTAAAATGTATTTAAAATATTAAATTTTGTTGTATTTGTTAATTATGGTGTTAAATTTTATTTATTAAATTGTTTAGTTGGGTTTTATTATTTATTCTCATTTTGATATTTTTCAAAGTTGTTTTTTTTTATAAATAGATTTTGAGTTATTAGATAAATTTATAGAATATATTTCATTAATTTTTTATATTTATGTTTGAGTGTTAATAAATAAAAGAAAATTTATTGTTTATTGTTGTTTTGCTTTGTAAAACTGCATATTTTTGATATCTGTTAAAAAGTTACTTAATGTAAAGGATGTAGTGTTAGATTGTTTATCTAGATAATATTTTAATTGATGTAATTGTTTTAGTGTTGTTGAAGTAATAGGTGGCATAAAAAGTGATGTGTTGTTTTAAGTTTCAAGGTTTAAAATCATTTTTATATTTTGATTAGTATTGATGGATAAATGATTTTTAATGGTTTCAATTGGTAATTGTCTTTATATTAATTAATTTATTAAGTAACTCTAATTAATAAAAAGAGTTAATAATGTACTTTTTTCATTATATGGATTATTTGTAATTGGTATATTGATTAGGTAAGTAAAGAATGAATTTTTTTGAGTAGTGATAGATAAATACAAAGTAATTCAAGTTGAAACTTTAGTTGAAGTTATTTAAATAGTTTAGGTTGGTTAATTGGTAAAGTTGTATAATTAAAAGTAAATAAAGTAAATACAGTAGAGGCATAATATTTGACTGAATTTTATATTTTTAAGTTATTATTTAATAAGAATTTTATACTATTGATTTTTATACTTATAAAGAAACAAAGTTTATAGTTTTTGGTGGGTGTAATACAAGATGTTAGGTGTAAGTTGGAATTTTGGTGTAATTTCCATTTGTATTTACATTGTGTAATTTCCATTGTTTTTTTAGTGCTGGAGTGGTCAGTGTGGTTTTTTGTGTGATGTGGTTTTATGTTTTTTATTGAAATTTAGTTGGGCTTTTGTACTTGCTGAGATGTAAGTAAACTTTGTGTTTTCATATGAGAAATAAACTATTGATACATTTGGGTTTATAAAATTGCATAGAGATTTGTGAGATACTTATTTAAGATATTATAACTTTTTTTGTTATATGTATGAAGAAATAGTAGATTAAAATAATGTATGCAGTAAAGAAAAAAATTAAATTAATTTGGAATTATTTAGTTTATATATAATTAGTAACATGTGAAATGATATATTTATTAAGTATTAAAATATTGTATATTATTTTAGAGTTTGTAACACTTGATAAATTTTAAATTAGTGGAAGGTTACATAAATATGTTTGGAAAATGATTTTTTAAGTTTATTTTAAAAAGAGCTTTAGTTGTTATATTGATAAAGTTAAATTGTTAAGTTAAAATTATTTGAATTTTATTTTTGATGTAGCAAATATTTGGGTTTGTTGTTAATTATTTTATTTAGGTAGAGTTAGGGTTTGATTATAGTTTAAATTGTAATTGGTGGATGTTACTTACTACATTTTTATATAAGGTTTTTTAAAATAGTAGGTATGAGTAAAAATATTAGGATTAAAGATTAATTAAATTATTTAGAAATTGGATTTTTAAAAGTATTTTTAGAATAGAGATGTTTTGAATATAGTAAACTTATTTTTTAAAGATTTGAAAGTGGTTACAGACAGGATTGTCAGTTTGGATTTAGACATTGAGAGTGTGAGGGTGGAGGAGATGTAGTTGTAGGAGAGATTGAGTACTTAATATGAAACAAAAAATAAACTAATGTTGTAGTTGGATTTTTTATTGAAGTGTTTTTGCAATAATAACTGAGGAAAGTTTAAGATTAATAGTTTGGAGGAGGTTTTTAATCAAGTTTCATTTTTTTTAACTTTGAAAAATATTTAAAATTATGAGATAATATTAGGTTAAATTATAGAGTTAGTGTAGAGATTAGTTAGGCAGTTAACTTGGCTTGAGAGATGTTTAAGTAGTTAGAGAATAAAAAAGTGGGATTTTGAAATTATGTGGTTTTTAGATAATTATATAAAGAAATGGTAAAGTATATGAAAGTCAATTATAAATATTATAATATTTTACAAATAATGTTTATAATAAAAATGAAAATATTTATGTCATTAGTATATTAGCAGTAAGTGTTTGAAGAAGTTAGGATAACTTTAAAAAAATACTGATATTTTAAGGAAATAGAGTAAAAACATTAAAATTGTTTGATATTAATAGCAACTACTATTTTTTGTGTTATTTATAAAAGATAGAAATAAGAGATTGTAATGAAGAATAGAATTTTTTATTAAATTGATGATGTAGTAAACTGTACTTGTTTTACTTATGATTATGTGTTTTATTTAGTGTGTTATTTTAGTTGTTTTAATTGGAGTTTTATTTTTTTAAGAAAATTAACTATATACTTCATTGTTCAGATATATGGTTTTGAATAAAATTCAGGAGAAGTTATATTAAATAACATTTAAATTTAGAATTCATTAATTCTGATAGTAAGGAATAATAAACCTAAGTTTCGTAGAACATTACAGTGATAAAATGAAATTTAAGAATATTTAGACTTTAATGTAGTGAAATTTAATTTGGTTTGATTTTATTAATACTTGAGTTATTGAAGGTTGTTATTTGTAAATATTGAAGTTTTTAAAGTGTTTTGGAGAAACTTTAGATTGTCGAGTTACTATTATTACCTATATCTTTACATGGTGGTTTTATTTATTGGAGCTGTGTTTCTTGCTAGAAGACTTTTATTTATGTTCTATTTAGAACAGTACTAATTTGCATAATGGGTTTTTTTGTATTTAGGATATTGATTGGATTGTTTCATATTTTTTGTGGGCTTTGAGTAATATTTCCTTATATGTTTAGGTTTTTAAGATTTGAAGTATTTTTAATGGCTTTTGTTACTTTTTAAAGAGTTTTTGATTTAGAATTTGAAGAGTATTTGGTGTTTGGAGGAAATAAATTTGGAGTTATTTTTGGATATGGTTGAGTTGTATTTTTAATGTTAATAAGGTCTACTTTTGGTACATTAGTTTGATTCTTTTGTTTGGTTATGGGGAGGGTCTCTTGTGTAAGCCTGAGACTGGTACTAGGACTTTTTGTCTAATGTTTTATGGGTCAGTTAAGGAGGAGGTGTTATTTTAAGTTTTATAAAATATACTGAGAATCAGTTAAAATCAAGGAAGAAACATTATGGTAATTGAAGGGTGTTGTGTTTAAAGAGCTCTAAATCTTTTTCGAATAACTGCTTGAAATAAGGTGAGCTCAATCTCCTTTTTCTGCCCCCACAAATGGCATGACCTGTGCCCACTGCTCACGATTCACCCAACCAAAATCAAGAGCAAATGTTGGCTGGGCTTTAAGAACTTGAAATAACTTAGAAGCAAAATAAATCACATTTTTCTCCTGTGTTTTCTTTTTTCTTTCAGATGCTGGACTTACCTCTGTGGACGTGCACTGAGCTCTCACTGCAGGAACCTGTCAGGCCTCGGTGGCTGTGAGTTCATGCTCTTCTCACTGGGGAATTGGAAATAATTAATTAGTTGCAGAGTTAATTCATTAATTGCAGAATTAATTAAATTAATGAAGCCTTTCCCCTTTTGTGCCCTGCTGTGTGGGACAAGGGCAGAGAGAGCGAGCAGAGGAGCGGCCTGGGGCTGGAGAGGGGCAGGAGAAAGGCAGAGGGACCTCCCTGGTGCCACCAGGGCACCTGTGGGGAACAGAAGGGACACCGTGAGGGCAAGGGCAGGTGAGGAGGGGACAGTCTGGGGCAAAACCCGGGTTCACCTGCAGGGAAACGAGTAAGGGACATTTTGGAGGGAAAAGCTGAGGTGATGAGTCCGCCCAGCTCGGCCCAAGTGGGACCAGAGGTGAAGGCCACTCCAAAGCCAACCCTTCACAACCTCTGAGTCCCAGAATAAATCCTACAAGTTGCCTGTTGAGGAACTAAAAATACATAGAAACAGAACCAGGAGCAAACCAGAAGGCTCCTGGGAATCCCATTACAGTGTTGCCATAGCCTTTTTAACAGGTTTTTTATTACAACACTGCATTTCCCTGTTGGGAACGTTCACCCTGTGGGCTGTGGGGTTTTTTGGGTCTGAGCTCCCTCACGGTGGCCCCGACACTGCCCAGGAGCTGGGAGGGAAAGCAGAGTCAGGGCTCCCGGCAGGGACAGGGCGTTTTCCCCCAGAGCAGATCCCGCGGCCGCCACCAGCCTGGCCAGGAGGGACCCGCGCTGGCTCCTGCAGGGCAGGAATGTTCTCAGCCGATTCCGCTGACATTCCAGCGGCCTCATCTCCCCGGCGCTTCCCCACGCCCTCTCCCGCCCCTCCTGCTCCCAGCTCCCGCCCATTCTGAGGGGAATTTGTCCCGCCAGCAGCAGGGGAAGGACACCAGCTGCCGCCCTGGGACTTGGATTGTCCCTCTGGGCAATGCTGGCTGCTGGGATTTAGAGCATTCCGTGCATTTGACTGCTGAAATTTCCCAGCCCAGGGGTTCTAGCTGAGAGGGCAGCACAAAGATTGTTCCCTGTGCGGTGCCCGGATTTGGGGTTTGGTATCAGCTTTGCTAGTTCAGATGAGTTATACCCACAGCCCCAAAATTCCCTGATGAATTCCTGCTGGAATAACCCGACAGTGCCTCATGGAGAGTGGAAATTCCCATGCAGAGGTACCGCTTTTACACCAGCTGTGTCAGGAGCCAGCAGAGATTCCAGGGAAGCTGAGTGGGATTGGAACAAGGATAGGTCTATGTTCCATAGAACTTGCTATTTAAAACCCTCATCCCCCAGCTCCACTGATGTCCCTGGGGTCACTTGACAGAGTTCCCTGGAACCCAGCTGATTTCACCCCCCTCACCAGAGCTCAGGCTCCAGTTGATATTTTAAAGCAGGACAAGGCGGTGGCTGGATGCACTCCCAGCCTGTGCTGAGGCAGCACACCTCTCCCTGAAGAAGCCCAGCTCCTTTCAGAAGCTCAGCAGTAGCCTCTGCACATTTTTCCCCCCAGGAAAGGGATGCACATCCCTGCCTTCAGCACACCTCCAGTGGGACCCACCTGCAAAAGTTTTCCTTCACGTCTGCACTTCCAGCTGGCTCCCTGGAAATTTCCAAACTTCATCCCACTCGAACCTCTGATTTTAAGGCATCTCCAAGGTATATTGCTTGGGATTCAAGATCTGTGAGGGAAGATGGCCTTGGCTTTAATGCTGCTGAGGGACGCTGGCCTCAGGCTGGAAAGGAGAGAGGAGATTTGGGGTAGCTGAGACATACCTGGCACTGTGTGGGAGCTCTGGGAGGTCAGAAACGGGAACTGCTGTCTGAGCCCCTCTGCAAACGGCCCGTGCCTCCATTCCAGGTAATGCCAGCTGCTCCTTGGGCTCCTTCTGGGCTGTCGGTGGCGTCTATCCCGGCCCCGCCCGTGTCCCTCAGACCGGCCCCGCCCGTCGCACCGCGCCGAACCGGGGCTGCTCCCGGTGCCGGGCGGAACCCGGAGCGCTGAGGCGGGCCCGGGGATGGGACCGGGGTTCTGGCTCGGCTCCTGTCGGTGTCGCCTGTCGGGGGGTCCCGCGGCGGGCGCGGTGTGGGGCGGGAATCGGGACCGGGATGGCCGCGGGCGGCGGGAGCTCCAGAACGGAGAGGCTCCACACGGACGGAACCGGCCGGGCCGGGGGGAGCCCCGGGCCGGCCCCAGGACCCCCCGGACCCCACCGCTCCCCGCCGTGCCACGGAATTATTTTTCCCAGTGTAGGCCAAGAATTCTTTATGAGAAAACTCAAAACTCAAGGATGCGGCGTCTGAGGGGAGAGGAGAGATTCTGGTATAAATTCAAAACGCATTGCGAAAACTAAATCTATGGAGCAGCCCCTTTCCTCTCCCAGACTGGTTTCTGTGTGCTCGTCTGTGATTCCAACTGCTCCGATGGGATTTTCAGCCTGTGGGGCTGTAATGACTTGCCCGGTGCTAAGCACGACAGGAAATAATGGGAAAACATCTCTGGCTCAGGCAGTGGAGCCTCTCAGTAAGCGTGTCCCCAAAGTCTGGCAGCATCTCCGGGTGGAATTTGAGGGGTCCCAGCACAGGCCCCCGGCGCAGGGCCCCTTGCTTCCCCAAGTTCCCTTTAATCAGGATGATTTTTTGGGGTAGGAGCACCCAAAGCCAGCGGAACTGGCCTTAACCACTTTCTGTGGGACCTCTCCTCTCTTCCTCACCAAATTCCCACTGTCAAAAGCCATCCCCTCAGTCTCTCCAAGGAATTGGGGCTGGATTTCCCAATCCAGCAGGGCAGAAATGCTGTTGTCCTTATTGTATATCCTAATTGCAGTAATTGCTTAAGAAATAATTGAAAGGAATTAAAGGAATGAAGAGAAATCAAATAAGAGCTGCCAGCTCCAACTAAAGGATGCTCAAACCCCTTATCAATAATTTGCTTTAATTAACCAACTCAAACAAAGTAATTAACACCACATTGATACAGTATGACTCTTTTTAATGGAGTTACAGATAAATATTGCAAAATGTAAAAACCTTTATAAACCCAGAAACTCTTTTAAGAGATAGACAGTGTACAGCTGCAGAGAGTCCTGGGATTCAGGAGCAAAACCGCAAAGTTTTCAGTCTTTAGCATCTTCCACGGTGTGGTCACTGACAGCAAACGTGGCTTCGGCCTCGGGAAGGCACGGGGAGTCAGGGATTTCACGGATCCTGGTGTCACCTCAGCCTTTCAGCAGGTACAGCCTGCAGGGAGAGGGAACAAAACGGGTCAGAATGGACAGCCTCATTCCAGAAAATCATCACCATTCACAAAGCGTGAGGCAGAGCTGTGAGAACTTCCCCAAAGGTTCCTTTCCCTGCGGGCTGAGGGCTCCAAGCTAAAGGCACAGCCTGGACCTGCCATGGACAGCCCACGGGAACCCCAGAAGGAAAAGCTACTGGGCCAATTCCGTCAGACATTCCAAACTCAGGCTCCTCACCTGGTGGGGGAAGCACATCTTCCCTCCTGTGGGTTTTTTGGGATCTGCAGTGAACTGCAGGGGGAAAAAGCCAAACCCCAAGTATCTCCCACGACTGGAACGGAAAAGTGAGGGAAAAGGACGGAGGGGCAACTCCTGGTGTGAGTAACTGGGATCCAACCCCTCCAATGCAAGGGAAGCAGAGGCTGAGTGACAAAGCCCTTGGGCCCAGTTTGCTGGGATTCACAGGAAAGCTGCTGGGTTTTATTTTGGCAGTGAAGCCGAGCTGGTCATCGCCTCGTCGGCCGGGTACGGCAGCGGCATCCGCAGGGACCTGGGCAGTGCGTCTGCCTGGCAGAGGGCTCCCCGCTTCCCGGGAATCTCTGTGCCACAGGGCACTGGCACTGGCCATTGAAACAGCTCCTACCTGGCCTTTCACAAGGCAAGATGGGTTTTCATACAGCAAATGTTTTTTGAATGAAGGAGATAACACTACACTCAACTGGAGAAGAAAAAAGTGAGATCTGTTAAATTTACCTAAGCCAGGCAAAAAACCAAAAAACAAAAAAACCCAAAAAGAAACAAAAAAAAACCACAAAAAAACCCACCCACCAACAATAATAACAATTAAAAAAGCCCAACATATTAAGCATATTTCAAGAGAGTTAAAATCAGAATGAGGTGACTTGGAAAGCTTGAAAAGCTGCAATGCTGCAAAAATCTAATGCTGCAAAAAAAGCCTTTTCTTACACCACATTTTAGCCCTGAACTTGCAAAAATCCCCTGCAAACTAACAATTCAGCACGTATAGTTATTGAATCATTCCTGTCTTTGAGCACGAGTCAAGCTAAAGCTATGGAGACAAGGAAAACTCAGTGCTGTTCCTTTGGAAATCACAGAAGCACAGGGAGGTTTTTCATTAGCTTAGGAAAACGCCCAGCATTTTCAGTAGATACTGAATAGCAGGGAAGTCGGGAGATCAATGTTTTGCTTCCAGAGACAAAAATTTAAATAAGTATTTACATTAAACCAGCAGTCCACAGATTGTCTGATCAGAAGTGTTTATTAAGAAAAACCCCTGGGGTTTCCTCTTCAGGGACACAAGAGGAACTCCTTGGCTGGGACACAGCCTTGGTCAGCACTGCTCCCCCACCACACAGGCCACCCACGGCTTCCAGCTCTTCACAGTCCTTGCACAGCTCCCAGGGATCCCAGAGGATCGCAGGGCCGAGCTTCACCTCTGCCCTTCTCCTGCAGCTCAGCAGGTTTCCTGTCAGACCTGCTTTGCAGAGCAGCCACACGCGACTCCGCGGTGCTCAGCCTTGTCTCCAGAGCCTTGATCAGCATGTCCACCTGCAAAATGACCAGGTGCTGGGTCACACACACACAAAGAGCACGTGTGGATGTCAGAAAGGGCTCAAGTCTCATCTCACATCACCAATTCCTTTCATTTGACTCTTTCCCTGCTCATTTCATCCTGTGAAAGCTCACCCAACTCTAACACTCACTGTCCACTTTTTCCAGCCCTGGTGTCAGAGCCACACACTCAGCTTCTGCTGGACAACCTTCAGTTTCCAACTTCCTTAACACGATTTGCTCCCAGCTCTTCCCACCTGCAGTCACCAGATTTTAGTAGAGCAAAACATCACCTTGATTTATGATGTTGTATTTCAATACAAAGCTACAGCAAAAGCATTAAGTCCATTTGCACAAAAGGCAGAAGAAACATGACTAAAAGTTAAGTGAAGATCTGGAGAGGTGAATCAGAACTAACTAGAAACAACTGATCAAATTACTGAGACATAAATAGGAACCTAATGCTGTGCCTGATAGACAGAAAATGCTAATTACCGTGAAAATTGAAGGAAAGTTACTGAAAATCTTGCATAACACAAGGTACCAATGACATGAAGCAGACCAGTACACGCCACAATGCACTGAATTACTCTGGGTGAAATAAGCTGTTCTGCAGAAACTACTGAAGCACATTAAGGTTTCACAGAGGTGAATTAAACAAACTATTAATTATAAGGTTAAATCTCACCCTTTCCAGCACCTCTTCCAAGACAGCTTGACTTTCCAGAGTAAGTGGTTCCTCATGGATGACAGCTTGCTTTCCCGGGGTGCCTAGAGTATAGCTGAGATGCCACAGTTCAGATCATGCACAGATTCCCACCCTGAAGCAAAAATCCAAACACAGCACTCCTCCAGACCCCTGAGAGATAGCCATGGATCCTGGGGCTGCAGTGAAAAATTGCACAGACACCGAGAACAGCGCAGGGCTGGCTGGGAGAAGCAGCATTACTCTCCAAGAAAAGTGCCATTCTGCAGCCAGGTCAGTGCTTTAGGGAATTTTACTGCACAAAAATAAGGTATCATAGCTGTGGAATTAAGAAAAAAAAACCAAAAGCACTGTCCAGAGCAAGAGGGTGAACATCCACAGCAATACAGCAAAATGAATGGGAACTTCAGAAAAAAACAGAGACATTAAAACCAGTTCAGGTGAACACTGTCCATCAGAACAATGCCTGCAGAAAAGAACTCTGGCATAAAGCCTTGATTCACTATATAGTTATTGAACAATACCTTAGGACCACTTTTAAGTGCTATAAACTGACTAAACCCAAGCACACTTTCATTTTCTGGACAGATTTTAAATGGCTGAGTGAGAGCCTCAAGCACACACTCAGCTGTCAGATTTGCCTTTGCCCCACTTAGGGCAGATGTGGCCAGCACAGGTCAGACCTGCCCCAAGTTCTGCCTGAGCCCCTCTGGCCACGCTGCCTGCCGGTAATGCTGACCCCAAAGGGGCTCCAGACAGGCCTGTCTGGTGCTTGGTTTGTGTACTCTTCTGAGAAAACGAGAAGGAACCCTCCCGTGCCCCGGACCTGGGGGTATTTTCTTGGCAGGAATGCAATTTCTCATACAAAAGGCAGACCTGGCTGGTTTGGGTTTGTTTATTTTTCCTAGGATTTGCCTTACACGGTGATGTTCCTCAGAACTGAGCACTATGATGCCAACAGCAGCAATACAGAAAACCACTCTGGGGCAGAGCAGCAGAAAAAGCCACCTCCAGACTTCCCAGAGATATAACAGGAGAACCCTCAGTGCAATCCTGGGGAGTGAAGTGGAGCTGGCACACAAACACTCTGTATTTACCTTTCAACGGAGTCAATAGTGAAACAGAACAAATCTTTCTTGTAGTCGAGCCTCCTCGAGGTGCACCTGTAGATGCTGCCGAGTGTCTTTGAGCAGCCAGAGCAGAATAAGGTTTCTACTAAGCTGTAAGTGAGAAACAACATTGATTCAGAAAAAAATAAAAGGAAGCACCTCGTCCCATGCCTTTCCTTAAAAAAAACATTAAAAAAAATCCCCAAACAATCATGCACTATAATTTTTTAAGCGTTCATTCTTGCTTTACACAGTGTAAATTATGAGCACTCATCTTTCAGCCTGAATTTGCAGCAGCTCCTCAAAGGCTGACTGAACTCAGCAAGACCAGATCAAAATCACTAAAGATCGGAATCACTAAAGATCAGAATCACCAAATTGTGGAAGGGACCTTAAAGCTCACGCAGTGCCATCCCTGCCATGGCAGGGACACCTCCCACTGTCCCAGGCTGCTCCAAGCCTGGCCTTGGGCACTGCCAGGGATCCAGGGGCAGCCACAGCTCTGCCAGGGCCTCAGCACCCTCCCAGGGAAAAACCTCTTCCTGATACTTAATCTAAACCTTCCTTCATCCTAAGGCCATTCCCCTTGTCCACCACTGCATGTCCTTGTGAGAAATCCCTCTGCCTCAGGCCACAAAGTACACACCACACAAATAAGTGTTCCAGGGCCACACCAGCCCTCCGGGCCCTCCACCGGGCCTGTCCCCAGCACCTTCCCCGGGAACCCCCGACCTCCCCGGGGCTGTGCCCAGCCACGGCCGGCCCTCACCATCCGCACTCGCCGGGCAGTTTGGAGATCCTCCGCTCCGGGTCCACGGCGACGCTGGCGGCCGCACCTGCAGCGGGAGGGAAGGAGGGAGGGATGGCGGCCGTGAGGGGAGGCGCGGGGCCGGGGCCGGCACTCACTGCGCAGCAGGATGCAGCCGCTCTCCTCGTCGTTGGACACCCAGCTGGGCGTGTCGCCCACGGGCCGCCGGCAGCCGGCGCACAGGAACACCATGGGCACGGGCGCCTCGTCCGCCCGCTCCCGCTCCGCCCGGCCGGCGCCCGGCTCCAGCAGCGACAGCGACTGCTCCAGCGCCGGGCACAGCGACAGCGGGTCCTGCTCGCCCGCCGAGGCACCGGCCCTCAACATCGCCTTCGAATCGCCCGCCGAGGAAGCGGCCGTGACACCGGACATGGCCCCGGAACCGCTCCCGGAGCCGCCGCAGCACCGAGGCTGCCCCAGAACGGCTCCCGGAGCCGCCTCAGCACCGCCCGTACGCGTTTAGACCTCGTAAGGTCATGGAACCAAAGCAAAGGATGTGGGTATTCCAGTACGTGAAGCGTTTTATCAAGTCACTGCTAAGTCAGAGAACTTCCCGAGCTGGAAGGGCCCCACAGGGACCATCCAGTCCCGTCCCTCTTCCTGCCCAGACACCCCAACAACCCCATCCTGAGTATCCCTGGAGCGCTGTCCAGCGGCTCTGGAGCTCTGTGGGGCCGTGCCCATTCCCTGGGGAGCCTGGGCAGTGCCCAGCACCCTGTGGGGATGAACCTTTCCCTGATATCCAGCCTAAACCCCTCCAGACGCAGCTGCAGCCGTTCCCTGGGTGCTGTCCCTGGTCACGGGGAGCAGAGCCCGGAGCTGCCCCGCAGGAGGAGCCTCAGCCCCGGCGAGCTCTGACCGCGGCCCCCTCCAGGCTGAACAGGCCCTCGGCCACTCCTGGTGTGGCCCCTGCACAGCCAGCCCTTTCCATCAGACACACTCGGGAATGTTTTCCAGCCCGGCCGTGCTCAGGAGCTCCCAGGACAGAGCACTGCCCTGAGGGAAGGGCCTGTGATCCAGCTGGCACTTGTCCACACTGTCCCTCGGTTACAGGGCGCCCGCCTCAGTTTAAAACATCCCGAGGAATAATAACACGAGTTACTGTCTCACGGATGTTTCCAGTCCCCAGTGTGAAATACAAAGCTGTGTTTCGTGTCAGGTACAAACAGGCGACGTGTGTATTTGTGAATACAAAATGTGTGGACACCGACAGTAGGAGAGCTGGGAATTCTAATAATAACTGAGGAAAATAAAGCATGGAAAAGGCCTTTGAACTTATCTGTTGTTTGCCATTAACCCTGGTTGATTTAGGAGCATTGGAATTAAAGTGTTAAGGATGTTGCTTTTTGCTTGTAGTTAATCCATAAAGAGCTCTGCAAGAATAACCTTTTGAAGTATAATTTTAGAATATTACTTCTATCCTTGAAACTATAGCTTTGGAATATATATAAAAAGGAAATATGCTTATCTCACGCCCTATTGAAGCAGAGAAAAACAGCTTGAGAAAGGAAGATGAACATCACCTCAAGGATATATGGTTTCAACCAAGGGAAGCTGGACATCACTGTTATTAGATTTATAGTCTCTGCAATTAAAAGGTGGACCCACCCATCTGGGGAGCTGGACTCCACCAGATGGGATTTGTCTTTCTTCTTTCGGAAACTGGACCACCACCATCTGGGAATACTCTTTTAAAAACACATCCTGAAAGAAACTAAAATCACAATAGTGTATAGAATTGTGATGTAATAATTTGGAATAAATATTGATGTAAAAAAATTGGAATAGAAACTGCTAAAAAAAAAAACCTGATGAGTACCCCTATAAATACCTGAAATCCTCAAGTATCGGTGTGCAGTCGGAGGGAAAACTTCCCCCGCTGTACCCAGCGCTGTATTGCTCATACTTTACCATATTAATTAATAAATTGATTGCTGCTTTAATATTGGCCTAGTCAAGCTTCTTGGTCATAACACCCGGCAGTCCTTGAGCCGCGGGACCCCGAGCGATTGGCACAGGCACGGGTTGTGCAATTCCCTTTCTGAGGGCAGTGCAGCACGATGAGGCACAGCAGTGGGTCGGAGTTCTGGGCTGGCTGAAAAGGCACCACTGACATGGCCAACAGGACAAACTCCTCCGAGTACTTCTGGTCTTACGAATATTACTGGGATTACATAGATCCAATTCCAGTAGATGGAAGCAAGCTGAAGGTTAATAAATGTAACCATTGGGGCGTGGTAGGTGCTAATCTAGCACAGGGAAAATGTTGCTTGTCTCACTGACCTGGTTTTGTTTCCTTGCAGTAGAGTCCATGCCAGTGCCTGGTTTGTGTGAATGGGTGTTTGCCTTCAGGCTGGATAATTACTAACAAACACTCTGGGCTTTATCTTACAGTATCTGAAGCTGTAAGACTGCTGACACTAATTCTTGTTTACAAGGACAGATTTTTCTTTTTCTTAGTCATTTGCTGAGGGGAAATGTGATTACTTGAGGATCTGTAGTGTGGGATGCTAGTTACCTGTGTGCTGCTGCCACCAAAGTTCACTGAAGGAGCAGAGGTTTTCATAAAAACACTGTGTTTTCATCTTGGGACAAGGCTGACATTGCAACTGGTAAGCATTCAGACTTTTAGTAAAGGAAATGTACATTTCCACTAGCCAGGAACAGTAAGCTGCAAACATATTCTTTGACCTTCCCTCCCATCCCTGAGGATGGCTGAAACTGTGCAGATGTGGATTCAGAAACTCATTTTTTCCCCCAAGGTTATTACAGGGCAATTATTATATATTCCAGGAAAATGTGATGGCCTTTCAGAATATCTTCATGTCTCTCTCACTAACAATGCAAGAAACTGCCTTTCTGATGGTGAAAGCTGAATTCTGTGTTAGGAGCTGCTTGTCCTTTGCTTGCTTGGACAGCAGGAGGGAAAAGGAGCAGAAGCTTCCTCTAGAAAAGCTTTTCTGTGCATTCAGATCAGCCAAGGGTTTATTGCCTCCAAACTTAGAGCACCACACCTTAAAGAAAGCGGTGTGAATATCCACATCCCTCCATACAGAAAATCTTGCTCTCTAATGCTGCAGAGCAACATTTGGTGCTGCTGGGACCAGGAGCAGCTCATCTAATTCTCTTAATTTTGCAGTTAGGGCAGATGATTACCCCCAGATTCCACTGGGGAAACCCCAAACTGCTGAGCTGAGCGAGATGTAAATCTCTGGCGTGTGGCTGGCGTAGCAAAACCCAAAAACCAGGAATAAACCTTTCCCCTGATGTCTCCTTAATAACATTTTCCTACCTCTTGGATCACCTGGTGCACAGCAGAGGTGGCACTTGTGTTACAGCACTTCCCTCCCTGGCAATTCATAGGGGATTTTTCCTCAGCTGCCTCTTGAAACCTGTAGAAACCGTGCTTCTGAGACAAGATGCTCACTCTCTGTTAAATTTAATTTAAATTTGTTGACAGTTTTGTGGAGGAATAGAGAGTGCATCCTCTTGGTACTATTATCCTTCCTCCTCCAAATCCCAGTGGGAGAACAGTGGCTTACAAGTTCTAATGAAAACACCAAGGGAAACAATTCCACAGCTGCTTGGGATTTTTCACTGTTTTGAGTAAAAGTACCAGTCAAGCAATGAATATACTTTGCCTGTCCTTGCACAATATTTACATTCCTATACCTCGAGAAGCTGCTGCTGGGATTATTTGCTTTATGTGCTCTCAGTTTTGCCTCCTAGGGTTTTTTTTTTTTTTTTTTATTCTTTTAATGTGAAACAGAGACCTGAATCTCTGCACTTCTTTTCCTCTGTTACGTGGCTGGTCCCCGAGACGTGTCGAGACTGAATTTGTCTCATGAAAATGAATCTAAACCCAGATAAAAAGCCATGGTCCTGCTTTCTATTTATAATGTTGTGCATCTCTCTCAATTTTGTACGAAAATAATGAAAAATCTTAATTGGCCCGTGACCTAATGGGCTATTTAAAAGCATGCACACACACATGCACAAAAGGTGATGGTAAAATTTAGCAATAGGAAAGCTTTTTATAGATTGGTAAAATATGAAAATGCATTATTCCAGTTTAAAAACAAACAAAAACCCCACAAACAAACAAACAACCCAAACAAAAGCAAGCAAGCAAACAAACAAAACCCAACTAACTGCAGAATTTAAGCCCAGGAAATTTTGGTTCAAGCTCCACTGGAGCCCTGGAGCCAATTTATTTAGCTTCAGTGAATTCCATGAAATCTATTCAAACTGTTTTTAAAAGATGAAGCCAAAATAGCTCTGAGAGGGAATTCTATAAATCCAAACTCTTAATTTCTGTCCCAGTGGTGTGGAACACTTCAAAGCTTTGGGCTTCTCAAAATGTCCCTGGGCAAGGGAAGAATAAAATAGGCTGCCCCTCCCCACTGATATTTCTCAGTAGCCCAGCCCAAACTCAGGTTTCTGGTAAGGGTAGAGCTGGGCCAGCTCTAGTTTTGGGTTTAAAAGGAGCTGGGCTAATTCCCTTAATCTCTTTGTGGCTTTGATGCCAACACATCCTGAACGTTTTCACAAAGAAACGCTCAATCAAACGTACCGGACCTGTTCCGGAGAACACGACGTTTGCTGTACTTTCAGAGGGAAGATTTATTTTATCTCTGTCAGTATTTGTCCCTGGAGCCAGTGACCCTTCTTTTTCCACCTCATCTGCTGTGAATCCAGGGCAGGACACTCAGACTTCCCAAGGCCACCAGGAAGCGGCCCCAGGAGGCAGCGTTTGTGGAACAGTGGCCAAAGGTGCCGTGGGGATGGGAGCGGATTCTCAGCGAGCCCAAGGCTCAGGCAATCAAACTGGCACAGCACTGGAGCCTGCAGGAAAGAGGAGCTCCCTCTGCTTGCCCAGCCACCTCACCCTCCCACTGTGGCACACCTGGGCACTGGCAATCTGTTCCTCAGATAAACCATGTGCTGCTCCTGGCAGAGCAGGCAGCACCTTGCACTCCTCCACGGGGGCTGCAGGGCAAGGGGCACCTTCCCTTCCACTGCCCTGATGTGCTGCGAGGGGCACAGGCCCTGTGCAACAAGGCCCTCTGGCTATTTCTCCTGGTATAAAACGCTTCCAGGGCTGAGACTCCCTCCCCGAGGGCCTCTCCATAAAGACCCTGCAGGATTAGGCAGTGACCACTCAGGCTTCCTGCCCTGTGGTTGTGTAACAGGAGCCACGTGCAGTTATATGCACAGGTCTGGGCACCAGAACGCTCCAGAGGCTTTTCCCTCCCTCATCCCCACTGTTGGAGGCTCCCAAGACCTTTAACAAATTGGCACTTAGACCTCTCTCTCTGAAAGGAGAAATGAGTCCGATGACATAGCTGTAGTAGGGAGGGCAAATCACCTTGCTGTGTTTTATTTCTGCTGTGCAGAATGACAGAACCCCTCTGCTGTGCCCACAGACTCCACCGTCATCGCCTTCTGGGTCGGCCTCGCCGCCTTCGTGACGTTCCTTTTCCTTGTTCTGCTGTGCATGTCCTGCTCTGGATCTACGCCAGCCAAGTGAGTCCAGCCAGAGATAAAGCCAGAATAATCAGAGATAAAGCAAGTGGAT
This sequence comes from Diglossa brunneiventris, assembly GCA_019023105.1. Classification (NCBI taxonomy): domain Eukaryota; kingdom Metazoa; phylum Chordata; class Aves; order Passeriformes; family Thraupidae; genus Diglossa; species Diglossa brunneiventris. The sequence continues at coordinate 3,002,932 of CM032358.1, read as the reverse complement.
ACCGGTGTGAAAAATAACCTGTGGGAAACACTCACTGCCTCGAGTGACGCAGCCGTGACACAGAACGTTTATAACCGCACAGAGGGGAAACTTCTCCTGTCAGTATTTGGCTGTAGGGTCTCTTGACCCACTGCTCCTCCTAAGGCATTTGCCCACTGCTCCTCCTTTTCTGACCAGGAAAATTCAGCTCAGCAGGCTGGGCAGAGATTCAGGATTAGGTCACAAGCAAGCAGAGGGAAACAGCGGTCAGAAGGAGCACTAATATTCCCATTTATTGGCACCCTAGGGCCTCTGGCAGGCTCACAAAAGGTAAGAAAAACAATTTGAAAAAAGGAAGTTTACCCAAATAAACCACAAAGCAGGAGGCAGAGTAATAACACAACAGATGTGGAAATGGACATTAAGTTGCAGAGTAACAGAGGCATGTTAGCAAAAATTTACTGTTCCTAAAAAAATGGCAGAAGTCTGTGTACATGAAAATCTCAGAGTGTTTGCAAGACTTCAACAAAGTATTGATTTTTAAAGTTTTTTTCACTTTTTCATCATGTTACTGAGCAAAATACTTGGCTCAAAAATACACATATTTATCCCTCATGTATGGAATTTTGGCCATCAAAGGAGCCATTGTGAACAAGGCAAGTCTAGAAACGTTTCCTGGAGTGCCCAGAAATCATTAATGCAAGACAGCATTCAGTGAGATTTGTTAGGCTTTGAAACCATCCTATATTGTCATTTTCCTAGGCTTGAAACATACTGTGAGAAAACAGTTTTAGGACTGAAGAAACGACCAAACCCAGTCACACACAAAACTCGCCCTTTTTGGTCAAGTTCTGTTTGTTTTCCCAGCCCCACTTCAATTCCACTTGCCCCAGTTCCAGCACCAGAACCCAGCGTGGTGCTGGAGAGAAGCCACCAGTGTAAACCTGCACCCCCTGCCCTGCCACCCCCTCTGCTGTGTCACCCAGCCCTGCCCTTGGCATGACAACGGCCCAGTGTCTGTGAGGAACCTCCTGTCCCTTTCCTGCTGATAATCCCGATGGACCCACCCAGCAAACGCCCGCTCACGTCACCGGCCAAGGCTGGAGAGCTTCCACCTTCATCCCTTCTGTGCTCATCCATCTCTGCCAGCCCAGGGACACTGGGCCCCCTGTGCTCTCCCAGATCACCCATGTCCTGCTGAGAGGAGGCAGCTGCTCTGGGCACCCTGTGCCAGGGAACAATTGCTCATTCCCAAGATCCCATCCATCCCTGCCCACTAGCACTGGGAGCCATTGTCCCTCCATGCCCTGTCCCCAGTCCCTCCCCAGCTCTCCTGGAGCCCCTTCGGGCCCTGCAGGGGCTCTGAGCTCTCCCTGGAGCCTTCTCCTCTCCAGGTGAGCACCCCCAGCTCTCCCAGCCTGGCTCCAGCCCTGCAGCCGCTCCGGTGCCTCCTCTGGCCTTGCTCCAACAGCTCCACAGATTTCTTGTGCTGGACCCCAGGGCTGGGGCAGCTCTGAAGGCGGGGTCTCCCCTGAGTGGGGGAGAGGGGCAGAATCCCCCTCACCTCCTTTGATGCAGGGTAGGTGCAATTTTGGCTGTGCATGCCATCCCTCTCTTCCCCTGGGGGGTAACACCAAGCGTGAACTCCCTTGGCAAGGGCTCGGCGCCCTCCAGAGCAGAGTCCTGGTTCTTACCTGCACATCTGCACAGAAACAAGGCAGAGACTGACAAGCGTCTCCCCAAAGGCCTGTCCCACAGCTGAATCCTGAGACATGGAGAGCTCCTGGACTGGAATCCATGATCCAGCACACACTTCCCTGCAGTTCCCGATGATGCGGTGCCAGTTTTGGTGGGAGGGTTTGGGAGAGCAGGAAGGCTGGTGCCTGTACAAGCCCTGCAGGGAGGGATCCATGTCCCAGGCCCTTTTGTCAGCACTGCACCACCCCACAGAAATAAGAGAAAAGGTGCTGGAGTGCTAAAGGTAGGAATGCCCGACTTGAGGCCACAGACCCCAGCAGCTGTCTAGAGTTCGGAGGCCCCTGAGCCCTCTCCGGCGGATGGGAGAGGATGCCTCAGGGGAGCAATCTAGAAGCTGAGCAAATCCTGGAAGCGCCAGCTATCACGTGCAGGTCAAGGATGACAAGGAAGCAGTTGTTCCTCCACAGCAGGGGTTGGTTTATTGGGAAGGAAAAAGGGCACAGAGAAGAAGGGAGGCTGAGGGGGAACAACCAAAGGGAGGAGCGTGAACACAACTTATAAAGGGTGGCCAGGGGGAGGAACTCCCTGCCCCAAGGCCAATAACAATACAGAAAAGTACAACAGGCATATACAGTTGACAAATCAAAAGGGAACAGGGGAGGAGAAACGGGAAGGGACCCAATCAGCTGGGTTTCCCTGGGGACTGTTCTGGAAGGTGGGATGGGCTTGAGAATGATGGATGGACTATTAATGACTTGGATTAGGAGGGGACAAGGGAGATAATTAGGAAAACAAGGCGGGGACAACTTAACTGACAAAATTTTTGTAACAAAAAGGCGGGAGGAGGCATGGAAACGGGTGATGGACAAGGCAGGGACTGGGGAGAAAGGGGGGAGGGAAACTTGGAACAGACGCCATCTTAGACAATATAGTCAAATGTAAAACAACACTTACAAACATAACAACTTATAAAAATCTACAACAGAATTCCAACTTTTGCCCATGTGCCGACAGCCGCAGCCACACGCTGCCACAAAAAGGGACCACAGATTCCAAACCCATCTGCCTGCCAAGGCAGCTGATGATCAGTCTGCTGGGATGCAGAGCATTAACATTTGCCTCAATTATGTGTATTAACATCCAGCATGGAAGGCTTTTACAGGTGTATCTTAGCTTTATTTCTGTGACTCTGCTGGGCCGAGGTCAGTTCTCCCACTGATTTTAAGATATGGATAGCTAGCTGGTGGTATTTGGCTGCTGGATAGACAGGAAAGAAAACATCCTGTTTTGGTAAGAATTTTTTTTTTGGTCTTCCTTCTGTCAAACAAAGAGGAATCATGTCTTGAATACACCTGCAGCATAGCAAAGAAAATTCCAACCCTGCCTCCAGTGCTCGGCCTGCTGCTGAGACCTTGGGGCTTGTTTCTGCTTTTTGAATGACTCAGCTTGGTTCGGCTGAGCTCGGCTCCGTTCGGCTGAGCTCGGCTCAGTTCGGTTGAACTCGGAGCCGCTAGCTCCGTTCGGCAGAGCTCGGCTCGGTTCGGTTGAACTCGGAGCCGCTAGCTCGGCTGAGTTCGGCTGAGCTCGGCTCAGTTCAGCTGAGCTCGGAGCCGCTAGCTCCGTTCGGCTGAGCTCGGCTCAGTTCGGCCGAACTCGGCTCCCTGAGGGCGGGAAAGCGGCGCCGCCTCACTTTAAACGCACAAACCTCGGTGCTCTCCTGCTGTCGAGTCCCGCGGTCAGCCTGGCCGTCGCACTGTCAGGAAAATTAATCCACAAACACCGTGGATTATGTCCAAAAGGAGGCACTGGAGTCCTGTAACTTTATTTGAACATAAGGAGAGGCCATGGGCATTTCCCATGGGGTGTCTCAAGCTGCTGGAGGACGCAGCTTCCTTTTTATCCTAATTTCTCGGACGCATTTCCCTCTGTCTTCCCCATCCGCTGAGGTACTTGAGAGGTACAAACTTCCCCAAGTCGCCTGATACAGACCGCCTTCTGATGTGCATCCCCCTTCTTCTTCTTCTTTGCGTCCGTGTTCTTTTTCTTCAAGCCCAGGAATTCAGCACGGCTTTGGGTGAGCAGCAGTCTCTGTCAATTAGTGGAATTCCTCTGGAATTTACGGTTCCGGTCATTACTTCTTTCACCTGTCAGTCTCTGGGTTTGCCTACCAGCAGCCCCTCAGTTTGTTTGTAAAGACAGCACCTCCTTCTCATTCCTTCCAGCACGGGCACGAACGGCAACGTGGGCTCGGGCAGGAGCTCATTGGGCAGTGACTGCGCTCGCGCTATTGTTTTGAGCAGACCGGGCGGTCTGTTCCTTTTCCGGGGTAAGTGACGGTGGCCCGTCCACCTTGCCGTGCTGAGCAACGCTTAGGCCTGCACCTCAGGTTCCCCCTATCGTGTGCCTCGGTTCGGGGTTGGGTATTGCCAGGATCAACCAGTGACGTGGCCCTGTAATTAACGGGCACGAGAGCACCCAGGGCGGATCCCGGTGCAAGGACCGAGCGCTTGCCAGCGGAATGTGTTGGAATCACTGTGCGATCCCAGCGGTTTGAAGTTTGGGAATGCTGCGGGACGTGCTCAAGGCGTCAATAATGCTTTTTTAAAGAAAGCCACTGTTATAGGTAAAAGGTTAATTCATGTTATAAAGAATTAGGAATAAGTTTATAAAATATAAGAAAGAGTCAAAATCTGTATTTGTAACTGTTCCGGCTGGGAATTGCCTGAGCAGTTCTCAGAAGAGATAACATCAAACCGGTTACTGTGTAAGGCCTGCGGTTTTCAGCCCTCCACGACCTATCAGGACCAGCTATACATATGATAACTCCTTCCCAGACAGTCTGAATAGAACTAGCCCGGGCCATCAGGAGAGGTCTCCGGCATTCCAGCTATGCATAACCCCTTCCCGGACGGCATGAATAGGACGGAGGGACAGGCCCGAGCTACCAGAGAAGGCTTCATGCATTTTAATGCAGAAGAAGATATGATCAAGAAATTCCGAGAATGGACAGTCCAGAGGAAGCTCACAAGACCCCGCACCTGGAATCAATTTCCTCACAGTACTCAGGACTTATTCCATGTGAATGCGCTCTGTACCGGGGTGCTCAGACAGTCGTCTGAGCTCGGACTTCGTCTTTGTCTGTTTCTACACATGTATCGACCCCGCTTTACATGCTAAGAGACACAAAGAAATATGTGGTCATCTTTGCCTGAGGCAGAATAAATGGTATATAAGCTGGCTCCTGGAAGCATTCGGGGTGCACTTTGAGGAAAGGCTGTCCCTGTGTCGGCCGGACTCTAAGGCACCCAGCGGCTGCACCCGGGGCTGACGCTGACTTAGTTGTGGCGAGGTTTTGAACTTCTATATTTTTAAATTTTTTTCCAAAATAAATCTTTGGCGATTTTTTGATAAATTGGCTTCTGATTTGATCATTTATAACAATTGGTGACAACCCGACGTGATTTGATACTGGGATTCGGGACCCCTTCCCACCCGGGAGGCGCCCCGCCGATTTCCGGCGGCCCAGGCGGGTTGGGAGCCCGAAAAACCCAATCAAATTTACAAAAGAATCGCAACAGGAGTCGGATCTGTAATCGGACCCGGAGGTTGCGAAACCAAAAAAGGAAAAGCCACAACCAAGGGAGAAGGGCCCTTTCTCGGAGAAATCCGAGGTTTTTTCCCGTAAAATTCAACGTGCACGAAGAAACCCACGCAAAGAAAGGAACCGTAAGTATTTGCGTGGTTGGGAGGGAGTGTGAACGGAGACCTGTGTGTGTGAGACGTGACCTAGTCACGGAGCGAAAGTGGACCCCAAGGCTGCAGTTCCACGTACCCCCGAGGGCCGTGGTCAGCCGCGGGGGAAGCGGATGGCTTGTCTGTCAAAACACACGGGACCTGGACTCGGGAAGAGTTCTGGGGGAAACCCGTTCACACTTGGGGATTAGGAAGGGGAGAGGCGAGTCTGGGAGATTCCAGAAGTTCGTCCACCTTCTGAAACCGGAGAAAACAGGTAAACACCTTAGAGCTGACGGAACGGTTCTCCGTGGCTCGGTTAAAACTGGTGGCTTTTGCCAGCCAGGGATCCTAACATCGGGAAGGAGAACGGGGATCACAACGGATGCCCCGGAAAAACAAGAAAAGGTAAGGAGAACCACCAAACTCCTTGAAAGGATGGGGCTGGGAAGGGGCAAGGACCAGAAAAAAAAACCCCAGGAGAAATCTCCCCAGATCCCCGACAAGATCTTACCAGACATTCCCAGGGAAAGCGCTCTGGGCTGGAGGTTGGAACACTGGGAGGAAAGTCCATTTTTGCATGGAAAAATGGGGAGGGGGAAAAATCGGAAAATACGTGATGCAGCCAATTCTCGGCGCTTTTGGGGCTTTCGAGTCCTGGTGCGATCATGTGTTTTGATCGCGGCCCACAGGACTCGAAGGAGATTGAGGGTGCCGAGGTGTGGGGGTGCGCTGGAGCGGGTTTGGGTCCGGTGCGAGCCCTCAGACGAGCAGCTGACGGGGGGAGGGGGAGGAGAAGCGGAGGCTGTGGGCAGTCTCCCAAGTCCTTGCCTGGCTCTCCCGCCGCAGCCCGGACCGGCTCAGGTGCGGCCGGTGCCCGCGCTGCCTCCCGGAGGCGGCGCCCCCCCCCCCCCCACTGGAGCAGGGCACGGTGCCGCTGCCCCCCCTCCTCCCCACCCGAGCGGGCTGGGACGGCCTCCCTTCCACGTGAACAAACGGCGACTCCGCTCCCACGTGGTCAGTCGCTGCCGCGGGCCCTTCCCAGGACCAGGGAGGGGGCGGGCAGCCGTCCACGGAGGCGGCCCTGCCCCGGCCCATCGGGCGAGGCGGCAAACGAATGAACCCTAAGGGGGGGAAGCGGGGACGAGAGGTGGCGAAACCAGAAAACCGTCTTGGAATACCCAGACGGAAGAGGGGAGGCAAAAGATGATAAAATTAAGAAATATGGTTATTCAAGGTATCAGGGAGGCGGTACCGAAAGGGCAGAACATGAGCAAGGTGCTCCAGGAATGTCAGGGGAAAGACGAAACCCCCACGGAGTGGTTAGACCAGGAAATCTTTCAGGAGGACTGAAGGAGTCAGGGGCTTTTTCATTAGGGTCCGGAACATCTGGGAAGCCTTGATAAAATTGTTCGTGGGACCCTATCGGGAGGAAATGTAGTTTATAGTGGACTCAGGGGCAGAATGGACAACGGCATCACAGACACCTAAAGGGTGTGTTCCAAGCAGGGAATCTATGGTGGTATATGGGGTAAAGGGGGACCCCTTTGAAGTCCCAATCATAAAAGATGTAGAAATAAATATGGGGAATAGACAACACAGGGGTAAAATACTAGTGGCAAAAGGGGCAGATTTAATTTATTAGGAAGGGACATGACAGTTGCTCTGGGAGTGGGGGTGGCGGTGGAAAAAGCCCAACTCAAGGTGAGAATTTACAGTCTCACCACCCCAGACGAAGCTAAAATCAACCCAAAAGTGTGGTATGTCCCGGGGGAAGCAGGAAAAGTAGATATAGAACCAATTCGGATTAAAATGGAGAAACCTGATGAACCTATTTGGGTCAAACAATACCCTCTCTCCATGGAAGGGAGAAGGGGCTTGAAACCAGTGATTGATGAATTAATAAAGAAAGGCACACTGGAGCCTTGTATGTCAAGGCACAACACCCCAGTTCTGGAGGTGAGGAAAACTGATAGCAGCTTCAAGCTGGTGCAGGATTTACGGGCTGTGAATCAGAGGACTAAGACCCTGTTCCCCACCGTTTCAAATTCTTACACATTGTTGAATAATCTCTCCCCTGAGGACACTTGGTACAGTGTAATTGACTTAAAGGACGCTTTCTGGACCTGCCCTCTCACCGAGGACAGTCGTGATTATTTCACGTTTCAGTGGGAAGAGCCGGAGACGAATAGAAAGCAGCAACTCAAGTGGACCTCGTTGCCTCAGGGCTTCGTGGACTCCCCAAACTTATTTGGACAGACACTTGAACAGGTTTTAAGTCATTTTGTACCAACCGGGGGGACAAAGCTTCTACAGTATGTAGATGATTTGTCAGTCAAGGGGAGGGGGAGGTAAGGGCAAACACAACTGAACTTTTGAACTTTTGGGGAAAAGGGGGTTGAAGGTTTTGAAATCAAAGTTGCAGCTCACAGAGCCCGAGGTCAGGTACTTGAGACATTGGCTAACCAAGGGCAAAAAGAAACTGGACCCAGAAAGGGTGGCAGGGATTATTGCCTTGCCACCCCCACAGACAAAAAGAGAAGTCTGGCAGCTTTTGGGGTGGTTGAGATATTGCGGCAGTGGATTGAAAGTTACAGTAGAAGGGTGAAATTTCTCTATGAGAAACTCACCACAGATCGGATCAAATGGACACAAAAGATGATCAAGAATTCAGGGGAATCAAGGAAGCTCTCACAGCGACACCAGTGCTGAGCCTCCCTGATGTGAGAAAACCCTTTCAGTTGTTTGTGAATGTGAGCAGTCACACGGCACACGGGGTGTTGACGCAGGACTGGGCGGGGGTCAGGAAACCTGTGAGTTACTTGTCCCGGCTTTTGGACTCGGTCAGCAGGGGCTGGCCCACCTGCTTGCAGGCGATTGTGGCCGGGGCATTGCTGGTGGAAGAAGCCAAGAAGGTAACTTTCGGTGCACCTCTGGTAGTATTCGCACCGCACAACGTGCGGGGCATATTACAACAAGAAGCAGACAAATGGCTCATAGATGCAAGGTTGTTAAAGTATGAGGCCATTTAGATTCACTTGCAGGACTGGGAACTAAAAACAACGGCTGTGCAGAACCCTGCACAGTTTCTGTTTAAGAAAGCTTCAGAGGAATAGATTCACGATTGCATGGAAGTGGTTGAATTGCAAACCAAAATCAGGGAGGATTTAGAGGAGGAATTAGACGAGGAAGAAAAGTAGTTTATACATAGATTGAGCAGAGTAGTCGAAAGAAAAAGGAAATCAGGTTACGCAGTCGTAGATGGGAGAACAGGAAGGTGATTGAAGCGGGTCCCCTGAGCGCGAGTTGGTCAGCACAAGCATGCGAACTGTACGTAGTTCTGAGGGCACTGAAGGGGCTGAAAGGGAAAAAGGGAATGGTTTTTAAAGATTCAAGGTATGCCTTTAGAGTGGTTCACGCGTTTAGGAAAAATTTGGGAGGAAAGGGGACTGATCAGCACAAGGAGAAAGGGACTGATGCATGGGGAAATTGCGGTGGTCCATGTAAAGGGACACCAAGCAGGAATTCAGTTCCGGACCAGGGAAAACAACTTGGCAGACCAGGTGGCCAAAACCGCGGCGTTGATGATGGTAAGTACCCCTGAAATTGAAGGGGTAGAAACCCCTGACAATCCCCCTCAGCTCTCCCAAAAGGAGATCGAATGTTATGAAAAGATCGGAGCAAACTTGAAGGAAGGTAAGCGGATGCTACCTGATGGGAGGGAACTATTTTCCAAAGGTTTTTACCAGAGAGATTTTGTGGAAATTGCACCAGAAAATGCACTGCGGGGGGGGGGGGGGGGGGGAGCACAAGCCCTGGCAGAGCGATTTCTGAAATTTATTGGGTGCAAGGGAATTTATGAATTGTCAAAACAAGAGGTACAAGGATGTTTTGATTTGTCAGAAAGTAAACAAATCAAGGGCCAAAAATGCTGCCCTGGGGAGTCACCCCATTGCGTACTGACCCTTAGAGAAGAATTCAAGCTGATTTCATGGAGTTGCCAAAGGTGGGAAGGTTCAAATTTGTGTTGGTAATTGTAGATAAATTGACCCATTGGGTAGAAGCCTTCCGCAGCTCACAAGCAACGGCCCAGACCGTGGCCAGAAAATTGTTAGAAGAAATTGTACCCTGATATGGGGTAGTGAATTGCATTGATTCAGATCAAGGAACACATTTCACATCAAAAGTTATGAAGCAGATGGCTGATGCACTGGGCATCCGATGAGAGTACCACACTCCGTGGCACCCTCAGAGTTCAGGACAAGTGGAAAGAATGAATCAGACTTTAAAGGCACAGTTATCTAAATTAATTTTGGAAACAAAGATGTCTTGGCTGAAGTGTCTGCATTTGCTTGCTTAAATATCTGAACCATGCCTCACTCAGAGACAGGGCTCTCGCCGTTCAAAATGCTATATGGAATGCCATATAGACATGGAATGCCGGTGGGACACCCCAAGTTTTGAGGATGGTCAGATTCAACCATATCTGGTTGCAATCAACAGGAATTTACAGGGACTCCGAAAACAGGGAATAATAGCCCAGAGTGCTCCTCTGGGGTTCACTATTCACAAAACCCAACCAAGTGACAAAGTGTTTGCGAAAGTTTAGAAAGAGATGCCACTCTCTCCCCACTGGGAAGGTCCTTTCCTTATCCTCCTGACCACAGATACAGCTATCTGGATGGTGGAGAAGGGCTGAACACATGCGTCCAGAGTGAAAAAAGCCGAACAGCAGGAGGAATCTGAGTGGAAAGTCACCTCCTGTCCCGGTGATTTGAAGATCAAACTTCAGCGCCCCCGTCCATGACCGACATCGAAAGAATAAGTTGTATTCTGCCGGCTTGTGAACGCTATCCGTTTGTCTATTTCAAGTGTGAATATTGTCAGGGGTGTTTTGTAATCCATTGTATAAGGGGACAGAGACCAAAGAGGTTGTGCACCTGGTGCTTGGACGAGGAGTTCGAATTGACTAGTCGTATCCTGACCTTGGCCACAAATTTGGAGATTATCGAGTTAGATTCAATCGAGTGGTATCGGAATCCTTCTGAATGGGGTGCGTGGAAAGCTTAGGTCTCAGGCAGAGATATTGGGCGTGGAGTGCCGGAAATCCATCAGGGTCCCGTGCAGTTCTGAAGCAATCAAAACGTCACGATGGGGGGCCTTTAAAAGGAGGTATGCGGCTAGGTCTCAGGGTGTCTTCCCCGAAGAAGACTCCTGCTGCCGAGAAGACGGTCTTCCCCGCCGCTGGAGGCAACCCAGGGGGCGGAGGCAAAGGCAGAGGAGTCCGCCTGGTGGGAATCCTGATTGGCCTGAGCCTAGTCATGTGCAGGACGCAGGGCCTGCTCAGTGAGGTCCCAGGAGACAGCGGAGGCTACAGCCCCGCGGACGAGTGCGGAAAATGCGCTCAGGTAGTCTCAATCGCAGAAGACATGGGACACTCAGCATACCAAGCCCCAAAGGAATGTCTCAGGAGAACTGACAGGTACTGTTGGACGAATGGCACTCGGGTTAAATGATGCAAATTGGATAGCGGGACTTGGTGCATCAGTTCCCAGGTGAGGAAAGGATACGAACAGTCAAGCAAGCACCGGATAGGAAAAAGAAGTATAGAACCAATATCTGTTCCCGTTTGTACCCAGTGCAATCGAACGATGTGGGTTGGGGGAAAGACAGAATCTATATTTGTAGCTTATCACCAGGTGAACCCGTTGTGTTATGACAGTAATAGACTAGGAATGTGTAGAATACAAGGGAAAATATATTAGATGGCTAAAAATTCAAAGTTAGATATCCAGCATATCATGTTAAAGCGGGTACCGGGAAAGAATAACGAAGAGTGCCCTCAATATGATAAGGTGATTTGCTTTATGAAGAATAGAAACAATGAGGATCCTGAAGGGAAAAGAAAGGAATTAACCCAAGAATTAAGGAGAAGGGAATCGGAAACAAGGAGGCAAAGGGTTGAGCAAGAACAATCGAAAACATTAGGAGAACAATATGAAATGCTAGAGAAACAATATGCCAGCGAGGGGCTTCCCTCTCCTGACAGGAATTTGTTCATTGAATTGGTACAAGAGATTGCCTCTGAGTTAGGTCTAACAAATTGTTGGATTTGTGGAAGATTGAAGTCTGCAGAAAAATAGCCTTGGACTGGGGAGGGATTGACCCCGGAACAGCTCCTCAAATGGGATAACCCAAGAATCTCGCAGATAGCACTGAGACCTGAGAGTTGGAGTTTAAACCTGAGGGTGATGGGTACCGTTTGTGTCAGTCGGGAGGGAAGGGAATACACTGAGATGGTGGGATACACTCCATGTGATCTCACCCTCACAGTGAATTCAGATACAAAGGATAGAATATAGCACCCAGCCCCTCCCCTGGGGTATTGGAGCAGGCAGAATAAAACAACTGGTGAATGGAATCCCAGGATCAAGTTATGCTGGAATAAGAGTCCAGGGGCTAACCCTTTCCAATCTTTGAACGGGATAAGAGAGTACTGGGGAAACCCAGAGAGAATTAACCTTAAATGGAAGGCCCCTGATGGAATTTACTGGATTTGTGGGAAGAAAGCTTAGAGCGAATTACCCTCCAAATGGAGGGGATCATGCACATTAGGTATGATTTGCCCAGTCTTTTTCACTCTCCCCAGAACTAGGAGCAACCTACTAGGAGCCCCTCTGTACGAAACCCTAAGAAGGGAAAGGAGAAGCTTGAAACAGGCAGTACCAGAAATAGGGGGTAAACAGATGTGGGGGGAAGACGAGTGGCCAGCCTCAAGAATAATTGATTATTATGGTCCGGCCACTTGGGCACAAGATAGAACCTATGGATACAGGACTCCAATCTACCTACTGAACAGATTAATCAGGCTACAGGCAGTAGTGGAGGTAGTTTCTAACCGTACATCAGAAAGATTGGAATTGTTAAGTAAACAACACCCTCAGGTCCGGGCATTTGTATATCAGAACCGGATAGCTCTGGATTATTTATTAGCTGAGGAAGGAGGAGTGTGTGGAAAATTCAATAAATCTGAGTGTTGCGTTGAAATTGACGACTATGGGGAGGCCATAAGAGGTCTGGCTGCTGAAATTAAAAAGGTAGCACATGTCCCCGTCCAAAAATGGAATTCCATTTTGCAACCAAATTGGTGGGACCAATTCTTCAGTGGGGCATGGTAGAACAAAGTGGTATTTTTGGTACTCTGTTCAGTAGCTGGAATCCTGTTCCTTCCTTATTTAATCCCCTGCTTCATAAGATTGATTCATTCTGTAATCCAGGGAATGCAAATCGCCATTGTTCCTGTAGAGACTGATGAAGCCTCAGGAGGCAACACACCAAGAATCATGCAATTGGGAGATAGGAGCTGCGCTAACAATGCAGCAGAAGCACTGGCGAGGTTTGAGAACCAGATATCAGCCAGAACAAATAATAAAGAATATCAGGGTCTCCCGCCAGGAGATTATAGAATAGTGTAACAAAGAAGGAGAAAGTATCCTAGAGATGGGAATTTTTATAGAATGAGTAGGAAATAAAAGTAGTATAAATCAGGTAGGAAATAAAAGTTGTGTAGGTTAAGGCATGAATTAAATTGGTGAAGAAAAAGGGGAGGGATTGTTATAGGTAAAAGGTTAATTCATGCTATAAAGAATTAGAAATAAGTGTATAAAATATAAGAAAGAGTCAAAATCTGTATTTGTAACTGTTCCGGCTGGGAATTGCCTGAGCAGTTCTCAGAAGAGATAACATCAAACCGGTTACTGTGTAAGGCCCGCGGTTTTCAGCCCTCCACGACCTACCAGGACCAGCTATACATATGATAACTCCTTCCCGGACAGTCTGAATAGAACTAGCCCGGGCCATCAGGAGAGGTCTCCGGCATTCCAGCTATGCATAACCCCTTCCCGGACGGCATGAATAGGACGGAGGGACAGGCCTGAGCTATCAGAGAAGGCTTCATGCATTTTAATGCAGAAAAAGATATGATCAAGAAATTCCGGGAATGGACAGTCCGGAGGAAGCTCACAAGACACTGCACCTGGAATCAATTTCCTCACAGTACTCAGGACTTATTCCATGTGAATGCGCTCTGTACCGGGGTGCTCAGACAGTCGTCTGAGCTCGGACTTCGCCTTTGTCTGTTTATACACATGTATAGATCCCACTTTACATGTTAAGGGACACAAAGAAATATGTGGTCATCTGTGCCCGAGGCAAAAAAAATGGTATATAAGCTGGCTCCTGGAAGCATTTGGGGTGCTCTTTGAGGAAAGGCTGTCCCTGTGTCGGCCGCACTCTAAGGCACCCAGCGGATGCACCCGGGGCTGACGCTGACTTAGTTTTGGCGAGGTTTTGAAATTCTATATTTTTAAAATATTTTTAAAAAAATATTTGTCGATTTTTAGGGAAAATTGGCTACAGATTTGATCATTCATAACAACCCCAAACACAAACCTCGGCCCTTTACCCTGGCAAAGAAAACTCACCACCCCTGGGTATTATGGCAGATTGCTGGAGTCCCTTGACACTGTCCAACCAGCCCGAGTTGCCACTGGTGCCCGCTCGGGTCAGGGAACAAGCAGAAAATCGCCGAATTTCAGGAACCAGCCGGCCACTCCGGCCACAGGACCCCAAACACAAACCTCAGGCCTTTTCCCTGGCAAACAAAACTCAGCAGCCCTGGTTCTTGATGGCAGATTGCAGGAGTCCCTTGGCACTGTCAAACCAGCACGAGTTGCCCCTGGTGCCAGCTTCGATCTGGGAAAATTTTGAAAATCGCCGAATTTCAGGAGCCAGGCGGCCCTCCCGGACACAGGACCCCAAGCACAAACCTCGGACCTTTTGTGTTGCAAAAAAACTCAGCAGCCCTGGTTCATGAGGCAGATTGCAGGAGTCCCCTGGCACTGTCAAACCAGCCCGAGTTGCCACTGGTGCCAGCTTGGGTCTGGGAACAATTTTGAAAATCACCGAATTCCAGGAGCCAGCGGCCACTTCCGGCCACAGGACCCAAACAGAAACCTCGGCCTTTTCCCTGGCAAAAAAACTCACCAGCCCTGGTTTTGATGGCAGATTGCAGGAGTCCCTTGGCACTGTCAAACCAGCCCGAGTTGCCACTGGTGCCAGCTTGGGTCTGGAACAATTTTGAAAATCACCGAATTCCAGGAGCCAGCCGGCCACTTCCGGCCACAGGACCCCAAACACAAACCTCGGCCCTTTTCACTGGCAAAAAACTCACCAGCCCTGGTTCTTGATGGCAGATTGCAGGAGTCCCTTGGCACTGTCAAACCAGCCCGAGTTTCCACTAGTGCCATCTTGGGTCTGGGAAAAATCCTGAAAATCGCCGAATTTCAGGAAACAACCGGCCACTCCGAGACACAGGACCCAAACCAAAACCTCAGCCATTTTGCATGGCAAAGAAAACTCACCAGCCCGGTTCTTGATGGCAGATTGCAGGAGTCCCTTGGGACTGTCAAACCAGCCCGAGTTTCCACTAGTGCCAGCTTGGGTCTGGGAACAATCCTGAAAATCGCCGAATTTCAGGAGCCAGCTGGCTCCCGGCCACAGGACCCCAAACACAAACCTCGGCCTTTTCCCTGGCCAAGAAAACTCACCAGCCCTAGTCCTTCATGGCAGATTGCAGGAGTCCCTTGGCACTGTCAAACCAGCCCGAGTTGCCCCTGGTGCCAGCTTCGGTCTGGGAAAAATCCTGAAAATCGCCGAATTTCAGGAGCCAGCGGCACTCCCGGCCACAGGACCCCAAAAGCAATCCTCGGACCTTTTCGTTGCAAAAAAACTCACCAGCCCTGGTTCATGAGGCAGATTGCAGGAGTCCCCTGGCACTGTCAAACCAGCCCGAGTTTCCCCTGGTGCCAGCTTGGGACTGGGAACAATTTGAAAATCACCGAAATCCAGGAGCCAGCTGGCCACTCCCGGACCCCTGACACCAAAAAGAAACCTCGGTTCTTTTCCCTGGCGAAAAACTCACCAGCCCTGGTTTATGAGGCAGATTGCAGGAGTCCCCTGGCACTGTCAAACCAGCCCGAGTTGCCCCTGGTGTTTGGGCTTGGTAACAATTTTAAAATCGCCGAATTCCAGGAGCCAGCCGGCCACTTCCGGACACAGGACCCGAACACAAACCTCGGCCCTTTTCCTGGCAAAGAAAACTCACCAGCCTGATTCTTCATGGCAGATTGCAGGAGTCCCCTGGCACTGTCAAACCAGCCAAAGTTCTCACTGGTGCCAGCTTGGGACTGGGAACATTTTGAAAATCGCCGAATTTCAGGAACCACCGGCCACTCCCAGCAACAGGACCACAAACAAAAACCTCAGCCATTTTGCATGGCAAAGAAAACTCACCAGCCCTGGTCTTCATGGCAGATTGCAGGAGTCCCTTGTCACTGTCAAACCAGCCCGAGTTTCCACTGGTGCCAGCTTGGGTCTGGGAACAATTTTGAAAATCACCGAATTTCAGGAAACAACCGGCCACTCCCAGCAACAGGACCACAAACACAAACCTCGGCATTTTCATGGCAAGAAAACTCACCAGCCCTGGTTCTTGATGGCAGATTGCAGGAGTCCCTTGGCACTGTCAAACCAGCCCGTGTTTCCAGTAGTGCCAGCTTGGGTCTGGGAACAATCCTGAAAATCGCCGAATTTCAGGAGCCAGCGGCACTACCGGCCACAGGACACCAAAATGAACCTCGGCCTTTTCATTGGCAAAAAAACTCAGCAGCCCTGGTTCTTCATGGCAGATTGCAGGAGTCCCTTGACACTGAGCAACCAGCCCGAGTTGCCACAAGTGCCAGCTTGGGTCTGGGAACAATTTTGAAAATCGCCGAATTTCAGGAGCCAGCGGCCACTCCCGGCCACAGGACCCCAAACACAAACCTCGGCCCTTTTCCCTGGCAAAAAAACTCACCAGCCCTGGTTCTTCATGGCAGATTGCAGGAGTCCCTGGCACTGTCAACCAGCCCGAGTTGCCACTGGTGCCAGCTTGGGTCTGGGAACAATTCTGAAAATCGCCGAATTTCAGGAGCCAGCGGCCACTTCGGCCACAGGACCCAAACACAAACCTCGGCCCTTTTCCCTGGCAAAGAAAACTCACCAGCCCTGATTCTTCATGGCAGATTGCAGGAGTCCCTTGGCACTGTCAAACCAGCCCGAGTTGCCACTGGTGCCAGCTTGGGTCTGGGAACAATCCTGAAAATCGTCGAATTTCAGGAGCCAGCGCCACTCCCGGCCACAGGACCCAAAAATGAAACCTCGGCCTTTTCAGTGGCAAAAAACTCACCAGCCCTGGTTCTTCATGGCAGATTGCAGGAGTCCCCTGGCACTGTCAAACCAGCCCGAGTTGCCACTGTGCCAGCTTGGGTCTGGGAACAATTTTGAAAATCACCGAATTTCAGGAGCCAGCCGGCCACTCCCGGCCACAGGACTCCAAACACAAACCTCGGCCCTTTTGCATGGCAAAAAACTCACCAGCCCTGGTCTTGATGGCAGATTGCAGGAGTCCCTTGGCACTGTCAAACCAGCCCGAGTTGCCACTGTTGCCAGCTTGGGTCTGGGAACAATTTTGAAAATCACCGAAATTCAGGAGCCAGCCGGCCACCCGGCTACAGGACCCAAACGCAAACCTCGGCCCTTTTCATGGCAAAGAAAATCTCACCAGCCCTGGTTCTTCATGGCAGATTGCAGGAGTCCCTTGGCACTGTCAAAACAGCCCGAGTTGCCACTGGTGCCAGCTTGGGTCTGGGAACAATCCTGAAAATCACCGAATTTCAGGAGCCAGCCGGCCACAGGACCCCAAACACAAACCTCGGCCATTTTGCATGGCAAAGAAACCTCACCAGCCCTGGTTTTTTATGGCAGATTGCAGGAGTCCCTTGGCACTGTCAAACCAGCCCGAGTTGCCACTGGTGCCAGCTTGGGTCTGGGAACAATCCTGAAAATCACCGAATTTCAGGAGCCAGCCGGCCACTCCCGGCCACAGGAACCCAAACACAAACCTCGGCCATTTTGCATGGCAAAGAAAACTCACCAGCCCTGGTTATTAATGGCAGATTGCAGGAGTCCCTTGGCACTGTCAAACCAGCCCGAGTTGCCACTGGTGCCAGCTTGGGTCTGGGAACAATCCTGAAAATCACCGAATTTCAGGAGGCAGCCGGCCACAGGACCCCAAACACAAACCTCCGCCATTTTGCACGGCAAAAAACTCACCAGCCCTGGTTCTTCATGGCAGATTGCAGGAGTCCCTTGGCACTGTCAAACCAGCCCGAGTTGCCACTGGTGCCAGCTTGGGTCTGGGAACAATCCTGAAAATCACCGAATTTCAGGAGCCAGCCGGCCACTCCTGGCTACAGGACAACAAAAATAAACCTCGGTCTATAACATAGCCATAAAATCTCAGCAGCCCTGGTTCTTCATGGCAGATTGCAGGAGTCCCTTGGCACTCTCAAAACAGCCCGAGTTGCCAATGGTGCCAGCTTGGGTCTGGGAACAATTTTGAAAATCACCGAAATTCAGGAGCCAGCCGGCCACTCCCGGCCACAGGACCCCAAACACAAACCTCGGCCATTTTCCATGGCAAAGAAAACTCACCAGCCCTGGTTATAATGGCAGATTGCAGGAGTCCCTTGGCACTGTCAAACCAGCCCGAGTTGCCACTGGTGCCAGCTTGGGTCTGGGAACAATCCTGAAAATCACCGAATTTCAGGAGCCAGCCGGCCAGTCCCGGCCACAGGACCCCAAACACAAACCTCGGCCATTTTGCATGGCAAAGAAACCTCACCAGCCCTGGTTTTTATCGCAGATTGCAGGAGTCCCTTGGCACTGTCAAACCAGCCCGAGTTGCCACTGGTGCCAGCTTGGGTCTGGGAACAATCCTGAAAATCACCGAATTCAGGAGCCAGCCGGCCACAGGACCCCAAACACAAACCTCGGCCATTTTGCATGGCAAAGAAACCTCACCACCCTGGTTTTTATCGCAGATTGCAGGAGTCCCTTGGCACTGTCAAACCAGCCCGAGTTGCCACTGGTGCCAGCTTGGGTCTGGGAACAACTTTGAAAATCAACGAATTTCAGGAGCCAGCCGGCCACTCCGGCCACAGGACCCCAAACACAAACCTCGGCCATTTTGCATGGCAAAAAAACTCACCAGCCCTGGTTCTTGATGGCAGATTGCAGGAGTCCCTTGGCACTGTCAAACCAGCCCGAGTTGCCACTGGTGCCAGCTTGGGTCTGGGAACAATTTGAAAATCACCGAAATTCAGGAGCCAGCCGGCCACTCCCGGCCACAGGACCCCAAACACAAACCTCGGCCTTTTGCATGGCAAAAAAACTCACCAGCCCTGGTTCTTCATGGCAGATTGCAGGAGTCCCTTGGCACTGTCAAACCAGCCCGAGTTGCCACTGGTGCCAGCTTGGGTCTGGGAACAATCCTGAAAATCACCGAAATTCAGGAGCCAGCCGGCCACTCCGGCCACAGGACCCCAAACACAAACCTCGGCCATTTTGCATGGCAAAAAAACTCACCAGCCCTGGTTCTTCATGGCAGATTGCAGGAGTCCCTTGGCACTGTCAAACCAGCCCGAGTTGCCACTGGTGCCAGCTTGGGTCTGGGAACAATTTGAAAATCACCGAAATTCAGGAGCCAGCCGGCCACTCCGGCCACAGGACCCCAAACACAAACCTCGGCCATTTTCCATGGCAAAAAAACTCACCAGCCCTGGTTAATGGCAGATTGCAGGAGTCCCTTGGCACTGTCAAACCAGCCCGAGTTGCCACTGGTGCCAGCTTGGGTCTGGGAACAATCCTGAAAATCACCGAATTTCAGGAGCCAGCCGGCCACTCCCGGCCACAGGACCCCAAACACAAACCTCGGCCATTTTGCATGGCAAAAAAACTCACCAGCCCTGGTTCTTCATGGCAGATTGCAGGAGTCCCTTGGCACTGTCAAACCAGCCCGAGTTGCCACTGGTGCCAGCTTGGGTCTGGGAACAATTTTGAAAATCACCGAATTTCAGGAGCCAGCCGGCCACTCCCGGCCACAGGACCCCAAACACAAACCTCGGCCATTTTGCATGGCAAAAAAACTCACCAGCCCTGGTTCTTCATGGCAGATTGCAGGAGTCCCTTGGCACTGTCAAACCAGCCCGAGTTGCCACTGGTGCCAGCTTGGGTCTGGGAACAATCCTGAAAATCACCGAATTTCAGGAGCCAGCCGGCCACTCCCGGCCACAGGACCCCAAACACAAACCTCGGCCATTTTGCATGGCAAAGAAAACTCACCAGCCCTGGTTTTATGGCAGATTGCAGGAGTCCCTTGGCACTGTCAAACCAGCCCGAGTTGCCACTGGTGCCAGCTTGGGTCTGGGAACAATTTTGAAAATCACCGAATTTCAGGAGCCAGCCGGCCACTCCCGGCCACAGGACCCCAAACACAAACCTCGGCCATTTTGCATGGCAAAAAAACTCACCAGCCCTGGTTCTTCATGGCAGATTGCAGGAGTCCCTTGGCACTGTCAAAACAGCCCGAGTTGCCACTGGTGCCAGCTTGGGTCTGGGAACAATTTTGAAAATCACGAATTCAGGAGCCAGCCGGCCACTCCCGGCCACAGGACCCCAAACACAAACCTCGGCCATTTTGCATGGCAAAGAAACCTCACCTACCCTGGTTTTTATCGCAGATTGCAGGAGTCCCTTGGCACTGTCAAACCAGCCCGAGTTGCCACTGGTGCCAGCTTGGGTCTGGGAACAATTTGAAAATCACCGAATTTCAGGAGCCAGCCGGCCACTCCCGGCCACAGGACCCCAAACACAAACCTCGGCCATTTTCATGGCAAAGAAAACTCACCAGCCCTGGTTATTCATGGCAGATTGCAGGAGTCCCTTGGCACTGTCAAACCAGCCCGAGTTGCCACTGGTGCCAGCTTGGGTCTGGGAACAATCCTGAAAATCACCGAATTTCAGGAGCCAGCCGGCCACACAGGACCCCAAACACAAACCTCGGCCATTTTGCATGGCAAAGAAACCTCACCTACCCTGGTTTTTATCGCAGATTGCAGGAGTCCCTTGGCACTGTCAAACCAGCCCGAGTTGCCACTGGTGCCAGCTTGGGTCTGGGAACAATCCTGAAAATCACCGAATTTCAGGAGCCAGCCGGCCACTCCCGGACCCCAAACACAAACCTCGGCCATTTTGCATGGCAAAGAAAACTCACCAGCCCTGGTTTTATGGCAGATTGCAGGAGTCCCTTGGCACTGTCAAACCAGCCCGAGTTGCCACTGGTGCCAGCTTGGGTCTGGGAACAATCCTGAAAATCACCGAATTTCAGGAGCCAGCCGGCCACAGGACCCCAAACACAAACCTCGGCCATTTTGCATGGCAAAGAAAACTCACCAGCCCTGGTTCTTCATGGCAGATTGCAGGAGTCCCTTGGCACTGTCAAACCAGCCCGAGTTGCCACTGGTGCCAGCTTGGGTCTGGGAACAATTGAAAATCACCGAATTTCAGGAGCCAGCCGGCCACTCCCGGCCACAGGACCCCAAACACAAACCTCGGCCATTTTGCATGGCAAAAAAACTCACCAGCCCTGGTTCTTCATGGCAGATTGCAGGAGTCCCTTGGCACTGTCAAACCAGCCCGAGTTGCCACTGGTGCCAGCTTGGGTCTGGGAACAATTTGAAAATCACCGAATTTCAGGAGCCAGCCGGCCACTCCCACAGGACCCCAAACACAAACCTCGGCCATTTTGCATGGCAAAGAAACCTCACCTGCCCTGGTTTTATCGCAGATTGCAGGAGTCCCTTGGCACTGTCAAACCAGCCCGAGTTGCCACTGGTGCCAGCTTGGGTCTGGGAACAATTTTGAAAATCACCGAATTTCAGGAGCCAGCCGGCCACTCCCGGCCACAGGACCCCAAACACAAACCTCGGCCATTTTGCATGGCAAAAAAACTCACCAGCCCTGGTTCTTGATGGCAGATTGCAGGAGTCCCTTGGCACTGTCAAACCAGCCCGAGTTGCCACTGGTGCCAGCTTGGGTCTGGGAACAATTTGAAAATCACCGAATTTCAGGAGCCAGCCGGCCACTCCAGGCCACAGGACCCCAAACACAAACCTCGGCCATTTTGCATGGCAAAGAAACCTCACCAGCCCTGGTTTTTATGGCAGATTGCAGGAGTCCCTTGGCACTGTCAAACCAGCCCGAGTTGCCACTGGTGCCAGCTTGGGTCTGGGAACAATCCTGAAAATCACCGAATTTCAGGAGCCAGCCGGCCACTCCCGGCCACAGGACCCCAAACACAAACCTCGGCCATTTTGCATGGCAAAAAAACTCACCAGCCCTGGTTCTTGATGGCAGATTGCAGGAGTCCCTTGGCACTGTCAAACCAGCCCGAGTTGCCACTGGTGCCAGCTTGGGTCTGGGAACAATCCTGAAAATCACCGAATTTCAGGAGCCAGCCGGCCACTCCGGCCACAGGACCCCAAACACAAACCTCGGCCATTTTGCATGGCAAAAAACTCACCAGCCCTGGTTCTTCATGGCAGATTGCAGGAGTCCCTTGGCACTGTCAAACCAGCCCGAGTTGCCACTGGTGCCAGCTTGGGTCTGGGAACAATTTTGAAAATCACCGAATTTCAGGAGCCAGCCGGCCACTCCCGGCCACAGGACCCCAAACACAAACCTCGGCCATTTCCATGGCAAAGAAAACTCACCAGCCCTGGTTCTTCATGGCAGATTGCAGGAGTCCCTTGGCACTGTCAAACCAGCCCGAGTTGCCACTGGTGCCAGCTTGGGTCTGGGAACAATCCTGAAAATCACCGAATTTCAGGAGCCAGCCGGCCACTCCGGCCACAGGACCCCAAACACAAACCTCGGCCATTTTGCATGGCAAAGAAAACTCACCTGCCCTGGTTTTCATGGCAGATTGCAGGAGTCCCTTGGCACTGTCAAACCAGCCCGAGTTGCCACTGGTGCCAGCTTGGGTCTGGGAACAATCCTGAAAATCACCGAATTTCAGGAGCCAGCCGGCCACAGGACCCCAAACACAAACCTCGGCCATTTTGCATGGCAAAAAAACTCACCACCCTGGTTCTTAATGGCAGATTGCAGGAGTCCCTTGGCACTGTCAAACCAGCCCGAGTTGCCACTGGTGCCAGCTTGGGTCTGGGAACAATTTTGAAAATCACCGAATTTCAGGAGCCAGCCGGCCACTCCCGGCCACAGGACCCCAAACACAAACCTCGGCCCTTTTCCATGGCAAAGAAAACTCACCAGCCCTGGTTCTTAATGGCAGATTGCAGGAGTCCCTTGGCACTGTCAAACCAGCCCGAGTTGCCACTGGTGCCAGCTTGGGTCTGGGAACAATCCTGAAAATCACCGAATTTCAGGAGCCAGCCGGCCACAGGACCCCAAACACAAACCTCGGCCATTTTGCATGGCAAAGAAACCTCACCAGCCCTGGTTTTATGGCAGATTGCAGGAGTCCCTTGGCACTGTCAAACCAGCCCGAGTTGCCACTGGTGCCAGCTTGGGTCTGGGAACAATTCTGAAAATCACCGAATTTCAGGAGCCAGCCGGCCACTCCCGGCCACAGGACCCAAAC
This sequence comes from Diglossa brunneiventris, assembly GCA_019023105.1. NCBI lineage: Eukaryota > Metazoa > Chordata > Aves > Passeriformes > Thraupidae > Diglossa > Diglossa brunneiventris. Next base: position 2,979,921 of record CM032358.1, on the reverse strand, counting down.
ACAAACCTCGGCCATTTTCCATGGCAAAAAAACTCACCAGCCCTGGTTCTTATGGCAGATTGCAGGAGTCCCTTGGCACTGTCAAACCAGCCCGAGTTGCCACTGGTGCCAGCTTGGGTCTGGGAACAATCCTGAAAATCACCGAATTTCAGGAGCCAGCCGGCCACTCCCGGCCACAGGACCCCAAACACAAACCTCGGCCATTTTGCATGGCAAAAAAACTCACCACCCTGGTCTTCATGGCAGATTGCAGGAGTCCCTTGGCACTGTCAAACCAGCCCGAGTTGCCACTGGTGCCAGCTTGGGTCTGGGAACAATCCTGAAAATCACCGAATTTCAGGAGCCAGCCGGCCACAGGACCCCAAACACAAACCTCGGCCATTTTGCATGGCAAAGAAACCTCACCAGCCCTGGTTTTTCATGGCAGATTGCAGGAGTCCCTTGGCACTGTCAAACCAGCCCGAGTTGCCACTGGTGCCAGCTTGGGTCTGGGAACAATCCTGAAAATCACCGAATTTCAGGAGCCAGCCGGCCACTCCGGCCACAGGACCCCAAACACAAACCTCGGCATTTTGCATGGCAAAAAAACTCACCAGCCCTGGTCTTGATGGCAGATTGCAGGAGTCCCTTGGCACTGTCAAACCAGCCCGAGTTGCCACTGGTGCCAGCTTGGGTCTGGGAACAATCCTGAAAATCACCGAATTTCAGGAGCCAGCCGGCCACTCCCGGCCACAGGACCCCAAACACAAACCTCGGCCATTTGCATGGCAAAGAAAACTCACCAGCCCTGGTTTTAATGGCAGATTGCAGGAGTCCCTTGGCACTGTCAAACCAGCCCGAGTTGCCACTGGTGCCAGCTTGGGTCTGGGAACAATCCTGAAAATCACCGAATTTCAGGAGCCAGCCGGCCACTCCCGGCCACAGGACCCAAACACAAACCTCGGCCATTTTGCATGGCAAAGAAACCTCACCGAACCTGGTTTTTAATGGCAGATTGCAGGAGTCCCTTGGCACTGTCAAACCAGCCCGAGTTGCCACTGGTGCCAGCTTGGGTCTGGGAACAATCCTGAAAATCACCGAATTTCAGGAGCCAGCCGGCCACAGGACCCCAAACACAAACCTCGGCCATTTTGCATGGCAAAGAAACCTCACCTAGCCCTGGTTTTTATCGCAGATTGCAGGAGTCCCTTGGCACTGTCAAACCAGCCCGAGTTGCCACTGGTGCCAGCTTGGGTCTGGGAACAATTTGAAAATCACCGAATTTCAGGAGCCAGCCGGCCACTCCCGGCCACAGGACCCCAAACACAAACCTCGGCCATTTTGCATGGCAAGAAACCTCACCAGCCCTGGTTTTAATGGCAGATTGCAGGAGTCCCTTGGCACTGTCAAACCAGCCCGAGTTGCCACTGGTGCCAGCTTGGGTCTGGGAACAATTTTGAAAATCACCGAATTTCAGGAGCCAGCCGGCCACTCCCGGCCACAGACCCAAACACAAACCTCGGCCATTTTGCATGGCAAAGAAACCTCACCTGCCCTGGTTTTTATCGCAGATTGCAGGAGTCCCTTGGCACTGTCAAACCAGCCCGAGTTGCCACTGGTGCCAGCTTGGGTCTGGGAACAATCCTGAAAATCACCGAATTTCAGGAGCCAGCCGGCCACTCCCGGCCACAGGACCCCAAACACAAACCTCGGCCATTTTGCATGGCAAAAAAACTCACCAGCCCTGGTTCATGGCAGATTGCAGGAGTCCCTTGGCACTGTCAAACCAGCCCGAGTTGCCACTGGTGCCAGCTTGGGTCTGGGAACAATTCTGAAAATCACCGAATTTCAGGAGCCAGCCGGCCACTCCCGGCCACAGGACCCCAAACACAAACCTCGGCCATTTTGCATGGCAAAGAAAACTCACCAGCCCTGGTTCTTCATGGCAGATTGCAGGAGTCCCTTGGCACTGTCAAACCAGCCCGAGTTGCCACTGGTGCCAGCTTGGGTCTGGGAACAATCCTGAAAATCACCGAATTTCAGGAGCCAGCCGGCCACAGGACCCAAACACAAACCTCGGCCATTTTGCATGGCAAAGAAAACTCACCAGCCCTGGTTTTTATGGCAGATTGCAGGAGTCCCTTGGCACTGTCAAACAGCCCGAGTTGCCACTGGTGCCAGCTTGGGTCTGGGAACAATCCTGAAAATCACCGAATTTCAGGAGCCAGCGGCCACTCGGCCACAGGACCCCAAACACAAACCTCGGCCCTTTTCCATGGCAAAAAAACTCACCAGCCCTGGTTCTTCATGGCAGATTGCAGGAGTCCCTTGGCACTGTCAAACCAGCCCGAGTTGCCACTGGTGCCAGCTTGGGTCTGGGAACAATCCTGAAAATCACCGAATTTCAGGAGCCAGCCGGCCACTCCGGCCACAGGACCCCAAACACAAACCTCGGCCATTTGCATGGCAAAGAAAAACTCACCAGCCCTGGTTTTCATGGCAGATTGCAGGAGTCCCTTGGCACTGTCAAACCAGCCCGAGTTGCCACTGGTGCCAGCTTGGGTCTGGGAACAATTTGAAAATCACCGAATTCAGGAGCCAGCCGGCCACTCCGGCCACAGGACCCCAAACACAAACCTCGGCCCTTTCCCATGGCAAAAAAACTCACCAGCCCTGGTTCTTCAATGGCAGATTGCAGGAGTCCCTTGGCACTGTCAAACCAGCCCGAGTTGCCACTGGTGCCAGCTTGGGTCTGGGAACAATCCTGAAAATCACCGAATTTCAGGAGCCAGCCGGCCACAGGACCCCAAACACAAACCTCGGCCATTTTGCATGGCAAAGAAACTCACCTGCCCTGGTTTTATCGCAGATTGCAGGAGTCCCTTGGCACTGTCAAACCAGCCCGAGTTGCCAATGGTGCCAGCTTGGTCTGGGAACAATTCTGAAAATCACCGAAATTCATGAGCCAGCCGGCCACTCCGGCCACAGGACCCCAAACACAAACCTCGGCCATTTTCCATGGCAAAAAAACTCACCAGCCCTGGTTCTTCATGGCAGATTGCAGGAGTCCCTTGGCACTGTCAAACCAGCCCGAGTTGCCACTGGTGCCAGCTTGGGTCTGGGAACAATTTTGAAAATCACCGAATTTCAGGAGCCAGCCGGCCACTCCCGGCCACAGGACCCAAACACAAACCTCGGCCATTTTGCATGGCAAAAAAACTCACCAGCCCTGGTTCTTCATGGCAGATTGCAGGAGTCCCTTGGCACTGTCAAACCAGCCCGAGTTGCCACTGGTGCCAGCTTGGGTCTGGGAACAATTGAAAATCACCGAATTTCAGGAGCCAGCCGGCCACTCCCGGCCACAGGACCCCAAACACAAACCTCGGCCATTTTGCATGGCAAAGAAACCTCACCTACCTGGTTTTATCGCAGATTGCAGGAGTCCCTTGGCACTGTCAAACCAGCCCGAGTTGCCACTGGTGCCAGCTTGGGTCTGGGAACAACCTGAAAATCACCGAATTTCAGGAGCCAGCCGGCCACTCCCGGCCACAGGACCCAAACACAAACCTCGGCCTTTTGCATGGCAAAGAAAACTCACCAGCCCTGGTTTTTATGGCAGATTGCAGGAGTCCCTTGGCACTGTCAAACCAGCCCGAGTTGCCACTGGTGCCAGCTTGGGTCTGGGAACAATCCTGAAAATCACCGAATTTCAGGAGCCAGCCGGCCACTCCCGGCCACAGGACCCCAAACACAAACCTCGGCCATTTTGCATGGCAAAGAAACTCACCAGCCCTGGTTCTTATGGCAGATTGCAGGAGTCCCTTGGCACTGTCAAACCAGCCCGAGTTGCCACTGGTGCCAGCTTGGGTCTGGGAACAATCCTGAAAATCACCGAATTTCAGGAGCCAGCCGGCCACTCCCGGCCACAGGACCCAAACACAAACCTCGGCCATTTTGCATGGCAAAAAAACTCACCAGCCCTGGTCTTCATGGCAGATTGCAGGAGTCCCTTGGCACTGTCAAACCAGCCCGAGTTGCCACTGGTGCCAGCTTGGGTCTGGGAACATTTGAAAATCACCGAATTTCAGGAGCCAGCCGGCCACTCCCGGCACAGGACCCCAAACACAAACCTCGGCCATTTTCATGGCAAAAAACCTCACCACCCTGGTTCTAATGGCAGATTGCAGGAGTCCCTTGGCACTGTCAAAACAGCCCGAGTTGCCACTGGTGCCAGCTTGGGTCTGGGAACAATCCTGAAAATCACCGAATTTCAGGAGCCAGCCGGCCACTCCGGCCACAGGACCCCAAACACAAACCTCGGCCATTTTCCATGGCAAAAAAACTCACCAGCCCTGGTTTTGATGGCAGATTGCAGGAGTCCCTTGGCACTGTCAAACCAGCCCGAGTTGCCACTGGTGCCAGCTTGGGTCTGGGAACAATTCTGAAAATCACCGAATTTCAGGAGCCAGCCGGCCACAGGACCCCAAACACAAACCTCGGCCATTTTGCATGGCAAAGAAACCTCACCAGACCCTGGTTTTATCGCAGATTGCAGGAGTCCCTTGGCACTGTCAAACCAGCCCGAGTTGCCACTGGTGCCAGCTTGGGTCTGGGAACAATCCTGAAAATCACCGATTTCAGGGGCCAGCCGGCCACAGGACCCCAAACACAAACCTCGGCCATTTTGCATGGCAAAAAACTCACCAGCCCTGGTTCTCATGGCAGATTGCAGGAGTCCCTTGGCACTGTCAAACCAGCCCGAGTTGCCACTGGTGCCAGCTTGGGTCTGGGAACAATTTTGAAAATCACCGAAATTCAGGAGCCAGCCGCCACTCCGGCCACAGGACCCAAAAACACAAACCTCGGCCATTTTGCATGGCAAAGAAACCTCACCAGCCCTGGTTCTTCATGGCAGATTGCAGGAGTCCCTTGGCACTGTCAAACCAGCCCGAGTTGCCACTGGTGCCAGCTTGGGTCTGGGAACAATTTTGAAAATCACCGAAATCAGGAGCCAGCCGGCCACTCCCGGCCACAGGACCCCAAACACAAACCTCGGCCTTTTGTTCCATGGCAAAAAACTCACCGCCCTGTTTTCATGGCAGATTGCAGGAGTCCCTTGGCACTGTCAAACCAGCCCGAGTTGCCACTGGTGCCAGCTTGGGTCTGGGAACAATTTGAAAATCACCAATTTCAGGAGCCAGCCGGCCACTCCGGACAGGACCCCAAACACAAACCTCGGCCATTTTGCATGGCAAAAAACCTCACCAGCCCTGGTTATTCATGGCAGATTGCAGGAGTCCCTTGGCACTGTCAAACCAGCCCGAGTTGCCACTGGTGCCAGCTTGGGTCTGGGAACAATCCTGAAAATCACCGAATTTCAGGAGCCAGCCGGCCACTCCCGGCCACAGGACCCCAAACACAAACCTCGGCCATTTTGCATGGCAAAAAAAACTCACCAGCCCTGATTCTTCATGGCAGATTGCAGGAGTCCCTTGGCACTGTCAAACCAGCCCGAGTTGCCACTGGTGCCAGCTTGGGTCTGGGAACAATCCTGAAAATCACCGAATTTCAGGAGCCAGCCGGCCACTCCCTGCCACAGGACCCCAAACACAAACCTCGGCCATTTTGCATGGCAAAGAAAACTCACCAGCCCTGGTTCTCCATGGCAGATTGCAGGAGTCCCTTGGCACTGTCAAACCAGCCCGAGTTGCCACTGGTGCCAGCTTGGGTCTGGGAACAATTTGAAAATCACCGAATTTCAGGAGCCAGCCGGCCACAGGCCACGACCCAAACACAAACCTCGGCCATTTTGCATGGCAAAAAAACTCACCAGCCCTGGTTTTTATCGCAGATTGCAGGAGTCCCTTGGCACTGTCAAACCAGCCCGAGTTGCCACTGGTGCCAGCTTGGGTCTGGGAACAATCCTGAAAATCACCGAATTTCAGGAGCCAGCCGGCCACTCCCGGCCACAGGACCCAACACAAACCTCGCCATTTTTCCATGGCAAAGAAAACTCACCAGCCCTGGTCTTTATGGCAGATTGCAGGAGTCCCTTGGCACTGTCAAACCAGCCCGAGTTGCCATGGTGCCAGCTTGGGTCTGGGAACAATTTGAAAATCACCGAATTTCAGGACAGCCGGCCATCCCGCCACAGGACCCCAAACACAAACCTCGCCATTTTCCATGGAAAAAAAACTCACCAGCCCTGGTTCTTCATGGCAGATTGCAGGAGTCCCTTGGCACTGTCAAACAGCCCGAGTTGCCACTGGTGCCAGCTTGGGTCTGGGAACAATTTGAAAATCACCGAAATTCAGGAGCCAGCCGGCCACTCCCGGCACAGGACCCCAAACACAACCTCGGCCATTTTCCTGGCAAAGAAAACTCACCAGCCCTGGTACATGGCAGATTGCAGGAGTCCCTTGGCACTGTCAAACCAGCCCGAGTTGCCACTGGTGCCAGCTTGGGTCTGGGAACAATCCTGAAAATCACCGAATTCAGGAGCCAGCCGGCCACTCCCGGCCACAGGACCCAAACACAAACCTCGGCCATTTTCCATGGCAAAAAAAACTCACCAGCCTGGTTCTTCATGGCAGATTGCAGGAGTCCCTTGGCACTGTCAAACCAGCCCGAGTTGCCACTGGTGCCAGCTTGGGTCTGGGAACAATTTTGAAAATCACCGAATTTCAGGAGCCAGCCGGCCTTAGGACCCCAAACACAAACCTCGGCCATTTTGCATGGCAAAGAAACCTCACCTGCCCTGGTTCTCCATGGCAGATTGCAGGAGTCCCTTGGCACTGTCAAACCAGCCCGAGTTGCCACTGGTGCCAGCTTGGGTCTGGGAACAATCCTGAAAATCACCGAATTTCAGGAGCCAGCCGGCCACAGGACCCCAAACACAAACCTCGGCCATTTTGCATGGCAAAAAACCTCACCAGCCCTGGTTCTTCATGGCAGATTGCAGGAGTGCCTTGGCACTGTCAAACCAGCCCGAGTTGCCACTGGTGCCAGCTTGGTCTGGGAACAATTTGAAAATCACCGAATTTCAGGAGCCAGCCGGCCACTCCCGGCCACAGGACCCCAAACACAAACCTCGGCCCTTCCATGGCAAAGAAAACTCACCAGCCCTGGTTCTTCATGGCAGATTGCAGGAGTCCCTTGGCACTGTCAAACCAGCCCGAGTTGCCACTGGTGCCAGCTTGGGTCTGGGAACAATCCTGAAAATCACCGAATTTCAGGAGCCAGCCGGCCACTCCTGGCCAGGACCCCAAACACAAACCTCGCCATTTTGCAGATGCAAAAAAACTCACCACCCTGGTTTTCATGGCAGATTGCAGGAGTCCCTTGGCACTGTCAAACCAGCCCGATTGCCACTGGTGCCAGCTTGGGTCTGGGAACAATTTTGAAAATCACCGAATTCAGGAGCCAGCCGGCCACTCCGGCCACAGGACCCCAAACACAAACCTCGGCATTTTCCTGGCAAAGAAAACTCACCAGCCCTGGTTTTTATGGCAGATTGCAGGAGTCCCTTGGCACTGTCAAACCAGCCCGAGTTGCCACTGGTGCCAGCTTGGGTCTGGGAACAATTTGAAAATCACCGAATTTCAGGAGCCAGCCGGCCACTCCCGCCACAGGACCCCAAACACAAACCTCGGCCTTTTCCCGGGCAAAAAAACTCACCAGCCCTGGTTCTTCATGGCAGATTGCAGGAGTCCCTTGGCACTGTCAAACCAGCCCGAGTTGCACTGGTGCCAGCTTGGGTCGGGAACAATTTTGAAAATCACCGAATTTCAGGAGCCAGCCGGCCACTCCGGCACAGGACCCCAACACAAACCTCGGCATTTTCCATGGCAAAGAAAACTCACCAGCCCTGGTTCTTCATGGCAGATTGCAGGAGTCCCTTGGCACTGTCAAACCAGCCCGAGTTGCCACTGGTGCCAGCTTGGGTCTGGGAACAATCCTGAAAATCACCGAATTTCAGGAGCCAGCCGGCCACAGGACCCAAACACAAACCTCGGCCATTTTGCATGGCAAAGAAAACTCACCAGCCCGTTCTTCATGGCAGATTGCAGGAGTCCCTTGGCACTGTCAAACCAGCCCGAGTTGCCACTGGTGCCAGCTTGGGTCTGGGAACAATTTTGAAAATCACCGAATTTCAGGAGCCAGCCGGCCACTCCCGCCACAGGACCCAAACACAACCCGGCCATTTTGCATGGCAAAAAAAACTCACCAGCCCTGGTTCTTCATGGCAGATTGCAGGAGTCCCTTGGCACTGTCAAACCAGCCGAGTTGCCACTGGTGCCAGCTTGGGTCTGGGAACAATTTGAAAATCACCGAATTTCAGGAGCCAGCCGGCCACTCCGGCCACAGGACCCAAACACAAACCTCGGCCATTTGCATGGCAAAAAAAACTCACCAGCCCTGGTTTTTATGGCAGATTGCAGGAGTCCCTTGGCACTGTCAAACCAGCCCGAGTTGCCACTGGTGCCAGCTTGGTCTGGGAACAATCCTGAAAATCACCGAATTTCAGGAGCCAGCCGGCCACTCCCGGCCACAGGACCCAAACACAAACCTCGGCCCTTTTCCATGGCAAAAAAAACTCACCAGCCCTGGTTCTTCATGGCAGATTGCAGGAGTCCCTTGGCACTGTCAAACCAGCCGAGTTGCCACTGGTGCCAGCTTGGGTCTGGGAACAATTTTGAAAATCACCGAATTTCAGGAGCCAGCCGGCCACAGGACCCCAAACACAAACCTCGGCCATTTTGCATGGCAAGAAAACCTCACCAGCCCTGGTTTTTATGGCAGATTGCAGGAGTCCCTTGGCACTGTCAAACCAGCCCGAGTTGCCACTGGTGCCAGCTTGGGTGGGAACAATCCTGAAAATCACCGAATTTCAGGAGCAGCCGGCCACTCCCGGCCACAGGACCCCAAACACAAACCTCGGGCCTTTTCCTGGCAAAGAAAACTCACCAGCCCTGGTTCTTCATGGCAGATTGCAGGAGTCCCTTGGCACTGTCAAACCAGCCCGAGTTGCCACTGGTGCCAGCTTGGGTCTGGGAACAATTTGAAAATCACCGAATTTCAGGAGCCAGCCGGCCACAGGACCCCAAACACAAACCTCGGCCATTTTGCATGGCAAAGAAACCTCACCTGCCTGGTTTTTTATGGCAGATTGCAGGAGTCCCTTGGCACTGTCAAACCAGCCCGAGTTGCCACTGGTGCCAGCTTGGGTCTGGGAACAATCCTGAAAATCAACGAATTTCAGGAGCCAGCCGGCCACCCCGGCACAGGACCCCAAACACAAACCTCGGCCCTTTGCTGGCAAAGAAAACTCACCAGCCCTGGTTCTTGATGGCAGATTGCAGGAGTCCCTTGGCACTGTCAAACCAGCCCGAGTTGCCACTGGTGCCAGCTTGGGTGGGAACAATCCTGAAAATCACCGAATTTCAGGAGCCAGCGGCCACTCCGGCCACAGGACCCAAAAACAAACCTCGGCCCTTTTCCATGGCAAGAAAACTCACCAGCCCTGGTTCTTCATGGCAGATTGCAGGAGTCCCTGGCACTGTCAAACCAGCCCGAGTTGCCACTGGTGCCAGCTTGGGTCTGGGAACAATCTGAAAATCACGAATTTCAGGAGCCAGCCGGCCACTCCCGGCCACAGGACCCCAAACACAAACCTCGGCCATTTCCATGGCAAAAAAACTCACCAGCCCTGGTTCTTCATGGCAGATTGCAGGAGTCCCTTGGCACTGTCAAACCAGCCCGAGTTGCCACTGGTGCCAGCTTGGGTCTGGGAACAATCCTGAAAATCACCGAATTCAGGAGCCAGCCGGCCACTGCCGGCCACAGGACCCAAACACAAACCTCGGCCATTTGCATGGCAAAAAAACTCACCAGCCCTGGTTTTTCATGGCAGATTGCAGGAGTCCCTTGGCACTGTCAAACCAGCCCGAGTTGCCACTGGTGCCAGCTTGGGTCTGGGAACAATCCTGAAAATCACCGAATTTCAGAGCCGTGGCCACTCCGCCACAGGACCCCAAACACAAACCTCGGCCATTTTGCATGGCAAAAAACTCACCAGCCCTGGTTCTTCATGGCAGATTGCAGGAGTCCCTTGGCACTGTCAAAACAGCCCGAGTTGCCCACTGGTGCCAGCTTGGGTCTGGGAACAATTTTGAAAATCACCGAATTCAGGAGCCAGCAGCCACTCCCGGCCACAGGACCCCAAACACAAACCTCGGCCATTTTGCAGGCAAAAAAATCACCAGCCCTGGTCTTATGGCAGATTGCAGGAGTCCCTTGGCACTGTCAAAACAGCCCGAGTTGCCCTGGTGCCAGCTTGGGTCTGGGAACAATTTGAAAATCACCGAATTTCAGGAGCCAGCCGGCCACTC